>CM060255.1:29786393-29943652 GCA_030684275.1 Acipenser oxyrinchus oxyrinchus | reverse complement strand
ATACAAAACTGAAAGATCATAATTGGATAAGTCTCCACCCCGAGTAAATACTTGGTGGAAGCACCTTTGGCATCAATTACAGCTGTGAGTCTGTTGGGATAGGTCTCTACCAACTTTGCACACCTAGATTTGGCAATATTTGACCATTCTTCTTTACAAAACTGTTCAAGCTCTGTCAAGTGAGAAGTGAGAAGTGTTGAATTTAAATCAAGGGAAGTAATGTTAAAACTCTACAATGCATTAGTAAGACCTCACCTAGAATACTGTGTTCAGTTCTGGCCACCTCGTTACAAAAAGAATATTGCTGCTCTAGAAAGAGTGCAAGGAAGAGCAACCAGAATTATCCTGGGTTTAAAAGGCATGTCGTATGCAGACAGGCTAAAAGAATTGAATCTATTCAGTCTTGAACAAAGAAGACTACGCGGTGATCTGATTCAAACATTCAAAATCCTAAAAGGTATAGACAATGTCAACCCAGGGGACTTCTTTGACCTGAAAACAGAAACAAGGACCAGGGGTCACAAATGGAGATTTGATAAAGGGGCATTCAGAACAGAAAATAGGAGGCACTTTTTTACACAAAGAATTGTGAGGGTCTGGAACCAACTCCCCAGTAATGTTGTTGAAGCTGACACCCTGGGATCCTTCAAGAAGCTGCTTGATGAGATTCTGGGATCAATAAGCTACTAACAACCAAACGAGCAAGATGGGCCGAATGGCCTCCTCTCGTTTGTAAACTTTCTTATGTTCTTATGTTCTTAAGTTCCTTAGGGAGCGTTGATGGACAGCAATCTTCAAGTCAGGCCACAAATTTTCGATTGGATTTAGGTCGGGGCACTGACTGGGCCACTCAAGGACATTTACTTTTTTGTTCCTTAGCCACTCATGTGTTGTTTTGGCTGTGTGCTTTGGGTCGTTGTCATGCTGAAAGGAGAACTTCCGTCCCAGTTTCAGCTTTCTTGCAGAGGGCAGCAGGTTTTCCTCAATGACTTTGTAACGGTTTGAAACTAAAAGCTTCAGCCGACAGCGAATAAAACAAAAAAAACGAGGGTGCTCAATTAACAAATTTAATACCACACACACCAGTAAACTATACACAAGTGAATCACAAACAATTTAAGACAAGCACACAAGTAGTAGAGGGAAAGGTAACAAAATTTTAAAGTCAGGCAAGGAAATAAAGATCTGAAATAGCTAATTGCTAATATGGTAAAAAAAACTTATAAATGCATAAGTTATATATATAACAAAAGCTATCACACACATATCACTCATGCAAAGCAATGTCCCGAACAAATCAAGTCCAAAAAATAATCCAAATAATCCAACCGAGCAAAAAAGAAACAAATCCAATTCCAAAATGCAAACAAAAACAAAGTCCAGCAGAAAAAAAGAACAAATGGAAAAAAAACCCAGAATGATCTCAAACGAGTTTGTTTGTTTGTTTGTTTGTTTGTTGATGCTTATTGTGTAGTTCAAGTGGCAGTCCAACAGCAACAAGTTGTCCAAAAGATGTTCCAAGGTAGTATAGTTATTATTTAATATAATTTTCTTGTAAATAAAATCCTGAAAGCAAACTGGAACCCATTCAGTACCTGCACACATTCCACACCGCCATACACAAAATGGAGGAACACAGAACACAGACCTGCCTCCCTTCCCCCTCTACCTGTTTAAAAAAGAACCAAGGCTCATGGGAGTTCAGCCTTCTTAAAAGGGAATCCCTAATTAATAGATACAATGATTAAGAAGTTACCTGGCCAGGCATTTTAACTAAAGGGAGTGTTTATTTAAACACTTGTGTGGCTAGGGCCACAACTTCTCTGTACTTTGCTCCATTCATTTTCCCTTCTATCCTGACAAGTCCCCCAGTCCCTGCCGATGAGAAACATCCCCATAACATGATGCTGCCACCACCATGCTTCACAGTAGGGATGGTGTTCTTTGGGTGATGCGCTGTGTTGGGTTTGCACCAAACATAACGCTTTGCATTTAGGCCAAAAGGTTCCATTTTAGTTTCGTCAGACCACAAAACTTTTTGCCACATGGCTACAGAATCTCCTGAGTTGTTTTTTTTTGCATACTTCAAACGGGATTCAAGGTGGGTTTTCTTGAGTAATGGCTTCCTTCTTGCCACCCTACCATACAGGCCAGATTTGTGGAGTGCTTGTTGTCACATGCACACTTTGACCAGTCTTGGCCATAAAAGCCTGTAGCTCTTGCAAAGTTGCCATTGGCCTCTTGGTAGCCTCTCTGATCAGTCTCTTTCTTGCTCAGTCATCCAGTTTGGAGGGATGGCCTGATCTAGGCAGGGTCTTGGTGGTGCCATACACCTTCCACGTCTTAATAATCGTCTTGACTATGCTCCAAGGGATATTCAGGGCCTTTGATATTTTTTTATACCCATCCTCTGATCTGTGCCTTTCAACAACTTTGTCCGGAGTTCTTTTGAAAGCGCCTTGGTGCTCATGGTTGAGTCTTTGCTTTGAAATGCACTACCCAGCAGAAGAAACCTACAGGAACTGCTGAATTTATCCTGAAATCATGTGAATCACTACAATTTAACACAGATGGAGGCCACTTAACTTGGTGTGTGATTTTGAAGGGGATTGGTTACACCTGAGCTAATTTAGGATTGCTATTGCAGGGGGGGTGGACACTTATCCAAGCTATTTCAGTTTTTATTTTTAATTAATTTTCTACAAATTTCTAGAAGATATTCATCACTTGGAAGTTGTGGGGTAGGATCTGTAGATAAATGAAAAAATATATATATTTTAATGCATTTTAATCCCAGGCTATAAGGCAACAAAAGGTGAAAATTTTGAAAGGGGGTGTAGACTTTCTATAGGCACTGTATATATAACAGTACTTAATTTGTGCCAGGGCTTGCAGGGATACAGCCCCAGAATCTCTTCAGTTACGAAAGTCTCTGTGACAGAGATCGAGATCGAGGTCTCTGTGACAGAGATCGAATGATTCTTGGTGTTAGGTCTCCCTCCCGACCTGCGAGGCAGCTGCATAAAGGGATAATTTGTCAAGGCACCGACTAGAGGGGAGGCATGCCTTGATTTAGTCTTTTCAAATAACGAAGACAGAATAACTAAAACAGAGGTCAGAGAACCATTGGCAAACTCAGACCACAACATGGTCTCATTTGAAGTATTTTTTAAAACCCCAAAAGTAATGACTAAAGCTAAGGTTTACAATTTTAGAAAAGCAAACTATGAAGGTATGAAACAGAGACTAACAGAAGTAGATTGGAGTAAAATAGAGAAAACATCCACAGAAAAAGGATGGCTGTTTTTAAAAATGTAGTACTAGAGGCGCAAAACAATTACATCCCAAAAGTAGACAAATCTAAATCTAAAACAAAATGGCCAAAATGGTTTAATAGATCAATTAAAAAAAAATATTCACGGAAAAAAGGCACTTTACAGAGTGTTTAAAAGGCACCAGAAACAAAGTACACAGAAAGAGTACTTGGAACTGCAAACGCAAGTCAAAAAGGAAGTTAGAAAGGCCAAGAGAGAGATAGAAATCAATATTGCTAAAGGGGCTAAAACCAATTCTAAAATGTTTTTCCAATATTATAACAGCAAGAGAACATTCAAGGAGGAGGTTAAATGTCTTAAGAGACACAAATGGCAAAATCATAGATGAAGAAAAAAATAGCAAATATATTAAATGATTACTTTTCACAGGTTTTTACAAAGGAGGACACAGACAACATGCCCCACATGTCGACCTGTTCCTATCCAATTTTAAATAACTTTAGCATAACAGAGGCAGAAGTGTTAAAGTGACTAGGAGCTCTTAAAATAATCAAATCCCCTGGGCCGGATGAGATCCTCCCAATAGTACTCAAAGAAATGAAAGAAGTTATTTACAAACCGCTAATCAAGATCATGCAACAGTCTCTTGCACAGGGGTTGTACCGACAGACTGGAAAATTGCAAACGTAATACCGATCCACAAAAAGGGAGACAAAACCGAACCAAGTAACTACAGACCAATAAGCCTGACTTCTATTATATGTAAACTTATGGAAAGTATAAGGAGGCTGTGTGGTCCAGTGGTTAAAGAAAAAGGGCTTGTAACCAGGAGGTCCCCAGTTCAAATCCCACCTCAGCCACTGACTCATTGTGTGACCCTGAGCAAGTCACTTCACCTCCTTGTGCTCCGTCTTTCGGGTGAGACGTAGTTGTGACTCTGCAGCTGATGCATAGTTCACACACCCAAGTCTCTGTAAGTCGCCTTGGATAAAGGCATCTGCTAAATAAACAAATAATAATAATAATAATAATAATCTAAAATGGAAAATCACCTATATGGTAACAATATCCTGGGAGACAGTCAGCATGGTTTTAGGAAAGGGAGATCGTGTCTAACTAACCTGCTTGACTTTTTTGAGGATGCAACATTGACAATGGATAATTGCAAAGCATACGCCGACACAGGCGCACGGGATTTAATCAATAAACATAAACAAAAAGTAAACAATAATGTCATGTGACGCTACCAGCGATGGTAGCACACAGAGGACATGGGTGTTGTGTTAGGGTCTGTTCCTTATTTTTGAGGTCATGAGGTGGCAACCCTAAATATGATGCATAGCAGTTCTGGTTTCCAATTAAGTTTAATGTCCCTGGCATGTATGATGAAGCAGAATCTGTGCAAGTCAAAGACACATCCAAGTTAGCTGGTAGTTTCTTGAACGTTTGGGCAATCATTATTATCATTATTGTTATCATTATTTTTTTTTTTGGCAGGGCCTTAACGATGTTCAATATTAACTGAAACGCCAAAAACCCAAAAAACCGTTTCAAAACCAAAAGAAATATCACTGTAAAATGTTGCATTTTCTTTCAAAGTAAAAAGTTACTAGTTACAATTTTGTAACTCATGCTTTTAAAAGTAACTTCCCCATCATTAGTTGTACATAACAAAGCCATATGTTTTATGTATCAAAACCTGGTAAATCTATTTAGCATTGTACACTATAGAGTGAAACACAATGTAATATAAATACAAATGCAAGTTAACTTACTTTTATAGACGAGCAGGCAGTGAGTCTTAATTGTGAAGCTGACGTTTCTCAGTGCAGACAGGAGCTCCGTCTCTGTGTGGAAGGAGTCCAGGCAGACTCCAGCTTATAAGGGTTCCTTTCTACAGTCACTCCCCTTATCATGGGTTCAGAAATGTCTGTAAAGACATATCCCACAATGACCTCAAAAGGTATTTCAGACAGCCCACGTTTATGAGAGTGATTTCAGTGAGACCTTCACAAGAACCTGGTGTTGTGCCAAATATTGTATCTGCCACATAGGGGACGTACTAAAACGAATGACAAAATGGAATGCCCATAGAAAAAATTAACAAAACATAATGACATGGAATGACAGCCCTAATACTGAATTGGAGTTTTAAAGTTACAAGCTGCCGTTCTCTATTTTACCTGGTTTTAGTGTATTTTCGGTGTTCCAAGGCTGTTATGGAATGGCATTCCACTTTTAATTTGTATATCAATGTCCCGCAGAGCTCTACGTTTAGATTTTTAACTACTGGCCCAATATATTTATATATTTTTTCATGCTGGTTTTTATTTTCAGTATGTTTCTAACTGTGTATGGTAACCTGTGGCAATGTGCCCCGCCCGTGTGCATTTGTGTGTTATATGTTGTATGTTGCATGTGTTAATGTTGGTGTATTGTAGTTGGTACACGGGATATAAATGGGTGTGTGCAGCACGAGTATTTAAAATGTATAATTGTATTTAGGCACGGGATTGCACTTCACGTGCATTTAAAGTATTTAATATGTGAGAACGAGGTTGCACATAATTAATTCACGTGCTGGGATTCAAGTGAATAATTAGTAATTGAATCCCAGCACAACAGTATATATAGATGTACGTTTCACTCACTCGGTTTTTGGGTGTTCGGTGAGTGGAGAACGGGAGGGAGATAAAGATAAAGATAAAGATAAAGGTAAAGATAAAGATAACAATTGCTATTGCGTGCTGGTAGGACCAGCACGGTACTTGTTTGTTTGTATAGACTCACCGTGTTTGTGTGTCTGTCCGTGCACCGTTTGTTAAGTGTTAGTCCGTTTTGTTTGTCTGTTTTATTTGGCCTCAAGTGCCGTGTCCTGTCTTCTGTTTTGTTTAAACGTTTTATTTATAATAAACCGGCGCAAGCAAGCGCTTTCATTCACCATTTCATCTCATCTGTCCTGTGTGTTATTTATCTTCTGGTTCTGACGTCACCACTCAGCCAGCCGTGTGACATAACCAAAGAGAGCCCACATCTCAAAAGAAAGTGGCTAAACGAAGCCTTTCAATATATGTTACTTCAGCCATTTAACATGCACACATTTGTGTGCTCGTCAGAAATGAAAATGCTATTAAGATCAGAAATTGTATTTGTACAAATGATACTCATTTTTTCACAAGCAAACCCGCAACCATGGTCACAGCAACGCTAAAACTGAATTATAATAATCCTAATTAGGGATAGGTCAGTGTAGTCAAATACACGATTACACGAAAATAAAATAAAATAAACTATTCTAATAGTATAGTACATATTCAAGTACACAAAAAAAAACGTATACATTAGCTACTAGCAGAAGCAAACGCGTCTTATTTTTTATTTATTTTTTAATGCTGACGCTTAACAAGTGTTATGTCAGTCTTAAACACGTTGTTATTTGCATATTAAACGTAAGGACCCTAATTAATTATGCAATGCTTGTAATTGCAACATTCTACAATAGTCGTATTTTGTTTTAAATTATTGACAATTTTATTGCCTTGTTTTTAGCTAATACAGATCCCTGCTTGAGTTCCTCTGTAATGACTGTACACAGGAGCTTCCGGGAGCATGACGCTGGCGAACTTGAATGAACTGAAATAAAATAATGTGTATAGCAAGTGCTAAAAGAAGCAATCCAAACGTGGGTAACATCGAAATTAGAAAGGCAATTTAACATTATGATGAATATAAAGACTAATACTAAATGTTAAGCAGTGACTAATAAGAAAAGGCAAGATACTTGGAGTTGGAGTTCTTTTTTAACTCTGGACTGCAGTCCAATGTAAAACATCTACTGTTTGCTTCCTGTGAATGGATGGAGTAACGTCAACATTAGCTCTGACCATTAAAAGTACAACCAGGTATCCATGTTTTGAATTATTTACAGGTTATTGAATAAACAAAGTAACTTGGCTTAGATTCATCTGATGTCAATACTTGATGGCTAGTTGTAATTAGTAATGTTAAACTATTGTAATGTTGGAATGTATTTTCTATTGTTTTGGCCAGGTTACAATATTTACACTATTAAGATTATTTTATAAATATTATTTGTTAGAATTAAACAGTTAGTCTTGCTGAGTGATATACCAACGAGTCCTAGAAAGATTGTGAGTGGCATATTGACATAAACACATCGGATCCCAAATCAAAAAGTTAGACAATTCGATCGGGTATCTGGGTATCCATCGGGACATCTTACTGTGAGACTGGATATGATGTAAACAAAATGTTGAATTCACAACAAATAAAGCTGCTGTTTTATCTGCAAGTCTGGGAAACTGACGCCAAACAAGGCAGAACATTACTTTTTTTTCACTGTCATAATTGAGCCAGATGAAGCCTCCACTCTAAATGTTCGTCTTCATTTTTTTCATAATTACTTTCTTTATGATTTATTGATTTCAGCTTTCCTTTTGACTTATTGGTTGCTTAGTTGTAGAAAACCCGATTTGTAAAAGATTTGCCATGTCGCGTGAACTTGATGCATGAGTCTCAGATTCACACTGTACAACAAATATGACATCGTCTGGAAAGTTAGGATTAGTTAAGTAGTTATGTTTTTAAAAATGATTTGTAAATGAGTTTGCGGCTTTTTGGCACACTGGCCCATTTTCCTGGATTCATGAAACAGAAGCCATGTGCATATATTACACTACTTAAATGTAAGCGGCCCAGTCGGGCCTGTGGTAGTTCATAACTACCCAGCTAACAATATTACGTTGCCACAACGTTGGGCAATGTAGTGGGTTTCGTTGCGGCAACGTCGTACTGCAACGTTGCCACAACGTAAAAATGAAGTTCCCAGATTCGTTGCTACAACGTTGTAATGCAACGTTGCCACAACGTAAAAATGATGTTGTGGCAACGTAGTTTTAAGTTGTGGGGACGTTGTGACCACGTAGTATTATAACGTTGTGGCAGCGTAAAAATGAAGTTCCTGCAGCTACGTTGCTACAACATTGTATTCTAACTTAATTAATATTCTCAAATCTATTTATACAACTTTTAAAAAGATACATATTGTTTTGCATTATGCATACAACAATCAATATACCATCAATATAATTATGTATGGCTTCTGTGATGAAGCATGTCGAAATTCCTTTAGAATTAACACACTAATCAATACATACATTTTACTTAAATCAAGCAATAATGTTTTCAAAGGAAGACAAACACAGAGTTTAATTTTTAACAAACCTATTTAATATTGATTATACACCACGAATGAGTAAATAACTTGCATACATAAGTACAGTGACCTGCGGTGAACATTAACAAGGTAAGCATTCAGGGGATCGTCACATGTTCACCGCACGTCATTGTATAAGTAAATAGGAGCGGGGAGCCTCAAGGGAGATAATTGCTTGTAGTGGTTCAGGGAGTTGTGTCCAGTCACAGTTCTTATCAAATAAGTAGCGACTTTCTTTGGGAGAAAACTGATTTCATGCGATGAATTTGGAGAAGTGCTTACAACGGTGTTTCATATTAATCAAAACAATAGTCTTGGCAAGTAAACAGGGTGTCTGAATCCTGCTTGTGCAGGCAACTTTTACAAACAGAGAGAGGTCAGGCTTAGTCCTACCATGGTACAAGTTATTATAAGGCTATTAAACTTAAACATGTTTATTATAGCTTAAATTTAAATGAAACTAATTGAACTGACCACTATATGCTTTTTCAAAGGCAGTCTTTGTCAAATGCTTTGTTAACACACATTTGTATATGAAGTTAAACTGGCCCATTGACAACACACTGAAAAGGTAACATAATATGAGGCTCAGAGGGATATATATTTTTTGACCCAGCTTAATATAATCAAATAGAGCTGGTGTTACATATTGAAAACATCTCTCATATATACATATACTTGTATTATATTATAGCAAGGATTCTGTGAACTTTGGTCCACCTGACTTTTTAGAAAAAGGAGGAGTTGGAAAAAGAGAGCGATGAAATCATGTTCCAATATTTTTTGTCAAGAAGTTATATCCAATCAGTTTTGAACAAGGAGTTGAACAGATCCTTCTAGAATGTATCATTAACTTAAAGATAAGAAATGTCAAGGCCGAGTGGTGATTAGATTTACTTGGGACCTGATGTATTCAATGGAGAGAAAATCCTATAAAAACCTAGGTAAAACCCCAGTCAAGTATCGCACGACTTGCTAAATGCAAGTTGTGTGGTCCATGCTCTGAGGATCTCTGAAAAACTGATTGCTGTTTAGTCGAAGTCAAGTCTCTTGAGTCTGCCTTTTGAAGACAGTTCTTATTTTTCAATATATCCTACACTACACTTCCATATACTGGAAGGTAAGCATATATTTGAATTTAATATCTCTTTTATATTGATGCATTGCTATAAGGTATAGAAATGATGTTTTAGTCTTAAGAGAGTGATATATATTGAATGTTCTAGAATTTACTAGAATATTACTGTACTGAAGTACTATTGCTGTTAAACCTGTAAAGCACTGGACTGCTTATTACTTGGGATTTATGGTGGTCTGCGTAACCAACCAATCCAATTTTTAACATTTAATAAACCGAAAAGAGCACTACTACTGCTCTGATTCGTTAAAACTTCAAATTAAATGAGTCTGTGTGATTTTCTTTATTTTTAAAAGTCATCTGGATACGTTGTAAGCCCAGTGCATAAACAAAACCACTACAGGATTTTGAAACATCTTTATGTCCTCCTGAAAGTCTCCCGAGTTTAAGAGTGTGCTCAGAGCATATACATAAATAAAAAGAGTACATTGCAAAAATTCTTGACAACACACTCTCTTACGTGCATACTGTAATGCACCTCCGCATCTTCAGCAGACCAAATGTTCTTTCTATTACATTTCTTGTTGCTGCGTGCGCTTCGTTGTATGCTTCCTGCTGCTCGGTTTTGTGTGACTGTAAAAGCTGTCATTAACCACTTCCTCAGTCCATAACCTGCATCACCTTAAAAAGAAATATATATATATAGGCAGAACCTTGACTTAAGAGTTAACTTAAGAATCAACTTAAGAATAATTTTGGTGCATGCGCACCAATGAAGCAATCTCTTTTCCGTATGGAAATCAAAATAGTCTTTCTGTACCATGCCATTGAAAAGGCATTAGGAACCAGATTCCCTACATGCCACTACTGATGCTACACGAATTGGAGTCTCTGTCTCCACGTATTTTAAATGTGAGAGACAAGACAAGTCACTCTTGATTCCTGTACGATTCAGTCAGTCGTCCTTGTGATGCAACAAAGAGAACATTAGGAACGTCTTTTACAAACTACAATACTAAAGTTTAATAGGGCTAACAATGTTTTTAGTAGAAATGCTGATGAAAAGAAGCCAAATGGTGTTTTTTAAAGCAACCAAAACCGCACTTACATTTAAGATTAAATATATATTACAAAAGCATAAACAAGTGCTACACATTTATTTAAAAAAACAGTAATGTTATAAACTATATATTTATTTATCTGCCTTGCTTGTTTGTTTCTCACAATTTACAGTACCAGAACTGCTGTGACGGATAAAAAATAACAGTGTTTGTGTGATTCATAATTTTATTGGATGCAGAGTTCCAGAAAAGACAAGGGGAGGATGTGATATACTATACAGGGCACCGTGGTAATGCGTTTGTGATGACCTCATAATCGAAAAGAATAGAAAAAGAACATGCATGATAAAAATAACCAAACCACCAAAGACAGTATTTACCCGCAAGATGCTTTCAAAACAAGACAATTCTAAAAGGTATTGACAATGTCGACCCAGGGGACTTTTCAACCTGAAAAAGAAACAAGCACCAGGGGTCACAAATGGAGATTAGATAAAGGGCCATTCAGAACAGAAAATAGGAGGCACTTTTTTACACAGAGAATTGTGGGAATCTAGAACCAACTCCCCAGTAATGTTGTTGAAGCTGACACCTGGGATCCTTCAAGAAGCTGCTTGATGAGATTCTGGGATCAATAAGCTACTAACAACCAAACGAGCAAGATGGGCCGAATGGCTTCCTCTAGTTTGTAAACTTTCTTATGTTCTGAGTTTGGCTGGAAAACCGCCAATCTGGCAGCATGACTAGGGGAGTAGCCTATAAAAGTCGCATGCGAGACGCATGCATTACCTATTAAATGTTACCTCAAGCTCAATGAACAAATAAAACAGGAATGTGTATCATTTTTGTTTAAGAAGTCTATATTTTGTTGGTGTTCTCGTACTGTTGGATTTGGGACGACATCACTGGGTATAAGTACCTGGGTTTTGGGTCATTTGGGGAGAAATAGGATAAACAAGGAGAGTGAGGTGTGCCCTGACAGATGGACTTGATGAGTAGATCAATGCTCTGTTGGGAGATCTCTGTTAAACAGCCCAGTATTTTTTTTTTTCAAAGTTTTTTTTGGTATTTATTTTTTGGCACTGAATATTGAGGTCTTTTGTTGTTGATTTATTTTTCTTTACTGTTTTGATTTGTTATTCCACTTGAGGCCTCTAATAGAAAACACTTTTTGGCATTTCAAAACTCGACTTCTGATTGTCTCGTGCACCCTGCATAACCACTTAACACGACACATTACACTGACCTGTAGGCCACTGCTCCCCATTTCCACAGGGATGCACAACCTTTGGCTCATCTCTGAGCAGGAATGGAACTTTGAGGCTCAAGCAAGTGGGCAAAGTCTTCTAGCTGTGAAATTCCCAGCTGGATTCCAAGCTGCTGGACTCCTGGCAGGCTCTTGTTTCGCACTATTGGAACCTCTTTCTTGGGATCACTGAATGCTGTGGTCAGGAAACAAACTCCAGCGCTAGCCATTTACAAGTCGCGGTGATGACTCCTCTCAACACGGACCCTTTACAGAGGGAAATCCCATTATATGACTTGCAATGTCCTCTAATATCCATATTGAATGTTATTTTACAGGTGTTGCCTAGTGAAGGGCGCACACTTCATTTGGTAAATGTTTTTGACATAATTTCGGGTAATATCTTGTCAAAAGTCCTATAACCCATAAGGAAAAGAGTTTGCTTTAGGTTCAGGGTGCTGCTACAAGTAAGCTAATGACAAAACAGATTAAGATATAAAATATCCTTCTAATTAAATTCATTTCTTTAGCCAAAATAATAATGTTTAATGTTTTTAGTTGAATTTGAAAAATAAGATAATGTTTATATAATATATATTATGGTATTTTTCCTGCTACTTGTTGTTTATTTTACTGGTATTTTCTACTATACTTGGGTAGACTTTTATTAGAAAAAAAGTTGAGAAAAAGAGAACAGAAAGTAGTTTAGAGTGTGTTTGAGCAGGGGGTTAGCACTGCAGCACTAAGAGAACAGGAAGTAGTTTAGAGTGTGTTTGAGCAGGGGGTTAGCACTGCAGCACTAAGAGAACAGGAAGTAGTTTAGAGTGTGTTTGAGCAGGGGGTTAGCACTGCAGCACTAAGAGAACAGGAAATAGTTTAGAGTGTGTTTGAGCAGGGGTTGCACTGCAGCATTAGGTTACTGTGGCAAAGTGGTTGCTGATTATGTACAGGTGCAGAGGTGATGCAGTGCAAGAATAAACTGACAGAGATTTGTAATCTGGAAAGGAAAAATAGATTTTTTATTTTCATTATAATCCAGGTCTGGTGACCAAATAATAAACTCCGGTTATATACAGCGATGGGTAAAACACAGAGAACAGTAACAGAGATTGCAGCCCTAAACAATAAACACAGTAACTCTCCCACAATATACAACCACGGTCACCAGTCCTGGGTGCATGCTGTAGTGCTCGTGGTGGGTGATACAGTTTAAAGAGTGACAAATAGTGCTGTGCTGTTCCGCGTTCAGTGCTGGCTCTTATCGACAGCTCCGGAACGTGTTAGCCGTCTATAAACACACAAGTAACAATTATAGACAAGACAAAACAAACAAAACACTCACGATACCCTTAATACATAGTACCCACAAGAGTGCTTCCTGTCACTTCCACTTAATCAGCAGCATGTGAGTGTTAAGAAAATGACACTTGACTCGAAGCATTTTCAATGGCTGAGAGGGAGACCCCCCCCCATACACACACACACACACACACACACTCCAAACACCAAGGGCTGGAGACATTGGGAGTGAAACATGGTTCTGATTAATTAGCTGCTCGTCGAATGAATTAAAGATTCAGTGACTGATAGATTGCCTATTACACTTGAATAAGCAGGACGTGTGCACTGTATAAAGTGTTGTCAGCAATGCATGAGTTGAAACGGATAGTACACGCCCTGCCCTATCAATTGTACTAGGGGCTCCATCTATCACCAAATCTTTCATTCATTTACAGTAACAGGCAGATTATTAATCAGTACTGTGTTTTTCCCTCTCTTCTGTGATTTCTTTTTTGACGTCTCTGTGAAATGATATTCATATTCAGTCCGCCATAATGCAAACACATCAGTAATGCCTGCTGCTGTAGGTTACCCTTACTTAGTGATCTTCAGTGGCAGTGCAATGGAACTACAGTGGTGTTTGTCTGCACATGGGAAACTTCAATGGGACTCTAATGGGACAAATGCAGTGAACAAAATACTGGGTCATAAATTAAAAACTTTTCACCAAGTTGGCCAAATTTTCTTTTACATTTACTGTCAACAACTTAGGTACTGCATCTCAAAGGATAAATCTCCTAATTGCCCAAATTAAACCCTATCTGGAGGTATCTCATGAAACCCTATCTGGAGGTATCTCATGAAACCCTATCTGGAGGTATCTCATGAAACCTTATCTGGAGGTATCTCATGAAAGCTTATCTGGAGGTATCTCATGAAACCTTATCTGGAGGTATCTCATGAAACCCTATCTGGAGGTATCTCATGAAACCCTATCTGGAGGTCCACAGGACTAAATGGTTGTCCCCAAATAGAAATTTCTTGTTTTACCCTGAATTCCTCTGTTTATAAACTCCTACACAGATTCTTGCTCTTCCCAGCAGGGTTATTCTGGACCCAGGTTACACCTCTTAAAGACCAGCTGTACCGGTGCTCAATGCGCAGGGGCAGCAGCAGCAGTTTGCCCACTCACTGTGTATAAAAATTCAGTAGCGCTTGTCAGCTGCACCATGATCCCCATACTGACACACCGGTAATTCACAAGTAAATGGGGGTTATGTGCTGCTTCGGGTAATGCATTTCACCTATGGAGGCCTGGGTTTGACCCTTGCTGCTCAGGTCATAAGTGGTATTTATTGCTCCAGGACAGATCCCTTGATGTAGAAAAACAGCACCTCTCTTCTCCCAATGAAGATAAAGAGCAGGCGCTGCCAAGCCTCTGAACCAAGAAGGTGTCGCCAAGCCTGGCTGGATTCTGCCTGGCCTTGTCTGGAACCTGACCAGTAGGGGTCGCTGTGGCATTGTGAGGCAAACCAACCCAAGACAATTTCCCTCCCTAGCCCTTAGGAGCCAAAAGGCAGATGCAGTGCCCCTATAGGGCGTTCACACCGACGGCCGGTAAAAGCAGTTGTTTTCAATGAAGGTCGGTCACGGGAAGCGGCACTCAAGCGGCACCCGGCGTGCATTATTTTAGTTTATTTAGCAGACGCCTTTATCCAAGGCGACTTACAGAGACTAGGGTGTGTGAACTATGCATCAGCTGCAGAGTCACTTACAATTACGTCTCACCCGAAAGACGGAGCACAAGGAGGTTAAGTGACTTGCTCAGGGTCACACAATGAGTCAGTGGTTGAGGTGGGATTTGAACCGGGGACCTCCTAGTTACAAGCCCTTTTCTTTAACCACTGGACCACACATGAGATAAACTATTTTCAACTTTCACAGCGCCGTAACGTAAACTACCAGCAGCCAATCAGGGGAAAGTAGGAGGCTCCTTTATGAGGAAGAAATAAGTAAATAAATACATAAATAAATAAAATGGGGGAAAAGCTCATGGTGTGATATGATGGGATGGCAGTAGTTGCATTTTTTAATCATGTGTATATTATAATGCTCAATAATATCAATTTATAATGATGCTTTTAACTCTCACTCTCTTTGCCTATACCCAGCAAACCAGACAAAACTCACAGAGAAAGAGAATATCTCAATTTTTAAAAGCTACATGTTTTTATTTTGTTTCAAACAACACAATTGCCTGATATTTTGGGTAATTGTGGGGGGATTATGATGGTGTATGTGGGGGGTTACAATTAGGTTTTATAAAAAGAAAATTATAATGTTTCGCTCTTCATTACTTGAAATATTTTGTTTTACTAAGCTTTGTGTCTTATGTATAAAAAGAGTTGTCCCTTCCCGCTGGCATTTACTGTTTGTTGCTTGGCAATAAAAAGTCACTGTACATGCAGCTGTGACGTAACAACAGACAGCCCACTGACTTTCCCCTGCCGCTCCCATGACAGTGGTCTGCGGTGACTGCAGAGCGACGCACAAGGTGGCGGCATGAGCATCACGTCCGGTGTGAAAGCCCATTAAGACTCACTCCGCACTTCACCTGGTAGTGGCTACACTGGATGAGACACAGTGAAACCCTGCACATAATCATGATTTGAAACAACAACTCAAATTAACTTATCCTATAGCATCTCCTGTTCCAAAATAAATATTTTCCTTATAATGTTGACGGCTGGATCGTGAAAAAGAAACAAGGCTTGTGGAATATGATCTCCATTACATCCGACACGCCACTTCTCAAGTGTATATGTGGCAGACTGGGGTGCATTGTGAAGGATATTGTTTCTTTATCAGAGACCTGCATACATAAATATACAGTACTGTGCAAAAGTTTTAGGCAGGTGTGAAAAATGCTGTAAAGTAAGAATGCTTTCAAAAATAGACATGTTAATAGATTATATTTATCAATTAACTAAATGCAAAGTGAGTGAACAGAAGAAAATCTAAATCAAATCCATATTTGGTGTGACAACCCTTTGCCTTCAAAACAGCATTAATTCCTCTAGGTACACTTGCACAAAGTCAGGGATTTTGTAGGCATATAGTCAGGTGTATGATTAAACAATTATACCAAACAGGTGCTAATGATCATCAATTCAATATGTAGGTTGAAACACAATCATTAACTGAAACAGAAACAGCTGTGTAGGAGGAATAAAACTGGGTGAGGAACAGCCAAACTCAGCTAACAAGGTGAGGTTGCTGAAGACAGTTTACTGTCAAAAGTCATACACCATGGCAAGACTGAGCACAGCAACAAGACACAAGGTAGTTATACTGCATCAGCAAGGTCTCTCCCAGGCAGAAATTTCAAGGCAGACAGGGGTTTCCAGATGTGCTGTCCAAGCTCTTTTGAAGAAGCACAAAGAAACAGGCAACGTTGAGGACCGTAGATGCAGTGGTCGGCCAAGGAAACTTACTGCAGCAGATGAAAGACACATCATGCTTACTTCCCTTCGCAATCGGAAGATGTCCAGCAGTGCCATCAGCTCAGAACTGGCAGAAAACAGTGGGACCCTGGTACACCCATCTACTGTCTGGAGAAGTCTGGTCAGAAGTGGCCTTCATGGAAGACTTATGGCCAAAAGCCATACCTCCGGCGATGGAAACAAGGCCAAGCGACTCAACTATGCAGAAAACACAGGAACTGGGGTGCAGAAAAATGGCAGCAGGTGCTCTGGACTGATGAGTCAAAATTTGAAATATTTGGCTGTAGCAGAAGGCAGTTTGTTAAGCCGAAGGGCTGGAGGCGGTACACGAATGAATGTCTGCAGGCAACAGTGAAGCATGGTGGAGGTTCCTTGCAAGTTTGGGGCTGCATTCCTGCAAATGGAGTTGGGGATTTGGTCAGAATTAATGGTCTACTCAATGCTGAGAAGTACAGGCTGATACTTATCCATCATGCAATACCATCAGGGAGGCATCTGATTGGGCCCAAATTTATTCTGCAGCATGACAACGACCCCAAACATACAGCGAGAGTCATTAAGAACTATCTTCAGCGTAAAGAACAAGGAGTCCTGGAAGTGATGGTATGGCCCCCACAGAGCCCTGATCTCAACATCATCGAGTCTGTCTGGGATTACATGAAGAGAGAAGCAACTGAGGCTGCCTAAATCCACAGAAGAACTGTGGTTAGTTCTCCAAGATGTTTGGGGCCAACCTACCTGCGAGTTCCTTCAAAAACTGTGTGCAAGTTTACCTAGAAGAATTAATGCTTGATACTGTTTTGAAGGCAAAGGGTGGTCACACCAAATATGGATTTGATTTAGATTTTTCTTCTGTTCACTCACTTTGCATTTAGTTAATTGATAAATATAATCTATTATTAACATGTCTATTTTTGAAAGCATTCTTACTTTACAGCATTTTTTCACACCTGCCTAAAACTTTTGCACAGTACTGTACATGAATAATAATCATTAAACACAGCGGCATTGTTGCAAGAATGTAATTGAGACAGTAATGCAACGCAGTACAAAAACTAATCTGTGGTAAATGATATAGCCTTGTCTAGGGATTTTCTAAACAATTCTTTTTAGTAAACTAAATGGCGATTTAAAGGCGGTAGCTTTATCCGAGTAGTGTTTCTGGTTTGGCTCATTTTTCACTCCAAAAATGTAAAAGAAAATCTCTTCACAGAATATCTAGACCCTGGTGCCTAATGCAAATGATTTCTCTGTCCCATTCCTCCTCCTCCTGCCACACGGTCTAGTCACTGTCAACACCCAGCAACTAACATCACTGCCTCTACAAAACAACAAGCAGGTCTCTTTATCTACAAGAGTCATCTCATTTAAAAAAAACAAAACCGGCAAAAGTCTGAAAACATTCCCCGTTTCCTGCCAATTAGTGAAGATTAAAGAACTTATACTGGCCCTTATTGACTGTGGGGATGTGAACATGACAGCATCTAAAGGGCAAGCTTGAGACACTCTCTAATAGAATCAGCCTGTTCCTGTGTCGTGCGACAATGCCACTCACCATCGCAACCTTTATTCAGCATCGATATCCCTGGTCAACTGTACTGCACAATTAACAGCTCACATTTCTCACATGGGAAAGAATTAAGAGATGGGTATTTTTGGAACTAGTTAACCCCTTGACTGCCATTGAATGTGCGAGACATGTCCTCCTGGAGTAAAGCATGAAGGCAGGGTTTCAGCTCTCCTCAATACCTTTGCAGTTGCCTGATTCTTTAATTAACATGCAAAGCGTTAGACATCTGTGCAAGGGATTATCTTGTGAGTGTCACTTCATTAATTCAATTGCTGTCAGTTAAAGCTGCGTCCCATGGTTCAGTGTGGCTAGGGACTTTGAATGTAACACACCACTATCATCAGCAATAGGCAGTTATGAGGGAACACAATGGATTAAAATCATATGTAATACTGTTATCTGCTTCATGCACCGAATCTAAGCAACGAATGCCACCAAGCTACTGAACCCAGGAGACAAGGTCTACTTGGAAAGACTCATGGTGCTTGACCAATAGGGGTCCCCAGCCAACTAGATGTGAATGGGATCCAAACTTTGCTTGTGTAACTTGAACAAAAGCTGGGTGTGAATCAGTGACCTCATACACCCCAATCAAGCGCCTTTACTTCTCTGTGGTTTTATTATTATTATTTATTTCTTAGCAGACGCCCTTATCCAGGGCGACTTACAATTGTTACAAGATGTCACATTATACATTATTTCACATTATACAGATATCACATTATATTTTTACATACAATTACCCATTTATACAATTGGGTTTTTACTGGAACAATCTAGATAAAGTACCTTGCTCAAGTGTACAACAGCAGTGTCCCTCACTGGGGATTGAACCCACGACCCTCTGGTCAAGAGTCCAGAGCCCTAACCACTACTCCACACTGCTTTTAACATCATCTCATCTCACTGACAGGAGTCAGAACCCGTAAGGCCATTGCATCACAACACACTCGCCTCTGACACCCAGGAGTTCAACAGCACCAATGTGAAGCTCCTGTGAGATCCCCAGTGAAGATCTGCAGCTTGACACAGCCAGGACACAAAATAGGTAATAAAAGGGATCCCAAAGGAGTTTTTTTCCAGGTTTGGAAATTCAGCCAATACTCTTTCTCTATGCCACTACATTTCCAGAGAGGAATTCACACTCCAAAACAAAACATTTTATATATCGTGTTCATATTTTTTTTCATAATTTATGTTTTTTTTGGTTTGTTTGTTTGTTTTTAGGTTGTTCTCTCTGACTTCCCAGTTCCCACCCCCCAGTCCAGCAAATTGCCGCCTTATTGACCCTCACCTGGACAAGTTGAAAAGGCTGGGTTCCCAAGCATAGAGAGCCGGAGAATAAACAGAGCAAGAGGCTGCTGGAAACCAGCTGTGTTTAAAGCGGTGTTCACTGTACTACGTTTTTTGTACAACTTTGCAAAAAGAAGCCTACAGCTGTCTTATTTTGAGATTGGATTTAGGGCTGTAGTAAACCTGCCTTTGTGAGCCCTGGGAGTAGAGGCTGGTCTATTCTAGGAAGCACAAGAGGTTCTGTGAGGCCCAGTTCAGCTATATCTTGGTTAACTAGTTATTTAGCTTCAGCCGCAGCTGGCTGTGTGGAGTAAATCCCTAAGGGAAGTGACTAATGCAACGCAATGTGTGGCCGTCTACCTGCAAGGTGACCCACAGGTCTGGTATATGGTGCAATCCCCAACAGCCTGTCATTTTATAGAGTAGGGCCAGGGTTTGGATGTATTTTAGTTTCCATTCTTTTAGCCTATTTTCTTATAGAGAATTGTGTTCAGGTATTTTAACCTATTTTATGCATTGTGTTTAGTTATTTGTGTGTATTTTGTTAGCCTGTGGGGGAGAGTTTTTATAATATCATGTTAAGGACTTGACTGAATTTGTTATTATTATAAATACTGATATCAACATGCGTTTCCTATTGCATAATTAATACAATTGTTCCTATTAATACGGGCTGTTCCTATCCAATTTTAAATAACTTTAGCATAACAGAGGCAGAAGTGTTAAAGGGACTAGGAGCTCTTAAAATAAACAAATCCCCTGGGCCGGATGAGATCCTCCCAATAGTACTCAAAGAAATGAAAGAAGTTTTTTACAAACCGCTAACCAAGATCATGCAACAGTCTCTTGACACAGGGGTTGTACCGACAGACTGGAAAATTGCAAACCTAATACCGATCCACAAAAAGGGAGACAAAACCAAACCAGGTAACTACAGACCAATAAGCCTGACTTCTATTATATGTAAACTTATGGAAACTATAATAAGATCTAAAACAGAAAATTACCAATATGGTAACAATATCCTGGGAGACAATCAGCATGGTTTTAGGAAAGGGAGATCATGTCTAACTAACCTACTTGACTTTTTTGAGGATGCAACATTGACAATGGATAATTGCAAAGCATACGACATGGTTTATTTAGATTTCCAGAAAGCTTTTGACAAAGTCCCGCATAAAAGATTAATTATCAAACTGAATGCAGTAGGGATTCAAGGAAATGCATGCACATGGATTAGGGAGTGGTTAACATGTAGAAAACAGAAAGTACTGATTAGAGGAGAAACCTCAAAATGGAGCGAGGTAACCAGTGGTGTACCACAGGGATCAGTATTAGGTCCTCTGCTATTCCTAATCTACATTAATGATTTAGATTCTGGTATAGTAAGCAATCTTGTTAAATTTGCATACCACACAAAAATAGGAGGAGTGGCAAACACTGTTGCAGCAGCAAAGGTCATTCAAAATGATCTAGACAGCATTCAGAACTGGGCAGACACGTGGCAAATGACATTTAATTGAGAAAAGTGCAAAGTATTGCATGCAAGCAATAAAAATGTGCATTATAAATATCATATGGGAGATACTGAAATTGAAGAAGGGGACTATGAAAAGACCTAGGAATTTATGTTGACTCAGAAATGTCTTCATCTAGACAATGTGGGGAAGCTATAAAAAAGGCCAACAAGATGCTCGGATACATTGTGAGAAGTGTTGAATTTAAATCAAGGGAAGTAATGTTAAAACTTTACAATGCATTAGTAAGACCTCACCTAGAATATTGTGTTCAGTTCTGGTCACCTCGCTACAAAAGGATATTGCTGCTCTAGAAAGAGTGCAAAGAAGAGCAACCAGAATTATCCCGGTTTAAAAGGCATGTCGTATGCAGGCAGGCTAAAAGAATTGAATCTATTCAGTCTTGAACAAAGAAGACTACTGCGGCGATCTGATTCAAACATTCAAAATCCTGGGGACTTTTGACCTGAAAAAAGAAACAAGGACCAGGGGTCACAAATGGAGATTAGATAAAGGGGCATTCAGAACAGAAAATAGGAGGCAGTTTTTACACAGAGAATTGTGAGGATCTGGAACCAACTCTCCAGTAATGTTGTTGAAGCTGTCACCCTGGGATCCTTCAAGAAGCTGCTTGATGAGATTCTGGGATCAATAAGTTACTAACAACCAAACGAGCAAGATGGGCTGAATGGCCTCCTCTCGTTTGTAAACTTTCTTATGTTCTTATGTTCTTAAATGCATCTTCACCAGCTTTCCCATAACAAATATAACATACATTCTGTACAATCATTATAATTTCATCTTAACTAGTGATCCAGTAATTAATGACTCCTGCACTGCATTAGTAGGTGGTACACTTAGTAAACTACTTTCCTTACCCTTTCTGGTAAAACGTTTGCTTCTATAACAGTATCACTTTGTGTGTGCTGTAATGGTATAGATACATATAGTTAAATATTGGCACATTTGTGGTTTTGTTGGTGTGGCAATGTGGCAGCTTGTGCGTAGTTTATGTTTATATGTTACGTGTTGTGTGTAAATGTTGGTGTATAGTCATTGGTACACGGGATATAACCGGGTCTGTGTTTCACGTGTATTTAAAATGTAGATTTGTATTTAGGCACGAGGATGGCACAAATCACTTCACGTGCTGGTTAAAATGTAATGTGTGGTCACGGGAGTACACTTAATTAATTCACATGCAGTTGTACCGAGATTCCAATTGAATGATTGACTAGCAATCAAGTCTCGGTACAACTGCATAAAACAGCATGTTTTCACTCATAGGGGTGGGGTGTTCGAGAGTGGAGAACGGGTGAGAGAGAAGGAGAACGTAAAATTAAGGAAAATAATAATAATAATAAGTGTTTTTTACTCACCGTGTTTGTTTGTCTCCGTGCACCGTTTGTTAAGTGTTAGTTCGTTTTGTTTGTCTGTTTATTTTGGCGTAAGTGCCGTGTGCTGTTTTTGTGTTCTTTTATTTTGATTATTAAATGCTGAGCGATCGCAGCTCAGCTTCATCAAAACCCCAAGTCTCTGTCGTTTATTTCCTGGCTCTGGTCTGGCGTCACCCACTCTGGCCGTCTTTGTGACACGTGGTGTCATCATTGGGATTAACAGCCCTCCAGACTCAGGCCAGAGAGAGTACTACAGGAATTTAAAAAAAAAACACCAACCAAAAAAAAAAAAAAAAAAAGTGGGGGCAATGGCAGAGGACTACATCGGGATGCGGACTGGGTCCTGGAAAATGCTGGGCTGGAGGCCCAGTCTATGCCCATAGCCATCCGGATCCTGTGGCTGATGGACAGGGAGAGATGGGGGCCTATGAGAGGGAACACACCCCAAACACCTTGAAGGAAGGTGTGGAGTTGGTCCTCACCTACCTGGAGGCAGCTATAAGTGGAACAGCAGCCCAGGTAGCAGGATCTCCAGCAGGAGGATTCATGGCCAGCTGCACCTTCCTAGAGATGGGGAGGAGCCTGAGCGTCCCACAGCCCAAGCGTGAGGAGCCTGAGCGTCCACAGCCCAAGCGGGAGGAGCCTGAGCGTCCACAGCCCAGCGGGGAGGAGCCTGAGCGTCCACAGCCCAAGCAGGAGGAGCCTGAGCGTCCACAGCCCAAGCGGGAGGAGCCCGAACGTCCCACGCCTGAGTGGGAGGAGCCCGAACGTCCCTACGCCTGAGTGGGAGGAGCCCGAACGTCCACAGCCCGAGTGGGAGGAGCCCGAACGTCCACAGCCCGAGTGGGGGAGCCCGAGCGTCCACAGCCCGAGTGGGGGGAGTCGGTGCGTCCACAGCCCAAGAGGGGGAGTCGGTGCGTCCACAGCCCAAAAGGGAGGAGTCGGTGCGTCCACAGCCCAAAAGGGAGGAGTCGGTGCGCCCACAGCCCAAAAAGAGAGGGAAGTCGGGCTTCCACAGCCCTAGGATCCAAGCTGCCAGCAGAGGAGAATGCCTGCTGGTTCCACCTCCACCAGCAGAGGAAGAATGCCTGCTGTCCCCATGTCCACCAGCAGAGGGAGAATGCCTGCTGTCCCCATCTCCACCAGCAGAGGGAAAATGCCTGCTGTCCCCATCTCCACCAGCAGAGGAAGAATGCCTGCTGGTTTCCCCTTCAGAGGCAGAGCCGCACCAGTCCCCTGCAATAAAGACAGACCAGCACCAGTCCCCTGCAAGAGAGGCAGAGCCGCACCAGTTCCCTGCAGAGAGGCAGAGCAGCACCAGTCCCCTGCAAAAGGGGAGACTACACGCTGCTCCCACCTCCATCGCCAGGAGACTACACGCTGCTCCCACCTTCGTGCCAGGAGACTACACGCTGCTCCCACCTTCGCCGCCAGGAGACTACACGCTGCTCCCACCTTCACCCGCAGGAGCAGAGCAGCCGGAGCTGCCTCTATCTCCGCCACCTCCACCGCCAGGAGCAGAGCAGCGGAGCTGCCTCTGCCTCCATCACCATCAGGGGAGAGGAGCAGGAGCTGCCTCTCCCTTCACCAGAAGGACCAGGACTAGATGCTGGCGGTCCTCAGCAGCCCTTGCATAGGCTGCTGAGGGAAGCATGGGGAAGAACCAGCCCAGCGCAGAGGCTGAGAAGAGGGCCAACACCCGCACCCCAGCTTGTTCTGACTCCCTGCCTCGCTTAGCCCAAGGATGCCTACCTCGCCGCCCAAGGATGCCTGCCTCGCTTCACCCAAGGATGCCTGCCACGCTCGTCCAAGGATGCTTGCCACGCCGCCCAAGGATACCTGTCTGGCATCGCCTGGGGCTGCCTGTCGTGCCGCATCGCCTGGGGCTGCCTGTCGCGCCGCATCGCCTGGGGCTGCCTGTCGCTCCGCATCGCCTGGGGTTGTCTGCCAGCTCCCGCGCCGCCTGGGGTTGCCAGCCGCTCCGCGCATCGCCTGGGGTTGCCAGCCGCTCCGCATCGCCTGGGGCTACCTGTTGCTCCGCATCGCAGCAGGAAGTACTGTGGCGGAACCCCACCAAGGGAGCTGCCGGCCCACGAAGAAGGTGGGGGAGGTCAGGAGACCTGCTCCCACTGCAGCAGTTTCACTGCCGGAGATCGTGGGGAGGTCCGGAGACCTGCTCCCACTGCAGCTTCTGCTGCCGGAGTACTGTGGTCGGAGCCCCACCAAGGGGAGCTACGGCTACGAAGAAAGGGGAGAGGTCAGGAGACCAGCATCCCCCGCAGCAATTTCGCTGCAGGAGTGGACCAGCATGCTGTCAGCCATGCCACTAGCTGGCAGGGGTGCTGACAGCATTGCCAGCCATGGGCCCACTGAAGACTCCCTTCCCAGCCCGAGACTTTGTTCTGGACTGCTGGGTTTTAAGGGGAGGTGGCCGTTGAGGCCATGTGTGCTGCGCACAAGGGGGTATATGTGGCAATGTGGCCACGCCCTTGTGCGTGGTTTATGTTTATATGTTGCGTGTTGTGTGTAAATGTTGGTGTATAGTCATTGGTAATTAATCAATCTCCAGATTGATTAATTTATTACTAATTGGAGACGGTCACATGTATAAAAACCTGCAGCTTTGGCTGAACAAGATTAGTGTGTTCAGAGGCAGAACAAGAGAAGTGAGTCGTGAGATAAAGAAAATAATATATGAAACAACTTCTACCCGTGCTGGTTTTAAAGTCAGCTGTGTCCTTATACCTGAATGTGGAATTACCAGGTGAGGGGCATGAAAAGGAAAGGGAGCCTTTGGAGAATGCAACTACAGGGATATTTTACGGATTGAGCCCTTGGGCACTCGCCCTTTGTCAATGCTGCTCAGGATAGGGTACTTAGCTCACGCATGTAATGGAAACATTCTGCATTGCAAGCCTGTCACGCTTATCATAAAACTTAGCCATTTTCATTCAAATTTGGCCTTGAGCCATTCAAATAATTTTAGGCTTAAGCATATGAAATTTGCGCTTATGCATACATTTGTATCTTATGCTTATCATTATCACAGGCATTAGCATGGCTAATAATTTTGACAGGTGTCACACAAATATAAGTACATGTTACCTATTCTAATTCATTTTACATTTTTGAATTTCTTGTTTTCTGTTACAGTACCATCTGTTTTTTTTCTTTCTCAGTATTAGCCGTGCTCCCGCTTATCAAACCGCTATTGCTCCGTGTCTGGACTGATCTGATTTTTGTAATGTGTTTTTGTAAGAACTGTAAATTAAGCCCTGGGAAAGGGCATCTGTTATAAGAAAATACACACATACATTAACAACAACAACAACAACAATAATTAATAATATTAATAATCCAGCTGGAATTATCTTTTTATAGCCTATATACAGCTCTGGAAAAAATTAAGAGACCACTGCAAAATTATCAGTTTCTCTGGTTTTACTATTTATAGGTATGTGTTTGGGTAAAATGAACATTTTTGTTTTATTCTATAAACTACTGACAACATTTCTCCCAAATTAACCAAAGCCTAAAAAATATTGTCATTTAGAGCATTTATTTGCAGAAAATGACAACTGGTCAAAATAACAAAAAGATGCAGTGTTGTCAGACCTCGAATAATGCAAAGAAAAATAAGTTCATATTCATTTTTAAACAACACAATACTAATGTTTTAACTTAGGAAGAGTTCAGAAATCAATATTTGGTGGAATAACCCTGATTTTCAAGCACAGCTTTCATGCGTCTTGGCATGCTCTCCACCAGTCTTTCACATTGATGTTGGGTGACTTTATGCCACTCCTGGCAAAAATTCAAGCAGCTCGGCTTTGTTTGATGGCTTGTGACCATCCATCTTCCTCTTGATCACATTCCAGAGGTTTTCAATGGGGTTCAGGTCTGGAGATTGAGCTGGCCATGACAGGGTCTTGATCAGGTGGTCCTCCATCCACACCTTGATTGACCTGGCTGTGTGGCATGGAGCATTGTCCTGCTGGAAAAACCAATCCTCAAAGTTGGGGAACATTGTCAGAGCAGAAGGAAGCAAGTTTTCTTCCAGGACAACCTTGTACTTGGCTTGATTCATCGTCCTTCACAAAGACAAATCTGCCCGATTCCAGCCTTGCTGAAGCACCCCAGATGAGTCCAATTTAAGGGTCAGCTATTGCCCAACACCTGGTCGTCTAATGGTTGAAAGATGACTGGATGACCTGGAGAGGCCTAACAAGCCACAGTGTCTCTAACCCACTGTGAAATGTGGTGGAGGATGGTGATGATCTGGGGTGCTTCAGCAAGGCTGGAATCTATGCAGCTTTGCCATGTAATCAAGCTACAAGTACAAGTGTATGTCCTGGATAAAAACTTGACTCTAACCTTCTGCCCTCTGAATTATATCTAATTTTGCTTCATAAAGTTGAATGAAAACTTCTGAATAATGTTAAGTTAACATATTGAATTACATACCGCTTTGTAGTTTTCCATATACTTAACAAAAACTAACAATTTCAAAATGTAACATTTCTAAATCTAACATGTACTGCTATTATGGCTACGGTAGACTTTTGCAATAAAATTTTGTAATTTCTTTAATTACATTAAATAAAAGATCTAAATTATGTTGCTATAGTTTATTATTATTATTATTATATCTCAATGTTAAATTCTAGGGTGATGCAAAGCGGTTGGCCATAGCTGTACATACACAGTTATGAGAGACACTTCATGTAAAATGTTATCGATAATTAAGTCGAACAGAAGTTCCCCAATTTCTGTCTCAAGTGATTCCTCCTGCAGGGGACATACTTCAGGGATAACTGGCAGCCAGCAGAAATAAGCATCTGCCACACACAGGTAATCTTCCCAGGCTGAAAGGAGCCTCCGTGCTGAAGTGCTAAACTGCACTGCCAGTGCAATCTCTGTGAAAGTGATTTTTAATCCAAATGAGTTTCTCCTGGTTTTAAATATTTTAATAAAGCCATGCAGAACTCAAGCAGATGGGACCGCACAACCTTTCTAGAAAACAGACTTTGGTTCATCCCCAAACCCAGGCTTCTGAAGCCTCTCACATCATATCATCGAGAGTGAAACCGTAGGGCTTCCTCAGGGATCACTCAGAAACTCGTGACCAGGTGCCATGGAAGAGAAGGTTCTGTGGTAAAATGGTCCATTGCCACCAGTAGGAACCGGTTCTCTTGCTCGGACCTCGGAAGGGCCCAAGGACATCCACAGCCACGCGCTCCATTGGGGCCCCACCTGGTAGCTCTGTAGGTGTGTTCGTGATCGCCAGCAATGGGTTTCTATGTCGTGCCTACAATGGTCTCGCGGTCAGTGCAATGTTTTTGCCACTCCAAAATGGCCGTTGCATGGGTTCCCGTGAACAGACTGCAGCACTCGTTCTCAGAGTACCTGAGGGACAATCAACTGCCAGCACCACCGTTGAATGGCGGATGGACCCATGCTCGGTGGAGCACCCCACAACTCCAGGGCGTCCCACTGTCTGCAGAGTGCCTTGACCCCGTCGCGAGCGTTGATATCTCCTCCCAAGTGGGCGGCTGATCAGGAACCCAAGCTCCAGGTTGTCCTTCTGCAGCTGTGTCAGATCCTCCCCGGACCTCTGTCAGCACCCCCTCATTGGTGGAAACCACACTCACCCTCTCCCTGGCATTGTGGCCTGCCTCCTTCATATGCAGGTGCTCGTAGTACTGGCACTGAGCAAAAACCTGCATGGCCCAGTGCCAGGACTGGAAGTCAAAGCCCTGGAGCACCTCGATCCAACAGGCCACAGGCCTCAGGCCTCATACTCCTCAAGCCGTACATGCTGCGCAGGTGAAAGTCCTCCATAGCTTCGGCCCGCAGTGAAGGGGCTGTTGGACTGGCACACGGGCGGACGGCTGGGTGGTGATATTATTGAGTTGTTGAGCAGGCTGGCGAGTGGTACAGCCATTGGGCTGATGAGCAGGCAGGCGAGCTGGTGAGCCGGGCAGCTGTTGAGCAAGCAGGCGAACTGGTGAGCCAGGGCAGCTGTTGAGCAGGCAGGTGAGCTGGTGAGCCGGTTGGCTGTTGAGTAGGTAGGCATGCTGGTGAGCAGGGGCGACTGGATTGTCGGGGCAATGCCCTGGCTTGGCAGGCTTCTCCCCTTCTGGGTTGCAGCAGTAGTTGGTTGACCCCTTGCACTCTTCCCCAATGTCTGCGAGCCAAACCGGGTACTGGCACTTGATGCCCCAAGCCAACTTTTAGCTCCTGGAGGCCCCCCAGACCTTGGTTGGGGCCCACGAGACCTTGCTGGCCTCCACACAGCACGGTAATAGCCCAGGCCGAATGAGCGTGACGGTGGTGCCGGTGTCGACCAGGGCTCTGTACTGTACGCCATCGACCGTGCAGGGCATGTGCATGTGGCTACCCTGGACCAGGCCCACCGTCACAGTGTCTTTGTTTGCTGTGGGAGTAAGCTGTATATTGCGGGCTGGCCCCCACTCCCCTAGGGCGACCCATGATCTTTTGCTGCAAGTGGAAGGATGAGGCCCCGGGCCCGGGGCGATGGGGCAGTGGGCTTCCAAGTGGCCCTGTACACCGCAGTTCCAGCACACATGGTGGTCGAACGGGGTCCCTGGCTTCAGGCCTGTTGGCCGGCCCCGGCAAACAGCCACACTGTCTACTTCTGTGGGCACTTCAGGGGTGGCCTGCGTCACTGCCTGGACTAACACGGCCTGTCTGTGAACGGGAGAGGGCGGTCTGGGTCAGCATGAGGATCTGTTCTAGGCGGCGTGCCTCTTGTACAGCCTTCCCTAATGTTTTCCGCTCCTTAAAAGGACATGTCGCTGTAGTTCCCTTGTGTTATCGCCCCAATACACGCATCCTTCCCTATCTTGTCCCTCGCTTCGTTGGACAGTTCTGGGTATGCCTTCTGTATTAACATGGTTACATCATTGCCCAGTGCCCCCAATGACTCACCCGGTCACCTTCATTGCTCCTTCAGCTGCGTGTGTGAAGCTGGATGAGGCCTGTCCAAACTGCTGTTCCACTGCATCTACCAGCATGGTGTAGTTGGTCGTCTCCTCTACTGGTAGGGCCATATAATTACAATGTTATTATGCACAGTTACAATATAGTTAATGTGTAGCATTTTTTGTATGATATAACCCTAATCCTAACCTTGTCCATAACCCTAACCTTAAACTGAATTCTAAACCTAACCCTAACACTAACCCTTTTCTGATACAATTGTGTACTTACATGTATCGTGCAAAAAGATGTACACGTTAAGTACATATGTGTTTACTATGTAACTACTATGTTATTACACAGGAGGCTGTGTGGTCTAGTGGTTAAAGAAAGGGCTTGTAACCAGGAGGTCCCGGTTCAAATCCCACCTCAGCCATTGACTTATTGTGTGACCCTGAGCAAGTCACTTTACCTCCTTGTGCTCCGTCTTTCGGGTGAGACGTAATTGTAAGTGACTCTGCAGCTGATGCATAGTTCACACACCCTAGACTCTGTAAGTCGCCTTGGATAAAGGCGTCTGGTAAATAAACAAATAATAATAATAATAATAATACACAGTAAGTAGAGACACAATATAAAGTGATACCAATAAATCTTACTTATCTAAAGCTTTTCTATTAAATTATTGTGCTAGTCGGGTAAATGTAAGAAAGTGACAGTGTAGAGTATTACTTATTTAGTTAATGATATACTGCTAATAATTATAAATTCTACATATTCATATCTTCTAATTACATGGTAATGCATGATTACCAGTGGTGTAGTCAAGTCGGAACTTGACTACACCACATGACTCACATCTCCCACACAGCTGTCTGATTCCTCTTGATGCAATGGAAAGACCATTAGGAACTTCTATTACCAAGTACTTCTTTAAGAAGCCTGAAAATGCTGAGGAAGACGACAGCAACAGAGCGTCGACTGTGACTGTGAACAGAAACACAAGCCGCTGACACACAGACACGTCAATAAAGTAAAGCATTCTGACAAGATGAAGAAAGACACTTTGTGAAAATACTTGTAGAAATGAGATAAATGCATTTTACCCATTATTATTATTTGTTTATTTAGCAGACGCCTTTATCCAATGCGAATTACAGAGACTAGGGTGTGTGAACTATGCATCAGCTGCAGAGTCACTTACAATTACGTCTCACCCGAAAGACAGAGCACAAGGAGGTAAAGTGACTTGCCCAGGGTCACACAATGAGTCAATGGCTGAGGTGGGATTTGAACCGGGGACCTCCTGGTTACAAGCCCTTTTCTTTAACCACTGGACCACACAGCCTCATTCATTCAATGCTGGTATTCATTTATTATAATAAACAGTTTGAACTCAATTTTGGAGCTAGTTTCCCTTCTCTTTTCTCTGCATATTTATGGGCAGCAGTGTGGAGTAGTGGTTAGGGCTCTGGACTCTTGACCGGAGGGTCGTGGGTTCAATCCCAGGTGGAGGATGCTGCTGCTGTACCCTTGAGCAAGATACTTTACCTAGATTGCTCCAGTAAAACCCCAACTCTATAAATGGGTAATTATGTGTAAAAATAATGTAATTGTATGTAAAAATAATGTGATGTCTTGTAACAATTGTAACTCGCCCTGGATAAGGGTGTCTGCTAAGAAATAAATAAAATATGTAATGTTGTTAAATATGTGTGTCACGCTTCAAACTTTCAACCCACTATACACAGCAAGAACACTAGATGGCAGCAGAGGACACTGGAATTCAAATAACAGACCTTGATTAAATTTGTCAGGGGCATGCATTTCTGTTTAAAGACAGTTCATACACACCGTCGAAATTCACAACACTTTCTACTTCAAACCGTCAAATGCACCATTTATCTTTCTGAAAAACACTTGTTACAAAACTAAAAAAAAAACAAGCACCCTTGAAAGTGAGTGATGGCACATTTACTTCAATTCTGAAGATGTCCCGTCTCTTCACTGTATATGCAGTATGGCCAGCTCGGCACTTGACTTAGGGAAGTGGTTGACGTAAACTGTGAGCAGTTAAATTGTATTTGAAGGGTTTGGTGAAGAGACTGCACTTTATTTTGCTTCTTGCTTTTTTAATGCTAACGTTTCCTCAATTATTATGGATTATTAGCTGTTAGGGAATTGGTTGCTCATTGCTCCGCTAGAGGTTTTCTGCTCATTGCTCCCTGCTTCCCTGCGTATTTTTTCCTTAATTTTTTTTTTCATTAAATCTGAGGTTTTCACAAAATACAGAATGCACATCGAGAGCGAAGCGAACGACACGAATACAAAAATACCACCGGCTTGTAAAATAGCTTATGTGATTATTATTATTATTGGTCAACATTATTAAAACACAGAAGCATCATTTTACAGAAATACGAAACCAATGTGTGGCCCTCCCCGTCACTTTGACTAAAATAAAGAGAGATAGACATATCATCAATTTCTAATTGTTCTGCTATTTCTTGACATTTGCGTCCTTTTTATTGTCTTTATAACCACAGACGCTGGCATCATAAAGAACATTATATTTTTCGACTTTAATAATTAAATTCTCATTGATGTAGATTTTTTTTATTATTATTATTATTTCTGTGTTAATCTCTGCGTGAGCAGACAGACAGTCTGACAGCCGCTACCTTTGAGCTTATTTCTGATTGGTCCTTTGGGACGCGAACCGCGCGTAGCAAAATACAAATAAAACAAATGTATTTCTATATTTGTTCGATTCATTCACGCCACTCGCTTCGCTTGTGTTGTGCATTACTCCATTTGAATCAATAGTTTTAATTATTTTTGATTCGCAAGCTCGGGTCCGGTGTGCATGCAAGCCCATGCCCACTGACGTGTTTGGTTTGGTATGTTGCAGAGCTGCGCTTTCACTCCGACTTTTAAGACTGTGTTTGTTAACATTTATGTATTAAGCTAAATCTGGACTTTTTTGTTAAATCTCGGAAAAATACGAGATTTACATTAGTCTAGGATTTTTTTTTACACTTATCGGCAATGTTGACTGCAGTTTCACCGACACACTCGCCGCTTCAAACATAATTTCTCCAGTTCTAGAGTAATCGTGAACGGTTCATTTGTAAGGTAAGAACTTGGCCTTAATTAGCTGTCATTTATGTATTTATTTAAAATGTTCTATCTTTTTTTTAACAGAACTGCCTCTTTAGTCAGTCGCCCCCTTAGTGACACTCCACCCCCCCCCTCCCCACCTCCCCACCTCCCCACTGCGCGCGCGCCCCCAAGTTTGCGCACCACTGCCCTAGAGGTCCTATTTCAAACTGCAGGAAATGCACCCGTCTTTTAGACTGGTATATAGGATGTAAGCAGAAACCACGTGGTGACATAAACCACACATGTATTCAGAAGACCAAAATGTATAGGTTTGTATTGCAGAGCATTGATAAACCAACTTACTGTCAGAGTGTAAATGAACACAGGTTGCATACAGCACATTGTGGACTGAGGTTTCAGGAATCAGCCTGTGCCACAAACACTACCTCATGCACACAAACAGTGGAGTCGGGTTGTACTGTACAGTTGTTGTTTTTTTTAATTTGATATGTTTTTCCCTCATGTCATTGTTTCACTCCCTATGTGATGCTAGTCTTTTTTTAACTTCATTCTTAATTCATTTGATCAGTTGCCTTTATAAACCTATTTCATATTGTATCATTCTTCAAACTAAATGACAGAGTTTAAACAAAATGCACATCAAATCCAAATCCATCATGATGTAACAAGGAAGATTTTACCATGGTGTTATACTGTATAATGTTAGATAAAAGATAAGTAAGAAAGGAGGACTCTAGATCAACCCATGAGGCATGTACTGTGCATTATTAACTGAATGACTTAAACAATAAAAGAACAATTACTAACCTTAATGTCCATTGCTCAAATCCTATACACATCACAAAAAAGGTCTGTATCAAATACTCAAAATGTTTTTGATAAGTTTCTTTTTAAAATCCTATTAATCCTATAAATAATATTTGATTTACTCTTCTTATATTATTTGTAGAATACTCCCAGAGTTTTGAAAAGTGTAGTGAGAGCGCAATGAAATCTCCAGACTTGTGTTTGGTGTGTAGTACTTTCACATTCTGCCCTTTTTGCCACCGCCACTTTTGCTTCCTTCAGGAACTGTGCATGCTCTGCACACGCTCTTTTCTACCTTTGCACACTGGGCATGCTCAACACATTTACTATGTCAGAAATAGCTACCCAACCCAACCAAGAGACCCGAAAGATTTAGGCAGGATACTTCAATTTCTGTGACTGTTTAATGGAGAATATGCCTGGAATGAAATGAACTCCAGTTTGATTGAAACCTGTAAAATAAATATGTATGCATGAGTTTTAAAGTTTACCAGTGTCTGTTTGTGTGGATTGCTGAGAACAGGTGCACATATGCTTAGCAATGACACAATCTGTTAAAAGCGAGTTTATTCATTTTAGGCTCAGAATAATATTTCGTTAAAGGAAAAGGTTAAAATCGCTGGATAATATTTTTAAATACCGTTTTAGTTTTGAAGATGCTATCTGCTCTCTGTAAGTTTGGGTAGCCCTGTGTGCCGCCATCTTTGACGCAAGGCTTTAATATAGCCGGAAGCGCGCCCGATACAAGTGCATGAGGGAATGACAGCAAGCAATTTGACAGCAAGCCAAATGACCCGCGGGCAGCCGCAGAGCGGGCCACTTGCAATGTGTTGCAGCATGGCGCATGCATGGCATACCAGCTTGTCAATAAGAAAGCTGGTCAGGGCGTTTGAAAACAAACCAAAAAGGACAAGAGAAGTAGCAATTGTGCCTGTATGTCTTTGTAACCTGCAAATAAATATTACTAAAAATAACATAGCATGTGTGTTGTATCTAATGAGACATGTTAGTTTAGTTTAACATTCCGATGTGAAACGTAACTCAAAATGACTCCTAACGATGTAGTCACTGGGCTTATAACAGACTTTATTGTACAGCTGAAAGACAATTTCAGTGCTCGCTTTGACTTCAGTATTCCCAGGGACGTAATTGTTTGATCCGTTTTCAATCCACCCCGATGGTGATTTCTCGTCCCATGCGAAGCAAGTGCTTCCCGCAATCAACGAAGCAGCAACTAGAACTAGTAGATTTCGTCCCTGCTGAAAACTGAATTAACAAAGTAAACCTCGAATCATTCTGGTCCGCCTATACATGTCCAGAGAACTACGCGACCGTGAAGAAGCTGGCTCTGTTTGTGCCCTCCATGTTTGGATCTACTACACATGCGAAGAGGCTTATATCACAATGAATACAATAAAAACAGATGCACGAAACAGGCTGACACAAGACTCTCTGGATCACTGCCTACGCGTCGCCATCACGTCTATCGCACCTGATGTTCTAAAACTGATCGCAGAAGGAAAGTGCAATTTTTCTCCTTAAATTTGTCATAACACAATGAAGCATTTAAAATAAAATGTATGCTACTTCTGAATTGTGTTTTATGTTATTCTGCATTCCTGTCTATGTAGGAAAGTGCCATTTGACTTTGGTGTTTTGTAACTGAACTGTATTCCGTTAAGACTGCCCATGCAGCATTTGACAGGCTACACAAAATGTCCGTTTATCAGTCGAAATGATTATTGGATTTTAGTTGCGTTGGAAATGAATTCTATCTTGTGGTTACTTAGTGAAGCCCAGCCACGTAGAATTTAAGCAGGTTTGTGAGATGATAATTAAGACAGGTAATTTTTTAAAGAACCTATGGTGCATGGCAAGTGGTTTTTGAAAAATTGTGATAATAAACGGGGTATGATCTAAAACGGGTTAATCTGTGCTTTGGAATCGATATTGCAAAACACTTAATTTTCTGCTTTCTCGCAAGACATGAAGGTCATACGAGGAATCCCCATGACACCCCTTGCGGTAATATTAAAATGAAGTTCCACTCTCGCTCAGCCCTTGATACAGACCTGCCAAGGAGGCTTCTGTGGCCCGTGAGCTGCCATTTGATGACCACTGACATTGGGTGTATGTAACCCAAATGTTTTGGAATAGTGTAGAGGAGAGGTTAGTGTGGGCAAATATATATATATATATATATATATATATATATATATATATATATATATATATATATATATATATATATATCGGGGCTGGCTCATTCAAAAGGGAGAGGTGACAGACTGGCTGAAGAGCTGTGTGTTCAGAGAAAGTTACAGTCCTGTGCTCCCACGGTTTGATATTATAAATAGTTGGATTTAATTCCAAGTTGTTTTTTGTTTGAACTGTTTGTTTTATTTATTTGTTTATTTTTGGGCCTGAAAATTAATATTTCCATTGCTTCCTGCAGTACATCAGCCACTTGACCACACTATCTTACAGACAATTTCTTTATTAATAATATTATCACTTTTTAGATTGGGAAATTATAAGTTTCTGAAAAAAAACATTCCTAAAAAAAACTACTCAATAGTTACTACACACAAACTAAATGGCTCAGGTCGTTCAAATTAAGTTAGTAAAACATGTGTTATACTTTTGTGACAATTCCTTTATTATTCAAATTGCTCTTTAAAATTGCAATTTTTATACACTTGTGTGGTTGCTGACTGTTTTCTTCACCAGTATAATGGCAAATGCCCCCGGATTGTAAACGTATCACAGCATGACTTGTTTTTGTTTGCTCTGCATTGTTCTCTGTGAAAAATACAGTATTAGAAAGAATTTGCTGTCAGTGCCAAGTTCTGAGGTAACAATTAATTCAAACTGACACTGACAGGATTCTAAGGCTATGCCATGCAGGCACGGATTCATGCGACTCGGGGCGGGGGCTACAGAATATACTAGTGGCATTTTCTGACCCCAAAATTTGCCACAATTTAATATCTAATTTTTTCTACATAATATGTAGGGCTGGTATTTTCTGACACTGCAGTATGATTTACCATAAGTTACTTCTTTCCTTACCTATAAAATATACAAGGGTGGCAATTTCTGGCAAAGTGGCAAATGTTGACAATTATATCTGCCATAAATCACTAGCGAATTCTGTCAGGGAGGCATGTTCTGGCAGTACACCACCTCTGTTTTCTCAGGAAGCTTTTCGCTGCAAATAGAAAAAAAATAACCATTGTGTGTGTGTGATTCACTGACCTTTCAACATGGCAGGTGTTGGGCATGATTGAATGCTAATAATGAATACAGAATGACAGCATTCACAGGTTACAGAAGAGAATGGAAGAAGGAAACAAAATGACATTTTTCATGTTATGATTTTATTTCCATAAAAAATTAAACAATACAGAAATTGTAATTATCAGAAGCAATGTAATAGCATTAACAATAATATTTAATAATAATGCTATATCACTTGTTATATCAAGGTATGTGATAGCTGCCTAGCTGGCGTCAATGCTCATGTGGTAATCTAATGATGTTCATTAAAAATATAACTTTAAAAACAGAATGTCCGGGGCTCCTGAGTGGCGCATCCAGTAAAGGCACTCAGCGTGGAGTGCAGGATGTGCCCTATAGCCTGGAGATCACAGGTTCGATTCCGTCACTGCCAACCGTGACCGGGGGTTTATAGGGGGTGGCACACAATTGGCTGAGTGCCACCCGGGTAGGGAAGGGCTTAGGTCAGCAGGGGAATCCACGGTTCACCATGCACCAGCGACTCCTGTGGCCAATAGGGCGCCTGCGGTTCTACAGTGGAGCCATCAGATCTGTGCTGCCTCCAGCACTATAGGTCTAGTGGCCTCGCTGTGGATCCACAGTGCGAAAAATGACGGATTGGCAGGAACACATTTCGGAGGACGCGTGTTCCAGCCTCCGTTCCCCGAGTCGCCGGGGGTTGCGAGCCGTGAGCGGGATACAAATAATAACAATTGAACATTCCAAAATTAGGGAGAAAAACCAGGGTAAAAAAAGTCTGCAATCAAACCCTTTTTGCAATATAGCAAAGGGCACTATTGTGCTCTGTCCAGTAAACAAAAGGCAGATAGCACGTGAAAGATCAAGCAGTTACTTTAAGCTTGTTAGTTGGTTGTGATTATTTTGCTGGCAATAGAGTGAGGGAGGCCGCAATATTTTTTGGCCTGGTGCATAAGGACAAACCATATGAGTGGCAGTATAACAGCAAATACCTTTATTGTATATTGGATCGCATTGGTTCAAAAAGAATAGCTTGCTGAATGCCAGAGGCATTATAAAGGGCGCAGTATAGCAGGGATGCATTATAAAGGGGGCAGTATAGCAGGGATGCATTATAATGGGGGCAGTATAGCAGGGATGCATTATAAAGGGGGCAGTATAGCAGGGATGCATTATAAAGGGGGCAGTATAGCAGGGATGCATTGTAATGGGGGCAGTATAGCAGGGATGCATTATAATGGGGGCAGTATAGCAGGGATGCATTATAAAGGGGGCAGTATAGCAGGTATGCATTATAATGGGGGCAGTATAGCAGGGATGCATTGTAATGGGGGCAGTATAGCGAGGGTGGCATTATAATGGGGCAGTATAGCAAGGGGCAATATAATGGGGGCAGAATAGCAAGAGAGGCATTATAATGGGGGTAGTATAGAGAAGGTGGGCTAGTAAAGGACGAGTAGCTTTGAATTTAATTGTATTTATTTGCTCCACCTTTACCTTGTCGTTTTATGCCATTTGAAAACATTGAGTGGTTCTGGGTTGTGATGCTTCAGTATTCAGATATTATCATTTCTCTCTCCATGTCTTTGAATTTGCTTTGAGCTTGTCTGGAAAATTCTAACTGCCTTGCAATGAGCAGACTTCCTCATTGCATTCCAACCACGTGGTGCTGACCGTGGCCTCACAATTTTGTTTTTGGAATTAATAAAACTTATAAAAAAGTTTCAATAAATGTTTTTGTGGTTTCATGCTGCTATTTATTTTAGCATGCACTGTAATAAACTTTGAAATCAGCCCTATTAAAAAAAAAAAAAAAAAAAAAAGAACCAGGTTGGTTTTAACTTTTAAAAGGCTACTGCAGAATTCAAGAATTTCTGTTGCAGGAATCATGGACCCTTGCCACAGAATTTGGAAAAGTCTGTTCAGTTCAGTCCTAGGCAGTTAGGATTCTCCTGACAAGCTCCTAGACAGGTAAAGAAATGTCAGTAATTCAGTTTTGGATTAACAGAACCCAGAACTGCTCAACATCATGAAGACAAGGAAAAGGGAGAAAAAAATAAACAAAACACACATTTGAAGCTACTTGATGATGGGGGAGATCCTTTTCATCACGATCTTGACTATTGCATCAAGACCACTGGCATGAGGGAATTAGGTGTATTTTAGCATTGGATTGTGGCTCCACTCAGGCAAGGAGGGTTCTTTAACAGGCCACCCCCAAGCCTTGAAGAACGGGAAGAGATTCTTCTGGACCTGCTGGGAAAACCTCTCTGCCCACAGGTTCATCTTGTCTGTGTTGTTGCTGCTGAGCCCTGGCTTGCTCTGGTAGTCAGAGAAGAGCTTGATGAATGGCTCCCAGCCAAACCCTTCTTGCAGCTAAGAGACGAGAAAAAGCAGCATTGGTTAATATCCGCTTCTCTACTTGTACCAACAAACATGTGCGCCCACCTCCAGAGAATAATATCAATTCTTACATCTACTCAACAGACCACCACAAATCAGACTGGAGACAAAGCTTGCCATTGAATCTGTTTTAAGTTGAGCTCTGGAAAGCTAAGATGAGACATCATGGCATCCAAGTCAAGCTGACACATTGTTTTGTGGAGTTACATGTTGAAAGAACTGGCCCAAACACTGTCAACTTGCGTCTTATACATTTTACCTTGGCTTGTTTCTTTAAGCTATGTGAAAAGCGGGTGCAAATGGAATGAAAAAAAAGTTTGTCTGCAGCCATGTAAACCAATCAGATTACAGCTTTGGTTTCTATATAAAATAAATTTTTTAAAGGAATGTTTTGGGATAGATTACTGCAATCCCATATCACACAGGAATGGATATGATTTGCACAAAATAAAATAAGTACCTGCAAGTAGGTTTCCAAACAAGTCCAAACAGTCCATTCTTCAAGTTTTGCCCCATTTCGCAGGTACTGTTGAATTGTTGCCTTGCGCTGTTCTGCAGTAAGCTCACTGTGAGCCTTGTGCCGGGGGATGTCCAGGACCTTCTCATGCACATAGACAGACCACAGGTTGTTGGTTGCCTCTCCAGTGTAAGGAGGGAAATTCCATGCAGCCTTTTGCTGGTTATGGCCCAGCTCATGAATGGCCCCCCATGTGCCGTTGGCTTTTATATATTGCAGATCTATGATGTCTTGAATTGCACCCCATTGAATCATGATAGGATAGCCAGAATGCATCCAACCTAGAAGATGCAAGCAATGTGTCAGAGTTCAATTAGACAGCCGTACTGGAAATAGTTTGGATAAACTGGTATTGTATTCAGGTATACAGCTATGGCTAAAGGTTTTGCATCACCCTATAGAACTAACTCATTTTGCTTCTCAAAGTCAAATGAAACCTGCTGAATAATGTTACGTTAACATATTGAATTACACACCGCTTTGTAGTTTTCCATAAAACTTAATGAAAACTGAGAAATGTTAAAATGTGACATTTCGAAATCTAACATTAAATACTGTACTACTGTTATGGCTTCCAGTAGATATCATTTTATGGTTGATTTTTTTTTAAGTATGTTTTAATCTTAAAATTATAGGTGATGTTAAACTTTTGGCCATAGCTGTATCCTAGTAAACCTTTGAGTGGAGTTTGTATGTTTTAGTTACAACTGCACCTTTATTCTAAATACCGGGACTCCAGATACTGTTGCTTACCAGCAGAGATTTGAACATCGGCCACAATCCGCTCCGGTCTGGCAAACTTTCCGGGTGTGGCTGCAAGCTCTGCTACCGCTTTCATGATTCTGTTCCACAGTAACTCAAGGGAGTGCGGATCATCCATACTGCGGATGTGCTGGGAAGGAACCGTCAGAATGATGTTCTCAAACTCCAGCTCTGCCCAGGGCGCTGGGTAATAGCGAATACTCTCCACCCACTCGACTGGACAGGTCTTTCCTGCACCAAGATGGAACATTTATCAATCATACCCTTCCTATGCAAAACGTTTCTATGTGTGGTAGGACAACCTCTTATCGGTAGATGCATTCTGCTTGTGACACAACATGAGCAGCAGAAACGAGTAGCTTTGATTACAAACAGGATGCAAGAGCGTGCTTAGGAGTGTCTGTAGCTCGCAGAAACATAATTAGTCACGACTGCTAAACAAAACACAATCTGAATACTTAACACAGATTAAACATGTTTTAAACAGAAATGGGAATGTGAATTGAGGTTCCCCAGATCTCTATTGTTTTCAATGGAACGTGATTATAATACCAGACATTGAAAAAGACATTTGGCTTATGAAGTTTCTTTTAGTATTTCAAAATGTAGCACTATTGAGTGTTTATTATATCTTATAAGATATAAATGATCAAAATGTTTCTTGCCATAACATTTATTTTTAAACATAATTTTGTCTCGTCTTCATTCAATCTTGATAGTTTTAAAATAGGATTTCATAACTGTGTCATGCACAGGGTGTAAATTATGATTGAATCTTTATTTGTATTGTGATGGAGCGTTTGTCCTACACGGGAACAATGAGAGCATTAGGACCCTGGTAAGGGTTGTTCGGACAGCACTCCATTATGGATAAGGGAACAGAAGCCAAAAATCCTCCATTTTGGTAAGGGCACTCAGGTGATTAATGATTAAGTGGCGAGCCCAGTGCAGCTGGGACTAGTTCTCTTGGATATATAAGGGCAGGGTTTCTCTTTGTTTGTTATGTTTGGGAACGAGGGATCGCTGTGTTGTTAAACCCTACAAGTCTATTTATTCTCCCACCTTAGAGGGACAGGAAACCTTTAAATAATATTGTACATAAAAGTTGTGCCTGTTTTAACCCAAGAGAAACAATTAACATTGTCTGTAACACACACTCATCCTGACCAACTGGGGGCGCTATATCACAGTATCTTTAGGCAGGGAACTTGTTTGTTAAGTGGCCTCTGGGGTCCATCTGGAAATTAGTCTTGAGCACAGATTTGGAACCTTTATTCCAATGCATGGTGAGAGGATCTGGTACGTTGCCTTCAAGGTAGAAACAAACAAGATGCTGCACTGCTAGTGGTCACAAGCTAGATTGTTAAGATATACAGTGATTTTACACCGAGAAATAAAAAATACCCTTACCTCCTATGAAGTAAGGGGACCTCTCAGCCCCTGTACAGTGATACACACAAGGCCAAGCCGACTCCCCTCAGGCACTATGATGTAGATCAGGCCTCCCCACAGACTGGAGACTGGAATTCTTTCTTTGTCAATTGCAAATCTCCTTGTGACCACCGCTGGCCTTCTCAGCTCCTCCAGATTACTCAAGTCATCAGTCTGGCACCCAATCTGCACCTGCAATGTATAATCAGCAGTGTCCTTCCAAAATCATTCACAGTTTGTTTATAAGAACATAAGGTTTACAAACGAGAGGAGGTCATTCAGCCCATCTTGCTCGTTTGGTTGTTAGTAGCTTATTGATCCCAGAATCTCATCAAGCAGCTTCTTGAAGGATCCCAGGGTGTCAGCTTCAACAACATTATTGGGGAGTTGGTTCCAGACCCTCACAATTCTCCGTGTAAAAAAGTGCCTCCTATTTTCTGTTCTGAATGTCCCTTTATCTAATCTCCATTTGTGACTCCTGGTCCTTGTTTCTTTTTTCAGGTCAAAAAAGTCCTCTGGGTCGACATTGTCTATACCTTTTAGGATTTTGAATGTTTGAATCAGATCACCGCGTAGTCTTCTTTGTTCAAGACTGAACAGATTCAATTCTTTTAGCCTGTCTGCATACGACATGCCTTTTAAACCCGGGATATCCCCCTTTCAAGATTGTTTCAGCCAAGCGGAGAACACAGAAAGACATTCATTTATTATGCAGCAACAGCACAAATCCAACCCAAGTTAGGAATTTCTAACCCTTAAGTTTTAAAAGGAGTTTTAACAACCGTTTGGGGTGTTGCAAACTGATCAGACATGTTTCATGACCTCAGCCTCTTACATTTAAAAAAAATAATAAAAAAACAGAGTATCAACAGAATTTGTGTCTTTTTCTTTTCAATTTCAAAATTGCATTTACTCAAATGTACCTGCCAGCCCACCGAGACGAGCGTGGAAGGGACTTCAATAATGACATTTTGTCCTGGAGAAGCAAAAAGGCCTGTGCTCCTCCATGCTTCAGCACCTAGACCACAAAAAAAAAAAACTGTATATTAGAAATGATTTTACGCTACAGCTGTTGCCAAAAGTTTTGCATCACCTAGAAATTTAGGAGTGAGACATAATAAAAGTTACAAATAAAACTATATGAACATAATTTAGATATTTTATTTAATATCATGTATTGGAATCAAAGAAACTAAAATTGTCGCAAAGGTCTACCGGAAGCCATAATAGTAGCACAGTATTTCATGTTAGATTGTGTCAGTTTTTTGTTAAGTATATGGAAAACTACAAAGCGGTATGTAATTCAGTATGTTGACGTAACATTATTCAGCAGGTTTCACTCGACTTTATGTGCTTCTGACTGATCTGAATCCCAACCTCTGCTTGGGACTGCCAGTAACAATAAACCCAACTATTCAGTGCTTCACTTAATCCCTAGAATGGAATTGAAGATGCTTTTCTTTCATACCTCCATTTGTTCCATTGACTTGCAGTTTTCTGGCAGATGCAGGCCGAGTATCGGGAGGCGCTCCTGCCAGGTTTAATAAGAACCTGCTTTCAATGGTTTTAATTGGGCTACCTATCACAAACTGAGGGATTCCAGCTCTGTTCACCAGGTCTGTTAGGAGTTGATGAATTGAGGTGTACGCATGGTTGTCATATGCTTTCATTTCCAAGAAAGATCTGCAGTCCAGCTCCAGTTTCTTCCACCAGCCTGACTCTGGTTCCTCTAAAGGTTTCATCCGAGGATGTGGTTCACGCAATTTGGGCAACACTTTCGGAAGTGATAAAAGTGCTCGACATCTTCTGCTTTAGGAGCCTTGTACATTTTGTTTTGGATGGATGCTCCCAGAATGCTAATCCCAAGTTTATTGAGGATTTTGTTCCCAGGGTATTCAGCAACTGCATGGTTGTTAGCCCAATACCAGGCTTGACCTCCAATAAACAGACCACCTCCTTCTGCAACAAATTCACGGATATTTTCAGCCTGGTCATCATCGTATGCTTGGCAGCAATAAACACTACACTCTTCTTTGAAGTCAGAAAACTTGCAGGAAATTGTTCTTGTTTTAGAAGATCACAGAGGTCGGTCAAATTTTTTCGAGCCCTATCTTTCCTTCCTTTCCAGCATCAAACCAACGTATAGCATTGAGGATAAAGGCCTTAATTGGGGGTGGCTCATATAGGTTTCATGCGATACCACTATGACACGACCATTGCCATACTAGCACCTGCAACAAATATTTTTGGTTTTCGTCAAATGCTATGGAGAAGGCCAAAGGACCATGCACTAGCAAATGGGAAGGATAGCTACTGCATTCTAGATTGAAGTCATTGACACCATTAAGCAGGGACCTCACATGATCAGTCGTGTGATTTACTCCTCGGGGGTTTCTAGGCAGAAATCAGAAAACAAAAACACATTAGAATTCTCTTTTATGGGTATGCAACATAGGTGTCTGTTTAGTTCAATAAGATTAATATTTGGATTTGCCTTCATGGTGATTTAAGGTTAATAAAAGGCAATAGAATCATTTCTCCTTTTAAAGCAGCAATATATTTATCACATATTATATAAGAAAAAAAGTTACTCATCCACTAAATGTATTCCTTTAAGCATTTTCTTTTGTCCACGCAAAGAGAAAACATTTATGACTACCTGTGTATAATCTGCCCCAAACAGGACCAGTCTTTAGTAAAGTGTGTGGGTGTCATCATTACAAAGCAGCCGAGTGACTATGGCATTGTGGACAAGTCTAAAGTCTTGTCATTTCAGCCTCACTCAGCTCTAGAAAGGCAGCAAGCAGCACGATGCTGCTCAATAGTTGGGTTAACCACAAAAAAAAAAAAAAGAGAATTAACTTACGGGACTGCCAGCCAGCTCCTTGGTATTTCACTACGGACTGGGCAGACTATAGTCTGTCCATACTCTGCTGTAAAATAAACACCAGCCACACTGGTAATTTTGTTCCCATTGAAAGAAAAAACATCTTCGGTTTGATGTGAATAAGACCAATGCCAAGCCTGGCCCCAATGAGCAGGCCGCCCCCTTGCTTTACAAAGCTGACAAGCTCTGCAGCCTGGGTGTCAACATATGCATCCATACAATAAACCCCCATACCAGCATTGTAAACTTTACTTAACTTAACCTTGGTTCCTGTACTAGAGAGTTCAGTGGCTAAAGAATCTAGGCTACTGTGGACACCAACCAGTGCACCAGGGGATGGTTTGAGCCAGTTAACTGCATTTCGAATGAACTTAGCAAATCTGGGAGCTTTCATGTAGGCTTCATTAGACAGGACCACCATCCGACCCTTGCCATATCGAGAGGCAGCAATCAGGACATCCCCATTCGTAGTCATGGCAACTGGGAAGGCATCACCCCCTATGAGCACAAGCCCGCCAGGAACAGAATCTCCAGTAAAGTCAAAGCATTCCAGCCCTTCCACCAATGAAGCATACGCAGCTTTGCAATCCATTCTTCAGCTGGACTTTGTAACTGACACAAGAATGCAGTATACTTCAGTCTGAAATTGAAAGAAAAATAACATTTAACAAAAAAAAAGTCATAATTCTGATCAATTTACAATATAGAAATACTTGCCAGTCACATCCAGCAGTTTGGCTTCTTTGGCCAATGGCCATCTTTATTACTTTAAGGCACAAGCAAATGGGTGGACCAATAGCACCAGTCTCAGCAGAGCTTAGTTTGATTATTATTAAATCATTTAGCAGTCACTTTTATCCAAAGTGACTTACAGGGTGTCAGGATGTGAGGGGTGTGGTGTGGGTGGTGACATCAGGAAAGCAGTACACAAAAGGCAGGAGTGCAGGGCAAAACTGCACAGCTGCACTCATGCTTATTAATTAAAATAGAGACTTCAAACCATAAATAAATGAGCATGATGGCCAAAGCAACAAAACACAAATCAATGCCTACAAATACATAAACATACACTATTCCAGGTAGCAATCATATCACTTACTCTCTGTGTCCCTCCAAACCACTCCACCCAGACAGCGGTTTTCTCCAGGCTTTTATAGTCTGTGGCTGGAGCCCAATTAATCCATAATTAACAATTACCTGGTTAAGGCTCTAGCCACATTCTCACATGTATTTCTGGATGGGAGGAATTTAACCCCCTCCCTGCCAATCCAAAACAACCCACAGCAAAAATCATAATAATAATAGAAACAAATACATACATAGAAGAAGAGACAACAGCCTCAAGTTCTCTGTACGCTATGCTCCACAGTCTCCCAACACAGACACACTAAAGCCGCAGGAAAGCCAAGGAACAGCTAGAGATGAGAGACAAGCCAGCCAAAACCAGCGGAACAATGCACTCTTGCCGGCAAAGAACACAACAAACACAAATGATACATGATTACTGAGAGCAAAGTCCCGTTAACTTGTACATAAAGGCTTAATGTACAAGTGGCATTGTCAAAGCCTGTATACTGCCGTCAGAGTTGGGGGTAACGCATTACTGTAATAATATTACTTTTGTCAATAACAAGGTAACATAACGAGTTAGATTTTTAATGGGAGTTCTTCTCGTTACCTTTTCTCTATTGCACGCCTTTATTAGTGGTCTTTTCTTTTTAAAACCAAAGTACATTTCAGTTCAGTTGTAACTAAATTTGAACTGCTCATTATTATATTTTACAGATGCTCCCTCAGTCATGGTTTCTAATCTGTGCTCTCATTCATCCGCACACACCGTCAAACCAGAAACCCTAACAACTCGTCTTACGCTAGAGTCTGAATCACGACAGTCCTTAATTGCGTGCGTACACATAATCAGCTTAATTGGCTTGAGTACAGAGAGCTTAAAGGAGGAGGCTATGTGGTCCAGTGGTTAAAGAAAAGGGCTTGTAACCAGGAGGTCCCTGGTTCAAATCCCACCTCAGCCACTGACTCATTGCGTGACCCTGAGCAAGTCACTTAACCTCATTGTGCTCCGTCTTTCGGGTGAGACGTAGTTGTAAGTGACTCTGCAGCTGATGCATAGTTCACACACTCTAGTCTCTGTAAGTCGCCTTGGATAATTTTAGGCGTCTGCTAAATAAACAAATAATAATAATAATAATATAGTGCATTTTGGCAGTTGTATCAAACTACAAATGCAGTAACAATGTACCCATTTATCAGTCCTAATTAGATCGCAAAATGTAATTTACTGGGAAATTGTGTGATTATGTTTATTAATAGTGTAAAGATGAAATTGACAGCATAGTTAATTGGAGAGGTAACACCCTACAGGAAGTGTTGCAGTCCACCGTTTTGAGTTATGCTCGGGTTGTGAACAATTTAAAAGTTCAGCCAGTAATACGTCTCTTTCCTATCGGGGTCAATGAGTCCATTCACACAGCCTTGCTTGACCCATTGGATCACTGAAAGCACACATGAGAAATAAATAATGGAAAGCATGATGAATAAGCAATGCTAAACACAGGAGCTATATGACACGAAGACAATGCCTGCTGTTTAACCCTTTTGAATAAACGTGTTTGGTCCTGTTGTGCCACTGGTAAAAATGGAACTCTAGCATCGTTCGTTTGAAACCTGAAGCGTTTTATAAACAAACAGCATGAAATAGTTTATATTTCGAAGACTGGTAATATATATATATATATATATATATATATATATATATATATATATATATATATATATATAGATAGATAGATAGATATAGATATAGATATAGATATAGATATAGATCTGGATGTGAAATTGGAAATCTTTAGCAACGTAATTGTTTTCGCCTTTCAACAGTTTGAAATGTAAAAACAGAAAACGGAAAGTAATTCACAAGACGCCAGAGGTTTGACTAAAAAGAAAACACGCACACTCACACACGCTCACACACAATAAAACGCACCCTACACGTCCAGTGGTTTGACCCATAGTACGCTGCACAATTTACTAGATACTTGTTTGTTTAGTTTGTTTTTATTCTCGATTTTTGAAATGATAGGCAAGAGAGAACTATATATATATATATATATATATATATATATATATATATATATATATTTTTTTTTTTTTTTTTTTTAATAAGGCAGTTAGTAGGTTAATGTTGCTTCGGGACCATGAACGGGTTTAAGTTCAACTCTTTAAATAAAATGCTACTGTTGTTATTATTATTGCTACTGTTATTATTATTATTATTATTATTATTATTATTATTATTATTATTATTATTATTATTATTATTATTAAGCACTAGTAATTTTAAAAGAACAGAAGCCAGTTTTATTGAAGTAAGCTAAAATGTTATTTTTTCCCCCATTAAAACCGTGTCGATGTTCTTTATTTAAATTAATGTTCCGCTTTCATATTTAAGCCTGTTGTGTACCCATTCAATCAAACCAATTAGGAATTTGCTTGAATCATTTATAATGTTTTTCAAGTAAGCTTATTTGTGTTAAAAAAAAAAAACACAATAAAGTTGCAGTCTTTCTTTTGCAGCCAGTGTCATCTTACTTTAGGCACGTACGGTAAATCACCACCTGGAAGTTGGTTACTTATTCCCGGTTCCTTATTCGCGGTGTCGTTGACAAAGCAACGTGTCCTTTTTCTGTGTGTGTTAAATCACTTACACATCTTGCTCAATTAATATATTGCTACTATTTAAAAAATAATCGCTCCTCCTTAATAACAATATTAATAACAAACCTGTAATCGTAAGGCAATTCATATTTTTGCTTATATATAATATATCCTATTACTCTCCCCGTCATTCTGCGCAGTGTCAGCCCTTGTTAAAGATATAAAATAATGTACACAATCCGAAGCAACTGCAAAACTTGCCACAATATTTAAAATAAAATATATAAATATTTTAAAAATAGAAATTAATGACATGGTTGCAGTAGCAGCAATAACATTTTTGTTTTAAGTTATTTTATTATGGGCAAACTTTGGCAGACACCATTTCTTAGAGGAATAAGACCATTTTAATGGTATAAAACAAGAAAGAACTCTTGACAGGTCATTCCTGCAACTACGTTTATATAGTTAAATATAAACTGTTGAATACTTACCTTCTAAAGAACAGGACTTGCTTTTCTTTGTTTAACACTTTCCTTTAATAAACTACATGTGAGAATTCTAGGTGCAGCTCTGTGCAGAGATGCTGTTGGTACTGGTTGTGCCATTTATTTATTTATTATTATTTATTTATTGTTATAATAAATCCTTATCCAGGGCGACTTACAATTGTTACAAGATATCACATTATTTTTACATATAATTACCCACTTATACAGTTGGGTTTTACTGGAGCAATCTAGGTAAAGAACCTTGCTCAAGGGTACAGCAGCAGTGTCCCCACCTGGGATTGAATCCACGAGCCTCCAGTCAAGAGTCCTAACCACTACTTCACACTGCTGCCCATTTGATGTTACTTGCATGTATTTGTAATGAATGCATGCTCAGTAAGTACATATTGAACATTTTATGCTGAAACACCTGCACAATTTTGTCGACTTGCAATTACTGAAACCGTAACTTCACAACAGCAAGGGTTGCTTGGTTTAGGGTTCATGTAACACATTACTGTAATCTGATTTATATTTTAGTAACTTGTAACTGTAATTTTATATTACATTTTTTGCTAAACAATAACAGTTACATTGAAAAAAGGATTATAGCAACATGGAAATCAGAAGGCACTTCAACAGTGGCAGTCACATGAACGATTTTTACACCTGTTTGCTATAAAATGGTGTCAGGGGAGGGAACAAGCTGGATCTTCAAAGAATATTTCAAAGACAACAAGAAATCACTGTAAAATGTAAACTGTGCCAAAGAAGTCTGTTTGTAACTGCAACTAGTTTTTTTTCCCAAAAGTAATAAGTTACTAGTTACAATTTTGAAGTAACTTTTATGTTTCATGTAACAAAACCTGGTAAATATATTTAGCATTGTACACTACAGTGTGCAAGACAATGTAATATAAATACAAATGCAAGTTAGCTTACTTTTATAGACGAGCAGGCAGTGAGTCTTGATTGTGAAGCTGACGTTTCTCAGAAGTGCAGACAGGAGCTCAGTCTCTGTGTGGAAGGAGTCCAGGCAGACTCCAGCTTATAAGGGTTCCCTTCCTACACAGTCACTCCCCTTATCATGGGTTCAGAAATGTCTGTAAAGACATATCCCACAATGACCTCAAAGGTATTTCAGACAGCCCACGTTTATGAAAGTGATTTCAGTGAGACCTTCACAAGAACCTGGTGTTGTGCCAAATAGTGTATCATATATATTTGGGAACTACATTATGGTTACCAGACATTCCGTGAAAAACTGGGATTGTCAGTTTCAGCCTTAATTTGTTGTCCCAGTGTTATGGTAAATAGTGTATTCGGAAGAAAAGTGTCTCCTGGCAGTATTTGGCACCTTCGGTGGCAAATACTGTCGCTGCCAAAAAGTGTCTCCGCCGTATTTCTCACTCCAGCACAATTAAAATACAGTAATAAAGTAAAAATGTGAAATATACTATCGTATAGTTGTATTAACTATATATTTTAATTGTTTAACGTTCTTTGTCTTGGAAGATCGGAGAACATTGTACTGATAATTGGTGCATTTTCTACTGTAGCTGAACAGAATACTGTCTCCAACTACTTTTCAATTGACACATACAGCCTGATTTTCAGGAGGGGCAAAGTGAAAAACAGGTTGCAAAACACATTTGCAACACCAGATAGGTGGCAAACTTCAAAAGTCCTAGAAGTCAGCTGTGCAGTGGCATTTCAGGGTGTGTGCTTTATGAAAATGCACCCGCATTACAGCTTGTTAAGCAATTGAAGTCTGTAATTAGTTCTATTTTGCAAATAACACATTAGTTTCAAAAGGTGCAAAACGTTGATGTGTCCACTTTGTACACCAAAATACACTCGCTAATTAAGACATGACTCCTCTCGTGTCTTAAAGTGCGACCGCTGACAGGGCTACCAAGCTGTAATCTACAATGGAGGATATTGAAGTGCTTACAAAGCACGAGAGGGAAGGAAGGGGAAAAAACAACCCTTCACTAAACCCAGAATATTTCATCCACGTCAGACATATTAACTCTAACTCCAATACATTATGCTTAGATACAGATTGGATATAGGCACTATAACGGGGCTGTGTGATCTGCTTAAGTCACCTGAAAGGATGCCTACCCCCTCCCTCTAATCGACGAAGCGTTGGATGAGATCGCTGGGTCACGGTGGTTCAGCTCCCAACCAGACCCTACCCTCCCGTTTACTGTGGACACCGATGCCAGCGATGTAGGTATCGGGCCGTTCTGTCTCAAGGGGCCCCAGGGCAAAACGTCATCTCATACTTCAGCAGGGCCCTTAGCCGGACTGAGAGGAACTACTGCATGACCTGCCGTGAGTGGCTAGCCGCTGTTCTGGCTGTCCGCCACTTCCGGCCGTACCTGTACGGGCGACCATTCACCACCTGAACCGACCACGCGTCTCTTCAGTGGCTGCTGTAATTTAAGGAACCAGAGGGACAGACGGCATGGTGGATCGAGGCACTACAGGTGTACAACTTCCAGTTCGTCCACCGGGCAGGTCGGCAACATGGGAACACTGATGCCCTGTTGCACAGGCCATGCGAGGGTGACCAGTGCCGCCATTGCACATGGTCGGAGGGGAAAACAGCTGCCAAACTAACCCCGGAGCGAGCCAACGCCAGCGGGGGCCTAATGGAGGGGCTGTCAGATGTGGAACTGGGGAAACTGCAGGCTGAGGATCCAGAATTGGGCCCGGTGATCAAGGGATTGACCAGGGGCCGCTGACCCTCTTGGGAAGAGGTGTTCCCCCTTCCGCCTGGGGTGTAAGGGCTAATCGGTCAGTGGGACAATCTCCGGCTGGGGGGTGGTTCTGTACCGGGTGTGGCGCCACCCGCTACCCAAGCTGATCGCTGGCAATGCGTCGTGCCAGCCACCCTGTGGGAGAGTGTGCTCCGACTTCGTGCATGGAGCCCAGTCGCTGACCCGCCGGGGTAACCAAGACCATCCAGCAGCTGCAAGCTTTCTGTTACTGGGGCAGGTGTCGGCGGGAAGCAGAGACTCACGTCCACCGGTGCGATGCCTGCACGGCCAAGAAGGGTCCGCAGGGGCAGTCGAGGGCCCTGCTTCAGCGCTACCAGGTGGGGGCACCTATGGAAAGGGTGGCGATCGATGTCCTGGGGCTGTTCCCAAGGTCCATCGCAGGGAACAAATTTGCCCAGGTCGCTATGGATTATTTTACGAAGTGGCCAGAAGTCACGAGTGTTTGCTGAGCTATGCCGGCGGCTGGGCATACAGAAGACTCGGACCACCACTCTACATCCCCAGAGAGATGGCATGGTTGAGCGTTTTAACGGAAACTAGCGTCCAACTGGCCTGTGGACCAGCCAAGACCAACGGGACTGGGACCTGCATCTGCCCTTGGCTCTCCTGGCATACTGGACAGCCGTGCAGGAGTCGACTGGGTGTACCACGGCACTACTACTGTTCGGGAGGGAGCTGCGCACCCCTGTTGATCTCGTGTTTGGCGGCTGCTCGAAGGGGACTCACCAGCAACTGCAGGACCAGAATATGTGCAGCAGCTCCAAGACCGGCTGGATGCTGCCCATCAGTTCTCCTGGACCCATCTAAGCGGGGCTGGGGCAAGGCACAAGCGAGCCTACGTATGTGCACTGGACTGTATACCAGCATTGGTAACCCTGTGGTCCTGATTACTTGCATGTGTGATTACTTGATTACTGTTGCCAGTATTCAGACCATGGACAACAGCGCCGTCTGCTGGTAAAAATAAATCAGTGCGCCTGAACGGCGTTACAAATAAAGTTCTGCCTCCTCTGTGTCAGTGAATTGCCCACCATCCTTCCACAATATAATTTACACTTTTCTTTACACTTTTTCCCTTATATAAGATGCAATTCATGTTACACTAGCCTTAAATAGCATCTACCATGGGTAATAATATCGCAGTAATATATATTTTAACTTAAAACAACTGAAAAAACAAATATTCTAACTTATGTTGAATCCTGAAACCCTACATGTGCAATATGGAGTTTGTCCTCATGGCTGCAGGCCTCCCATACAACAGAAACCCCTCCCCCACACGAAACCTATTCATGCACTTCTTAAAATGACCACTAGGATTTCTTAAAGGGGTAGGCCAGAATTTACTTACATTCAGGTAAAGGCAATGAAAAACACCACGAGGGTGCAGAGTGAAAACATACAACAATATTAATTTATCATTGCATTATTTTTTATTTGTAAACGGCTATTCTGCCGTGCAATTAAGAGGTAAAAGCGGTGTGCTTATCTACACCATATTGTGCGGTAATACATGCATCTCGCATGAAACCTTTAGGCTGCTCCCCCAGTGTTCTTCCAGCCAAATTTGGCTTGTTTTGAAAGCATCTAGCGGGTTAATGTTGTATTTGGTGGTTTGGGTACTTTATTTTATATTTTTATCATGCATGTTTATTTTTTTATTATTCCTTTTGATTATGTCATCCGCAGTGCAAAATTTCAATCCCCACATCGCCAATTTAAGAACTTTATCAGTATAATTACCTTTTTTTTTTTGTTATGTATTTTTAAAGACTATCTAACAATTTAATTGTACACTACATTCTGAATACTTTTTTTTTACTGGATCAGATTTTAAAAAAAACGGTTCTGGCAGTGTAAGTTGTGTAAAAACAAAGCAGATAAATAAATAGTTTATAACACTTACCAGCGTTTTTTTATTATTTTAAATACATGTGTAGCACTTATTTATGCTTTTGTAATAGATTAAATCTTAAAAGCAAGGGCAGTCATTCACTCCAATCCCTGGGTCTCTGTGACCGATGTACAAAGCAGCTATAAACCCATGTTTATGGCGAGGATGCACTTTTGCTGTCAGTTGTCTCCGTCAGCATTTTTACAAAAAAAATTGTTAGCCTTCTCAAAGTAGTACTGTAGTTTGTAATAGAAGTCTCTGTGATGTTCTCTTCTTTAACAATAATCACAAGCAATCCTTACCAATCCTTTTTTTAAACCATCGTTTTTTTGTCTAATACACAGACGTAAGTGAACGTAAATTCTTCTATTGCATTTGATTTATTGGCTGTTGTCAGTTCAATTTACTTTGCAATGCCTCCGAAACCGTCAGGCAAAAAGTCAATGGCTGCTGATCCAAATACCCTCGCTGTCGGGGAGAACGCTGATGCATGAGAAAGCACTGCCGGGCCTGGCTACAGCTCAGTGATGCTTGAAGAGTTTTGCAGGATTGTCAAGGAAGTTATACGAGATGACATCGCTACCCTTAGGACTGAAATTCAGCAAGCAATTGCTCCCATTCAAGCCACGTTGTCCGAATGCAAAAACAAGCAAAGCAGATAAACAAATAGTTTCTAACACTTACTTGCCTTATTTATTTACGTACTTATTTTAAATACATGTGTAGCACTTATTTATGCTTTTATAATATAGATTAAATCTTAAAAGCAAGGTCAGAACAATGACTGCAAGGGCAGTCATTCACTCCAATCCCTGGGTCTCTGTGACCAATGTACAAAGCAGCTATAAACCCATGTTTATGGGCAGGATGCACAATTGCTCCCTGTGACAGGGTAGCCACCTCCCCCTCCTTCTTCGTAGCCGGCAGCTCCCTCTTCTGGGGCTCCAGCCACACTCACTCCTGCAGCGAAACTGCTGAAGGGGGAGATGGTCTCCTGACCTCCACCCCGTTCTTCGTGGCCGGCAGCTCCCCTTTGTGGTGCACCGGTCACAGTATTCCCTGCTGCCATTAACCCTTTGCGGTCCATTTATTCAGCGCGGGTCAGGTCCAATTTATTTTCACATGCACAGTTTATTTTAGACACGCTGTTTAAAAGTATTTTTTCACAGTAAAAACAGGTTTAAAAGGCACTGCATATCAACAGGACACTCAGTACTGCATCTCCAGCCCAGCCCCACCCCTTGTTCGCTATATTTTTCAAATATCTCTTAATAATAGTACATACCGATAAATCATCTCTTGATCACTCGTTTTATCACCAAACTCCTCAATAATGCGATCCAAGTCGTTATTTTATTACTATAACATCTAAAAAAAAGCTCTGTAAATGTCTGTGATATTCTTTGAGACCTGGATGCGGAAGCAGCTATCTTGTTTGTTTATGTCCATGTAATCTATATGGTGTCGGGCTATCAGTATTCATGAGATACGCCTTTTTTCGGGCTTCTCTCGGCTCCTATCGGTCTCACTCGGCCATTGAATGGTTTTCGGCTTTTTCCGGAGAAAAACGACTAGAGACCTGTTTTTGACATCGGCCGGAAAGGGAAAGTGCGATGTCGGACCAGGTCCGACATAGGACCGCAAAGGGTTAAGGGCTAACAGCGACCCCAGGCAAAGCAGAGCTGGCAGCGACCCCAGGCGAAGCAGAGCTGGCAGCGACCCCAGGTGAAGCAGAGCTCTCGGCAACCCCAGGCGACGGCGGCAGCGGACCCTCAGGAGGCGATGGCGGCAGCGGACCCTCTGGAGGCGACGGCAGAGGGGAGCCCCTGGCCATGAAGGCGGCAGGGGCTCCTCCCCTCTGGCGGTGAAGGTGGCAGGGCTCCTCCCCTTCTGGCTGTGAAGGCGCAGGGGCTCCTCCCCTTCTGGCTGCGTTGGCGGCAGGGCTCCTCCCCTCTGGCTGTGAAGGCAGGGGCTCCTCCCCTCTGGCTGTGAAGGCGGCAGGGGCTCCTCCCCTTCTGGCTGTGAAGGCGGCAGGGGCTCCTCCCCTTCTGGCTGTGAAGGCGGCAGGGGCTCCTCCCCTTCTGGCTGCGAAGGCGGCAGGGGCTCCTCCCGTTCTGGCTGCGAAGGCGGCAGGGGCTCCTCCCCTTCTGGCTGCGAAGGCGGCAGGGACTGGTGGTTCTGGTGGCACGTCAGTGGCTCTTCCTCCTGGTACAGCAGCTCATCCAGCTCGCTGTACCCCTCAGGCTCCTCCAGGACTGTGTCCCTGTCCAGATCCGGGCAGCCTGCCTCCTCACACCAATAGTGCAGGTGCACCAGTCTTCTTCTGGGAGGGGGCAGTTGAGTTGGGAATGCTCCCGCTCTCCACAGATGGGGCACCAGCAGTTACTCATAACCGCACAGAGGATGGCGTACCGTTTTGCGGCTGCAGCTTATATTTCCCGCTTCTGGGGTCTTCCCGGGTGCCTGGTCCTGGCTTGCTCATGCAGCCACCTCCTCTCCCTGGTATTGGGTGGGGCATGTTGAACATAACAAGCTCAGTGGAAAGACTGATCTGGAGAACTGAAATAGGAGAAATAGCCTGCATGTTATTGGAGTTCCAGAGAGGATGGAGGAAGGCAGACCAACCAAGTTTATGTCCAGCTTCTTTAACAAATTGTTTGGGCAGAATGGCCTGGAGTCCCCACCTGCACTGGATCACGCACACTGCTTGGCTGCTCTGAAGCGGAGAGAGGATGAGTGCCCAAGGCCTTTCTTTTTTTTTTAAATTTAGTCGTTGCCAATTAGTTTTTTATTATTATTTTCTCCCCAATTTGAAATGCCCAATTATTTTTAGGCTCAGCTCACCGCTACCACCCCTGTGCTGACTCGGGAGAGGCGAAGATGAACACACGCTGTCCTCCGGCATGTGCGCCAGCCGCCAGCTTTTACACTTGCAGACTCACCGTGCAGCCGCCTCAGAGCTACAGCGCCGGAGGACAACGCAGCTCTGGGCAGCTTACAGGCAAGCCCGCGGGCCCGGCCAGACTACAGGGGTCGCTGGTGCGCGGTGAGCCGAGACACCCTGGCCAACCTAACCCTCCCTCCCCGGACGGCTTCGGCCAATTGAGCGACGCCCCTGGGAGCTCCCGTCCACAGTCGGCTGTGGAATAGCCTGGACTCGAACCAGCGACGTCCAGGCTAGAGAGCGCGAGCAACTGCTGAAGTGGGGAGATGGTCTCCTGACCTCCACCCGTGTCTTCGTGGCCGGCAGCTCCCCTTTGTGGTGCACCGGTCACAGTATTCCTGCTGCCATTAACCCTTTCGGCGGTCCATTTATTCAGTGGGTCAGGTCCAATTTATTTTCACATGCACAGTTTATTTTAGACAAGCTGTTTAAAAAGTATTTTTTCACAGTAAAACAGGTTTAAAAGGCACTGCATATCAACAGGACACTCAGTACTGCATCTCCAGCCCAGCCCACCCTCTTGTTAGCTATATTTTCAAATATCTCTTAATAATAGTACATACCGATAAATCATCTCTTGATCACTTGCGTTTTATCACCAAACTCCTCTAATAATGCGATCCAAGTCATTATTTTATTACTTATAACATCTAAAAAAAGCTCCTGCAAATGTCTGTGATATTCTTTGAGACCTGGATGCGGAAGCAGCTATCTTGTTTGTTTATGTCCGTGTAATCTATATGGTGTGGGGCTATCAGTATTCATGAGAATCCCTTTTTTTTCACTATTTCGACCTCCTATCGGTCCTCACTTGGCCATTGAATGGTCTTTCCTTGCTTCGCGGAGAAAACGACTAGAGACCTGTTTTTTGACATCGCCGAAAGGGAAGAATTATGATGTCGAACCAGGTCCGGACATAGGACCCGCAAAGAGGTTAAATGGGCTAACAGCGACCCCAGAGCAAAGCAGAGCTGGCAGCGACCCCAGCGAAAGCAGAGCTGGCAGCGACCCCAGGTGAAGCAGAGCTCGGCAACCCCAGGCCGACGGCGGCAGCGGACCCTCAGGAGGCGATATGACTGGCAGCTGAGACCCTCTGGAGAGCGGCAGGCAGAGGGAGCCCTGCCATGAAAGCGCACGAGGCTTCTCCCTCTGGCGGTGAAGGTGGCAGGGGCTCCTCCCCTTTGTGGCAAAGGCTGAGGCAGGGGCTCCTCCCTTCTGGCTGATGGCGGCAGGGCTCCTCCCTCTGGCTGGCTGGCGGCAGGGGCCTCCTCCTCCTGGCCTCTGGCGGCAGGGGCTCCTCCCTTCTGGCTGCATGGCAGGGGCTCCTCCCTTCTGGCTGGCGAGGCAGCAGGGACTGGTGGTTCTGGGCACGCCAGTGGCTCTTCCTCCTGGTACAGCAGCTCATCCAGCTCGCTGTACCCCTCAGGCTCCTCCCACTCCAGGACTGTGTCCCTGTCCAGATCCGGGCAGCCTGCCTCCTCACACCAATCAGTGCAGGTGCACCAATCTACTTCTGGGAGGGGCAGTTGGAGCTAGAATCTGCTCGCTCTCCACAGATGGGGCACCAGCAGTTGCATCATAACCGCATGAGGATGTGATGGCGTGCGTTTTGCGGCTGCAGCTTGTATTTCCCGCTTCCTAGGGTCTTCCCGGGTGCCTGGTCCTGGCTTGCTCATGCAGCCACCTCCTCTCCCTGGTACCAGGTGGGGCATGTTGAACATAACAAGCTCAGTGGAAAGACTGATCTGGAGAACTGAAATAGAGAAATAGCCTGCATGTTATTGGAGTTCCAGAGAGGATGGAGGAAGGCAGACCAACCGAGTTTATGTCCAGCTTCTTTAACAAATTGTTTTCTGGGCAGAATGGCCTGGAGTCCCCACCTGCATCTGGATCCGCGCACACTGCTTGGCTGCTCTGAAGCGGAAGAGGATGAGTGCCCAAGGCTTTCTTTTTTTTTTCTTTTTTTTAAATTTAGTGGGTTGCCAATTAGTTTTTATTATTATTTTCTCCCCAATTTGAAATGCCCAATTATTTTACAGGCTCAGCTCACCGCTACCACCCCTGTGCTTGACTCGGGAGGGCGAGATGAACAACTACCTGTCCTCGAGCGTGTGCAGTCACAGTCAGCTTTTACACTTGCAGACTCACGTGCAGCGCCTCAGAGCTACAGCAGCCGGAGGATAACGGAAGCTCTGGGCAGCTACAGGCAAGCCCGCAGGCCGCAGCCAGAACTACATAGGGTCGCTGGTGCGCTGTGAGCCGAGACACCCTGGCCAACCTAACCCTCCTTCCCCGGACGGCTGACGGGCCAATTGAGCGACGCCCCTGGAGCTCCGTCCGCAGTCGTGCTGTGGAATAGCCTGAGTCTCGAACTTGCGGCGTCCATGGCCAGTGAGAGCATCCTGCACTCCTAGCGAAGTGCTTTACTGGATGCGCCACTGGGAGCTCTGTCACAAAGACGGCTGACAGTGGGTGGCGATCAGACCAGAAACAGGAAGTAATACACAGAAACTTGGGTTATGATGAAGCTGAAGCCAGCATGATCAGCTTCAGCATTAATAATTAAACAGAAAAATAAAATAAAAAGGTTGCAAGACAAAAGCACACAGGACACGGCACTACGGCCAAAAATAATATATATAAACAAAGCGGACTATACAGTAAACAGAGAGTAGCGCGACAAACACGGTGAGTGACAACTATAAATGTATCTTTTCTCCATGTCTCCCACACCGTTTCTCCACTCTCGAACACCCAACCCGTCTAGGAGTGAAAACATGCAGTTTTATGCAGTTGTAAGATCGGTGACTCAATTCGAATCATTCAATTGGAATCTGTACAACTGCACATGAATTAATAAAGTGTACTCCGTGACCACATTACATTTTAACCAGCACGCGGAAGTGATTGTGCCATCCTGCACTAAATACAAATCTCCACATTTTAAATACATGTGAAAACATAGACGCTTATATCCCGTGGTCCCAATGACTATACACCAACATTAACACACGCAACATACAACATATATACACACACTATGCACACAGGGGTGCACACATTGCCACAGAGCCCCTAAGGCCTTTCATTTTGAGAATGCACCTGGTTAAAGTGCAGCTTCTGTTCTGGAATCCTTACATTGGCTTCCTGTTCATTTTCGCATTGATTTTAAAATCTTGCCATTGACTTTCAAGGCCTTGAAGGGTGTGTCTCCCCCTTACATACCATAAAACTTAAAATAATCGCCGGTCTCCAATACTCGCCAGTCTCTAATAGGCACCGGGGCTGCTGGGAAATATGGTAAATAGTCCTGGACCAAATCAAAACATTGACCCATCAGCTAATTGTAAAATTATAAAACCAGTATTGATGGTGGGTTCCCTCTTGGGCAGAAGAAAACCATCAACACCAGGCTTGTAATCTGCAATAAGCAGGTGGGTCAAAGTTTTGATTTGGTCCAGGACGAGGTGAGAAAATGTAAAGGGTCTACCCACACACTATCCGTTAGCTCCAAAAATATTAAAATAGTATGCAGACAGTTCAACATTTCGATCTGCAAATTGATCTCCTGCAGATCGAGACATTCAACTGTTTTCACTGTGCTTTAAACACTAGGCTAATTCTTAATCCAGCATATGTGCCTGCTGTGGAATAAGGTACTTTTCTAGCAATAGGCTAATAAAACCACTATCTTCTGTGTGCTGCGTAATTCAGTTTATTTCGCATTATCCCGCGAATATCTGCCACCGGTATCATCGGAAATTTTTGACGAACATAACCTGTAAAAAAAAAAAAAAACACACACACACACACAGTAGTCTAGCCTACCAGAAACAAGCCTGAAAAGCTATATACCTACAAGTAATGGCTTTGAGGATATCCTGATTTAGAGCAGGTTTAGGTGTTTTTCCCACGCCAGCCCGAGATCCTGTCATCGAATGGGATGCCTGCAGCTCCTTTGAGAAGAAGGCATCCATTAAATCGTTGGTCAGCTTCCTGTAGTCGGCGTGGGTAACCAGTCTCAGTTTGTTCTTTGAAATTGAAATTCCAGAGTCTGCATCCAGCAACACCTAATGCAGATAGGTAGTAGGTTACTCCGAGTTTTCCGAACTAAAACCCAAACACTACTCCCCAGCTATTACCATTACAGACATTTAGCAGAATACGCTATCCAAGGCAATTTACAAGGCTTATCAAGCAATACAATAAGTTACAACGCAACTTCTTCACTAAATGCAGCCCCACAGTGAACATTAAAAATCAAAGATATGCATGCACATTAAAGAGGACAGTACATACCACATCTTCAGACAAGGTAGGTCGCTCATCCACCGAACTAGTTGAAGCAGGCACACATGCTGGAGTGTATAAAACAAGTTACAACATAACTGCTATGGAGTATAACATTTCTAAAGTAGTTTTGTAATATCCCAATTATAGGCCTTATACTTACAGCGAAACCCTGGAGTTTTTCAATAGCCTTCTCAAGTCTTGCAATATATATGGGAAGATCTGGAATGAAACATGGAAACATTTTCATTACCGAAACAAATTGACCACAACAATGCCCTATACAATAGCTATAAAAGCTACTTTACCTTTTACAGATTGTAGTAACTGGTGAAGGGGCACAATATCCCTTTTCAAAGACTTGTTCTCTTCATGCAGTACACAGTGTTGATCTAAAGAATGCTCAGGATTTTCCAGAGAGGCCTGCTGAATAAAATAGGAATAAGGGGAACACTTTACATTAGGTAGGCAATTTTGAGTGCAACTGTAGAGCAAATATGTTTGTACTTACAATGTAAGTACAGTGTAATTACACAGTTAGAATGTAGGTAATGTGTAACTACTTAAATTATTACACATCTTTGTGTATTAATACAATACCATACATAATTACACATTACCAACATTGTAACATAATGTAATTATAGTAAACACACAATAAGTACTAAAGTAATTACTCAGTAGTTAAAATCAAAATTGCCTACTTAATGTACCCTTGCGTTCAGCATTTTAAACTATAGGCCTAATGATTTTTGTTTGTACCTGGTTTCTCAGTTTTTTTGCAATAGCAATTTCACCTTTTTTTGCAGAAGACCTTCTTTTTTTAAGCATACATCTAGAGAAAACAAGAAAGACATGTTACATCGTGACACGCCTTACATAATCCAAGTCCTGGCGCAATTAAAAAATAAAAACTAGCTAGATATATGTTTGATCAAGACAGCATGCATAAACTACAACAAACCCGTACACGAGTTTGGTGTTCGCTAGGTTGCTCAGGTAAAGGACTTCTGACTGGAACGTCGCAGCCTTTCTCTGCCATCTCATTCCTTTTCTTTAGTCGGCACATATAAGTATCTGCACAACCAAAGGGGAGGTGGAAATGAAACATCAAAACAAAATAAACAATCCAGCCCTTCGATAGGAAATAAATTTAAAATAAAAATTATATCAGTGTTACTCACAGGATATTTCCAAGAGTTTCGCTGGGCATCTTTTGGTAACGCCTTTTGCGCTCCATAAAATTATTACATTCTCGTCAATAAATTCAGACAAGTTCTAGATTTCAACACTGCCGTCTGCAATGCATTCCACATTTTTGGCTGCAGTAACTTCAACTTTAATGGGGTTTTCTGTATAGAACTCACACATCACCCACATTCTTTGTATGTATTTTGGTGTGTTTGGAATAGGCTACAAAAATCCACAAGCCCATAAGCCTCAAATGATGAAACTAAAATCAGTCCTAAACAAAAACGTAGGTCTATATACTAACGATGCAATTGCATTTCAATTTGAGTTAATTACTTTAAAATCACAGCTGCTGTCTGTAATTAAGGTAATTAAATCAAATTGAAATGCAGTTGCATCGTTAGTGTATACCTACATTTTTTTAGGAGTGATTTTAGTTCAGTCGTTTGAGGCTCATGGGTTTGCGGATTTGTTTGAAGATTTTGTAATATTTACATATAAAATGGCAGAAGAATTTGTAAGTTCATCTAGGCTATTTATTGCACAGCTTTACCGACATATAGTAATTTTAATAACAAACGCAGTTATATATTCAAAATACCTTACTTATTTGTTTGTGGGTAGTGTTACAAAGTAACATTTGAAAGTGTTCTGTTATTCATTTTTTTATGGTATGCAATGCGTGTCTTTTGGCTATTTTTAAACCTAATATCAATAGGGCAAATCCCATTTAGAATAGGCAATAGCCAGCTGCACTAAGTGTTTTTCTTATTAGCCTATTGTTGTTAGCCTGTTATGTTGCAGCGCCTTTGAATGTCTTTCCTTAAAATATGTGTTAGTATTTATTTTACTGCATTATACAGTCTAGCAAGACATTTAGTTTAAGACATGTGAAACACCAGGGAACATGTCTGTGCACAGAGACTTTATGCCCAATTTTAATAACAATGTTGTTTTTTTAAAGATAAACTCGCTTGACAACCCAACAGTAAAGCATGCAGAAGAATTTGAAATGAAAGAGCCTAATCAAATGGCTGGACCGTATAGCCTACATATTTGTTTGTTTAAATAACCTATATTTATAAACATTACAACAAAGTGTTTGGTTTCTTAACAGTCACACATGGAAATGGTTTTGGACCATCATTCACCTGAACCCAGTCCTGTCTCAAAACGTCTTGGAATTAGGAAAGCAGTTGTAAACCCGACAGACAGGTGAAGTATTTCTTGAATGGATTTTTTATTTTATTTTTGTTTTAACTGCGCTGTTTGTATATTACACTATCCAGTGGTTTTCACCGTGCACAGTAATCGCTTGGACTACCTCATGTTAATGTATTATTATTATTATTATTATTATTATTATTACATACATTAAGTAGACTCCTTTTATCCAATTTAATTCAAACAAATAGGATTATTCCAATTTTGGTCTTTAAAAGCATCGCTATGTTTTGATTTTAGAGCCACATCTGGACAAAGTAGAATGATTATCGTTATTATCGTAGTGGATGTAGATTATGTAATCATGAGTATATGCAAGTCATTGTTCTTTGTCCAGCACATTTTAACGTGGTATGTGTCTCACTAAAACTAGCAAAATGAATTGTAATGGATAGGGTACACCTTGCAATTCTTTAATATATTCCTGCTTTTATTTTGTGTAAACCATGCTCTGTTTTTATATTATTTTTAGTAGTAGTCGCAGTAGTAGTTATAAATACACAGGTTTACAAGTAAACATTGGAGTTTGTCTAATAGTTTTCTTACAACTTAACTGTTTCTCTATTTTTGCTCATAGTTCTGAGGAAGCATATCAGCAGGTCATCCGGAATAAGTCGGCGTTTCTGAATGATGTGTGGAACACAAACATGGATGCAAGTGACGAATCGGCATCTGACATGTCCTTCTCATCAAGTGATTCTAATTGTAGCCAAAGTCAAGGTGTACCAGATATAAATATTGATGAAAGCGAAGAAGGATTTGATGTCCCGCTTTACTTTCATTTTGAAAATGGAAATGTTCGTCTTTTCCAAGGCAGTACCATCACTAAGGTGCAATCTCTTATGTTAATATATGCTTTCATATTGCTACATAGTTTAACTAAAGAAGCAACATCTAATCTATTAAAGTTATTTGATGTGCTATTCCCAGGTGTATTTCCTCCTAGTGTTTTCCAGTTATCAAGGCATTTTACTAATTATAAAGACATTTGTGTAATTCCCTTTTATTGCAAAATCGGTTTTGCATATTGTGGAACAGATCCATCTTGTACCAGCTGCCCAGATTGTAATGAAGACTTACAACTTCATGACAATATGGAAGAGGGTAGCTTTTTCATCATGTATCTACCAATCGAAAAACAACTTCAGGATTTCCTACATTTTACTGATGCAGCTGCACACATTATCGACTGGGAAAATGCTGTCCGAAGTAATGTTATTTGTGATGTTTACGGTGGATTATGTCATGAAAAGTTGGTTAACAAATTTAAGTTTAACAAGAATGACTTCTCGATGGAATTTTGATTCTGTACCAGTTTTTAAATCCTCATCATATTCTATTTGGCCTCTTCAATTTCATGTAAATGAAATATCCCCCGATTTACGTAGGAAACATACTTTTTTGGCATCTTTGTGGTTTGGTAATTCTAAGCCACACATAGATACTTTCCTAAAACCATTTGTGGATGAAACTATCAAGTTAGGGAATGAGGGCTTTATGTGGGAAAATCCTCGCAATACTTTGGTGAGCAGAGTTTTTCCTGTAATTTGTACATGTGACACTGTTGCACGGCCTATTTTACAGAATATGACCCAGTTAAATGGACAATATGGATGTAGCTGGTGTGAGCAAATTGGGGAAAGTTTATCCAAAGGGCGGGGGTTTTGTCGTGCCGATCCAGATGTTGTTTCTATAATGCAAACTCATGACTCTGTTCAGTGTTCATTAGCTGCTTTGCATTGAGATCAGCCAGTTAAGGGAATTAAAGGTCCCTCTCCTTTGATGCTTATTCCCTGTTTTGATGTGGTTGATGGTTATGTTCCTGATTATATGCATGCAGTGTTACTAGGTGGTGTTAAACAAATGGCATCATTGTGGTTTGACTCCTGTTATCACGAGAAGTCTTGGTATATTGGTAGTAAGATTCCAGCCATAGATGTTCTGCTACAGAGCTTTACACCTCCAGAAGAACTGTCGAGGTACCCAAGAACTCTTAAGGTCTGGAAATACTGGAAAGCGAATGAATGGAGAAATTTCATACTTTTTTATTCCTTGCCTTCGTTGCGTGAAAATTTGGAATGGAAGTATTATTTTCATTGGCCATTGCTTGTTAGTTCAATTTATATACTACTTCAAAGAGAAATTTCCCTCATAGAACTAGATGCAGTGCAAACAAATGTACATTTATTCGTAGAATTGCTTCAGACCCTTTATGGAAAGGAACACAATTCCTTCAATGTTCACCTTTTGCTGCACATTTCTCAAAGTGTCCGAAATTGGGGACCTCTTTGGGCTTGGTCAACTTTTCCTTTTGAGTTGTATAATCATTGCATAATCAGTTACTGTCATGGTGCCAGGGGTGTACCAATGCAGATATTTAAAAACATGTGCCTGATGAGAGATTTACAGTAGAATAGTCACTTTTATTTTAAAAATGCTAGTGAGAAGTGTGAGCTTATGATGCATAAACTATTGAAGTGTCTCATTCCTAGGAGTGTGTTGGCAGACTGTCCGACAATCAAATGCCTTGGTTCATATAACACTGTCCCCATTTCCCATCTGGTAGTACTTGAAGCATTTTATAACTGTACTTTATCAGGTTGTACTTTAGAAGAATATCATAGATTTCAAATTCATAATGTACTGTTCTCATCAATTGGGTACACAAGACAGAGTAGGAGAGCAAATTACGCAGTACAATTTCATGACCGATTAGCTTTCATTACTGCTGTTGCTCAAGTCCACTTCCCAGAAAGAACAGATACTGTTGTTATCCTAAAGCTATTACAGGTTGTCAGGAAATTTAGTGTGAAATGGCAACATTATTCCATAAAATGCCCCTTTTTTTGTGAAGTGGAAGATACAGATCAAGTGATTGCGGTTTCACCATTAGATTTGAGTAGAAAATGTGTCATAATGTTAATGAAGGACACAATGTATATATTTGTGCACTGCCAAATTCTTTAGAAAGTGACTAGGGACTCAATATATAGAATAGGCCTACTGGTGCTTGTTTTGGGACTGCAGAATACAAGGTGTAGGACTCTGAGGGTTTTTTTTTTTTTTAAATTTTGTTTACACTTACGTTCTCTTTTGATTTTACACAATCACATATGATACAGATTTCCTGTCTGAATCTTAACGCAAGTTTTAATGTTTACACACCCTTGATCGGAGTGGTAAGATCAAAATTGCATGATATGTTCTATTGTTTGTCCAAAGTTACTCCAGAAAAGTTGCACTACTTGGATAAACAGTGTATACAATTGTTTACATTTAAAAACTCAAACTTTGTGTTTAAAAAAAAAAAAAAACAATTTCGTCAGATGTTCAACAATGTCCACAGTATACTCGTTTAATCATATTGTGCAAGATACTTTTTGTATTTTGTATTTCACCTGCACTCCTATCTAACCCTGATGTAACTATCAACACTTATTTGCTCTTGAACTGCCCCAATATCAGATCGTACTGTGATTCTTGATATATACTGTATATTTTGTATACAACTGTAAGTTCCCCTGGGTAAGGGGGGCATCTGCTAAGAAATAAATAATAATAATAATAATAATGTGGGAACTGTCAATGGAAATTAGCCAATTGTCTAAATCAAACGTACAATGCCGCATATCCTAGTGTGTGGCACTTATTGTATGCATCTGTGAAAAACAAATAAACAAACAAATCAAACATTGAAAACCTGTTAAGCATTTTTTGTGCTTATGTTTGGATGTGTCAATGTATTTAGTATTTGTGCACTGCAATGTAATACGTGTGTTTATGAAAATACAGGTAAGCTGAATGAAATTCAAATACTTTAATAAGGAATTTGATTCAACATAATATGAGTTTAATACATTTTTAACATACTTCATCGTGTTTTAAATATATTTTTATTGTGACTGTTAGTGAATTTGTGTTTTAAGCACAGTTCTTCTGATTTATTTCAAATACATCAATGCATTAAAATGCATTAAAACACATTTAAATATATTATAGCAATTATTGCAATTATATCACAATTAATACATGTACATTTCCAATAGGGTATAAAAAAGGCCAACAAGATGCTCGGATATATTGTGAAAAGTGTTGAATTTAAATCAAGAGAAGTAATGTTAAAACTTTACAATGCATTAGTAAGACCTCATCTAGAATATTGTGTTCTGGTCACCTCGTTACAAAAAGGATATTGCTGCTTTATAAAGAGTGCAAAGAAGAGCGAACAGAATTATCCCGGGTTTAAAAGGCATGTCGTATGTAGACAGGCTAAAATAATTGAATCTATTCAGTCTTGGACAAAGAAGACTACATGGTGATCTGATTCAGGCATTCAAAATTCTAAAAGGTATTGACAATGTCGACCCAGGGGACTTTTTCAACCTGAAAAAAGAAACAAGGACCAGGGGTCACAAATGGAGATTATACTGTATAAGGGGCATTCAAAACAGAAAATAGGAGGCACATTTTTACAAAAAGAATTGTGAGGGTCTGTAACCAACTCTCCCGTAATGTTGTTGAAGCTGACACCCTGGGATCCTTCAAGAAGCTGCTGATGAGATTCTGGGATCAATAAGCTACTAACAACCAAATGAGCAAGTTGGGCCGAATGGCCTCCTCTCGCGTTTAAACTTTTTTATGTTCTTATGTTCTTAAAAGCCGGTCACTGAGGATTATGGATCTAGTACATTTTATTGTTGTTTGTATAACAGGATCAAAGTAAATTGCTCGGTTGAAACGTTTCATTTGCGTGGTGTATTTATTTATTTTAGTAATACGATATGTAATATGTGTCCAACAGAAGAAACCTGGACATGCAACCTAGTCGTAGTGCCTTTAACCAAAGATATTCTATTTACCTTTGTATTAAACTTCAGTGATTAAAAAAAAAAAAAAAAAATCCAGTATGTTTTTTTTGAAGTGCCAGAATGTTGTCACAAAAAAAATTTCAACAGCAGTCTGGTTTGAAAGAAAAAAAAAAAAAACGTTGTAGTCTCTTGAACAAGAATGTTGTAGTTTTCATTGGACCAATGAAAATGCGAGTCTGTTGCGCATGAAATTAATAGAATTTAAGGTAGGTGCACACTTAAAGTATGAGAACTTTACGAAGGGTCTTAAAATCAAATCAATTGTACCGTCGGAAATTCAAGTCTGATATACTTGAAATAGCACTGTTCTTGATGTCAGAAATTGGTACACAGTGACAACATTTTGGCACCTCGCCCAAAAAAACAAAAACAAAAACAAAACAGAACTTTAGTAATGTGTACAATCAAAGTTAGAAAAGACTTACGCTATAACTAAGTTAAGTAAGAACTTATGCACTACTCCACACTGCTGCCTCTCAGCAGCTAAATTTGCTGTGCTTATAAGAAATGATTGTTTGTGCAATGGATTGCTGTAATTAGCTAATAGAACGTAGTCAATCGTCATTGGGCCCGAATAAATGACACATTAGGGCCAGAACTAGTGTGCTTTCTCGGTAAAGCTGAACATTTTTTCGCAATAGTCGTCCCACATTGTTTTTTCTAATCATAATAATAAAGGTTAAATGACAAATGTGGCAGATTTTTTTTTAATTTTCCCTTCGATCCTGTACTGAATCCTACCCCCCACCCCCACCTTAACTGGTAAATCCATTACACTAACACATTTGACAAAAGACATTCGAAATACATGTCATCGTCATGTAAAACAGATAGGGAGGCTACACTTTTTATCGTTTATAGTTTCAAAATCATAGCTTGTAACTGTTTATCAATTATAAAATATCCTTAACTTACCTTGAAAAATGCCTGTTACAGCTATCTTGATTGAAAGGCGTAGCCAAATGAATAATAGGCTACTAATGAAACATATTTATATTTATACAATATATCTATTTATCTATCTATACTATCAATCTATACTGCTAAGAAATACATAATAATAATAATAATAATAAAATACTGTATTCATCTACTGTATGTCTAACGGTCTCCAAATTCGCTCGAGCAGTTTCTTCTTGATGCACTGGAGGCTTGCGCATGCATAATATATATATTTTTAATTGAACTTTGTCATTACAGCTGTATTGTGGTTGATTTTACAATGGATAAACTATTAAAAATAGTTTATCCATAATAATTGTGTATTAATAATAAATAACAGCATACGGTCAAAATACCACTGAACACGAAAGTCCCAGAAAAAAAATATGATTAACTTTTAATTTATTAATACAACTATGGAGGAAATAATGAATTCTTGTAAAATTAACCTGCTAATACAATTTAAAATGTATTTTGTTAGTTCTCGTAAATATCTGCTAATAAATCATTTAAAATGTTTTTTGACTGATATTAGTCCAGCACTGGGCCAGCATTGTAGTTTTATCCATAGATCTAGGATACACTATGGTTTTATCTCTCAAAATAAGCCCATGTTAACGTCATCGCGCCGGAACTGGCCCTCCTGCTACTTGCCGCTGCGACTGGGAGTCAACTGTGCCACATTGCAGCCGGAATAGGCCCAGCATCATAGACTAGCTGGGAATTGTGTTGATTGAAGTTTTGCTCTGGAGATGAGAAAATAGAAAAAAAAATGCATGATAAAAATAGCCAAAAAATAACCAAACCACCAAAGCAAACATTATCCCGCTAAATGCTTTCAAAACAGGCCAAATTTGGCAGGAAAAACAGCAATCTCAGCACTGGGGCAGTAGCCTAAACGTCGCATGCGAGACACATGCATGCATTACCTATTAAAATAAATTTACCCTCAAGTTCAATGTACAAATAAAATGTGAGTTCCTATGATTTGTTTTATAAAAATATATATTTTAATGGGCATTCCGGTACTTAGATTTAGGTTGTATGTTACCTGTGTTAATGTTGGTGTACAGATATGGCTGCACGGGATATAAATGGGTGTGTGCAGCACGACTTATTTAAAATGTATAATTGTATTTAGGCACGGGAATTGCACTTCACTTCACGTGCATTTAAAGTATTTAATATGTGAGCATGAGGTTGCACATAATTAATTCACATGCTGGGATTCAAGTGAATAATTAATTAGTAATTTTATCCCGGCACAACAGTATATATAGATGCAAGTTTCACTCACTGGTTATTGCCTGCACCACCCAGTTGGGTGTTCGGTGAGTAGAGAACGGGAGAGAGGAGGAAAGTAAAATAAAGTGAAATATTAACAATTGCTATTGCGTGCTGGTAGGACCAGCACAATACTTGTTTGTATATTTTTACTCACCGTGTTTGTCTGTTTGTCCATCGTTTGTTAAGTGTTAGTCCGTTTTCTTTGTCTATTTGCGTTTTCAGTTTCAACTCCACTACTGTCTCTGTGTATTCCTTTCTGGTCTGAAGTCATCCACTACAGCCTGCTTGTCACACATGGTGTCAGCGTGGGATAACAGCGCCCCCAAGACTCAGGCCAGAAAGGGAACTGTACAAAAAAAAAATGGGAAAAAGCAGCCGGCAACAGCAGAGCAAAGGGGAACAGGAGGAAGCAGGGCTGTGGTGTTTCGCCTGTGGCAAAATCTGTCACACCACCATGCATTGCTCCGTCCACGTGGCTCTTCAGGCATTGTCCCAAAAGATGGGATGGGGGGAAGACACAGAGGAGTGGTTCCGCCGGAAGGCTAGGAAGCCAGTACCTGATCAGCTGCCATCACCGTTGTGCCTCCTCTGTGAGGGTAAGCATTACTTTGCCTCCTGTCCTGTCCGCAATTATGAGGAGGACCTAGCATCTGAGTGGGAGGAGCCCGTGCATCCAGCGCCCAGACAGGGGGACCGCGAGCGTCCAGCGCCCGGACGGGGGGACCGCGAGCGTCCAGCGCCCGGACGGGGGGACCGTGAGCGTCCAGCACCCGGACGGGGGGACCGCGAGCGTCCAGCGCCCGAGAGGCAGCTGTTCCCATCTCCACCAGCAGAGGGTGAATGCCTGCTGGGTCCACATCCACCAGCAGAGGGTGAATGCCTGCTGGTATCACTTCTCCCATCATCACCACCAGCAGAGAGAGCATGCCTGCTGTCCTCATCACATCCAGCAGAGGAAGAATGGCTGCTGTCCCCACCACAACCAGCAGAGGAAGAATGGCTGCTGGTTTCCCCATCACAACCAGCAGAGGAAGAATGCCTGCTGGTTTCCCCATCACAACCAGCAGAGGAAGAATGCCTGCTGGTTTCCCCATCTCAACCAGCAGAGGAAGAATGCCTGCTGGTTTCCCCATCACAACCAGCAGAGGAGGAATGCCTGCTGGTTTCCCCTTCTGAGACAGGGGGAGACCCGCACCCGTCCCCTGCAAGTGAGGTAGAGCCGCACCCGTCCCCTGCAAGTGAGGTAGAGCCGCACCAGTCCCCTGCAAGTGAGGTAGAGCCACACCAGTCCCCTGCAAGTGAGGTAGAGCCGCACCAGTCCCCTGCAAGTGAGGTAGAGCCGCACCAGTCCCCTGCAAGAGCAGGAGACTACACGCTGCTCCCACCTCCGTCGCCAGGAGACTACACGCTGCTCCCACCTCCGTCGCCAGGAGACTACACGCTGCTCCCACCTCTGTCGCCAGGAGACTACATGCTGCTCCCATCTCCACCACAAGGAGCAGAGCAGCAGGAGCTGCCTCTGCCTCCGCCACCTCCACTGGTAGGAGCAGAGCAGCAGGAGCTGGAGCTGCCTCTGCCTCCACCACCTCAACCGCTTCCACCTGGAGTAGAACAGCAGGAGCTGCCTCTGCCTGCACCACCTCAACCGCTTCCACCTGCAGCAGAGCAGCAGGAGCTGCCTCTGCCTCCACCACCTCAACCGCTTACACCAGGAGGAGAGCAGCAGGAGCTGCCTCTGCCTCCACCACCTCAACCACTTCCACCAGGAGGAGAGCAGCAGGAGCTGCCTCTGCCTCCGCCACCGGCAGGAGCAGAGCAGCAGGAGCTGCCTCTGCCTCCACCATCTCCATTGGCAGGAGCAGAGCAGCAGGAGCTGCCTCTGCCTCCTCCACCAGCAGAGGGTGAATACCTGCTGGTTTGACCTTCACCGCTGTGGGAAGATTGCTTGCCGCTCCCACTTCCACCACCAGAGGAGCTGCAGCTGAGTTTCGCACCGCCCAAGGATGCCTGCCTCGCACCGCCCAAGGATGCCTGCCTCGCACCGCCCAAGGATGCCTGCCTCGCACCGCCCAAGGATGCCTGCCTCACACCACCCAAGGATGCCAGTTCTGCATTGCCTGGGGCTGCCTGTTGCTCTGCATCGCCTGGGGCTGCTTGTTGCTCCGCATCGCAGCAGGAAGTACTGTGGCCGGAACCCCACCAAGGGGAGCTGCCGGCCACAAAGAAGGGGGAGGAGGTCTGGAGCAGCAGTTTCGCTGCCGGAGATCGTGGGGGAGGTCAGGAGACCTACTCCCACTGCAGCACGTACGCTGCAGGAAGTACTGTGGCCGGAGCCCCACAAAAAGGGAGCTGTCGGCTACGAAGAAGGGGGAACGTCAGAAGACCACCCCCCAAGCAGCCTTTCCGTTGCCAGGACTGCCCCGGTTGAACGAGTCAGTCTGGGAGCTGTCAGCATGTCTGCTGAAAGCATGGCCAGTAGCAGCCCTGGCTACTGTCAACATTGCCGCCCAAGAACCCATTGAAGTCCCTGTTCTTGGCCCAGAACATTGAGCAAGACTTTTGGGATTTTAAGGGGAGGTGGTCGTTGCTGCACAAGGGGGTATATGTGGCAATGTGCCCCGCCCCTGTGTGCATTTGTGTGTTATATGTTGTATGTTACGTGTGTTAATGTTGGTGTATAGATATGGCTGCACGGGATATAAATGGGTGTGTGCAGCACGACTTATTTAAAATGTAGAATTGTATTTAGGCACGGGAATTGCACTTCACTTCATGTGCATTTAAAGTATTTAATATGTGAGAACGAGGTTGCACATAATTAATTCACGTGCTGGGATTCAAGTGAATAATTAATTAGTAATTGAATCCCGGCACAACAGTATATATAGATGCAAGTTTCACTCACTCGGGGTTGGGTGTTCGGTGACTAGAGAACAGGAGAGAGGAGGAAAGTAAAATAAAGTGAAATATTAACAATTGCTATTGCGTGCTGGCAGGACCAGCACGATATTTGTTTTTTTTATTTTTACTCACCATGTTTGTCTGTTAGTCCATCGTTTGTTAAGTGTTAGTCCGTTTTATTTGTCCATTTATTTTGGTCCCAAGTGCCGTGTCCTGTTTTCTGTTTAAACCTTTTATTTTGTTCAATAAACCTACTGAGCGCTGCCATTTGCGTTTTCAGTTTCAACTCCACTACTGTCTCTGTGTATTCCTTTCTGGTCTGAAGTCATCCACTACAGTCTGCTTGTCACACTCCCTTACTTATTTTTCAGGTCACTTGCCATTTTGTTGGATTTATTTCTTCACTCAACATGTGGCGAAACAGAGATGGTTCAGTGGTGGAATAAAGTGTGGCTGCATTTTACCAGCATTTACCATTTACACTTAAAGTGATACCGCATCAGTGCCGCCACAGACACGGCAAATTGCTTCTGTGTAAACATGCCTTTAGACCTCATGTTACCTTAAGGCTGTCCAAATCCAAGATTTGTGCCAATCACGGTCTATGAATCCAGCCATTAAAAATTTAATTGTTCTTGCCTGTTCACAATATTGCATATGATGGTTCGTACAATTGTCAAGAGCGATATATTTCATTATAAACTATGTCTCTCTCTCAAAAAAGCATTTTATAGTGTGATGGTACACTCTGATTCTCTGATTTCAACATACCTTGAAACTTAATAAATTCAAGTATTACTAATCTTTTTTCAGAAGAGAATATTAATGTGACAAGTCTGAAATTATAGTGGTCATGTGCAATGATATCAACAGCAGCTGTAAAATAGATGGTTTTCAACAAAAATAGTGCTAATAGTTACATAGACAAAAACACAATCGAATGCAGTGGAACTCATGGCATTGAATGAAAGTGATTCCTACAAATAACATATGCCATCCTTACTAAATGATTATTTGGTCTTTGTTGTTGTATATAAAGCTTGCTATCTAAAAGATATTGATCAATAGCTAGAAAACAGTATCCCATTAAAAGAAAACTGTTGAGGCTTTGAAGGCTTTCAAGCTTGCGCACAGGCACAGTCTAGACTTGCCAACCCTAGACAGCAAGACAGAAGCGTGGGTGTGTTCATCAAGGTCATACCCAGCAGCAAACTATATATTTTAATTTCTTAAATATAGCTTATTTTTTTACAGATATAAAGGGTAGAATGGAAAGGACTTAAAAATTGATTATTCTCTTACCCAGGTGACATTCCTGTGATTATTAATATCACAATAACACTGACATTTGCATTGTTAAAAAAAGCTTGAATCTTTTATTATTTGTACTGAAATACCATTAATACAAACCAAGTGATTTTTAATATCTATTTCCCTACATAATTGAACAACTCCATACTCAATATCCCTGTATACACTCACCTGTACACCATTTTAAGTGTAACACTTACTATGGGGTAAGAAGTTGAGTGTTGACACGATGGGTTACCTGTGGTAGTGGTGTCTTTGGTTCACTCAAAAGATGTGAAATGGAAAAGGATATATGACTGAAGGAGGTGATTGTAGACACTGTACCAGAATCCTAAACTGTTATTAATAAGGTGCAGGGGTTTACAACTTCTGGATTGTTTCAAATAGAAATCAAATAAAAGGTCCATCACGACAGGTGTGCTGCATATCAATCATCTTACAACCCGGTGCTCTGAGGCAAGGTTTGTGAATGTAGACAAAACCAAGTTAGTGTGATGTAAGGTGAGTGTCAGCCGGGTTAATGCATCTTGTTAAATCATGGTAGCATGCAAGCTCCCACCGGTGTTGGAGGTGAGACCAATAATTAAATGAGTTTCACTCTCTTATCTATTGTGTCATATTGATGATGCAATATGCCCATGTGGGATACTAAACTAATGGTCTTCAGCAGCTAGGCACCTTGAGTGCTTAAACTTTTAAAACTTAAGTATCAGTGATCTGATGAAAAAACAGAAAAAAAGACAAGAATTGGAAGCCAAATAACATGACTGACATGTGAGTAAGAGAACAATACGTATTTAAACCCTTTCTATTCTACTTTTAATGCTTAGGCAATTAGACATGATAAACTTTACCCTCTCATTTATATTACATCAGGGTCCTTCAATAGGCGGCCCCCGGGCCAAATCCGGCCCGCGAGACCCTTTCTTTTGGCCCGTCAAGCATCAGCTGTCCTTCATTACAAAAGCTGAAATTGCTGATACGCAAGATTATAAACCGTAATCACCGTAATCTACAGGGTATTTGTTTCCCCTAACAATCGTTTTTTTGGCAGCCTAATACAAGAACAAGTCAGCTGATTGGCCAAGCTTTATTTCTGATGAGCTATCATTTTGGCATGCGTCACAAATCTCCGTCCATTTATGTAGTTTTAGTGCCTCATTGGTTGAGCAATGAGAGAAGGCTTCGTGCAATATGAAAACAGCGGTAGTAATATTATTTTCTTCAGTGCGGTGAAACAATCTGAATATTCTTACAAACATTGCTGCACATTAATTCGAAGCCAAAAATCTATGTCTGTGTCTAAAATGGCAAGTGATGTGTGAGATTAACATAAAAACCAACAACAACAAAGTGATGCTTCAGATTTGGCAAGCGAGTCAGAATCAAGGGATACAGACAGCTGCAGGTAATGCACATCGCTTGAAAGTGCTTCACACTTTCCAGACACTGGCAAAACGACAAATGCTACGTATAGTGATCAACGTTTTGTTTTGTTGTGATCCTATTTTCTGTTATGAGGAGAGTAATAAACGAAAATTATTATTATTATTATTATTATTAGTTTATTTAGCAGACGCCTTTATCCAAGGCGACTTACAGAGACTAGGGTGTGTGAACTATGCATCAGCTGCAGAGTCACTTACAACTACGTCTCACCCAAAAGACGGAGCACAAGGAGGTTAAGTGACTTGCTCAGAGTCACACGAGTCAGTGACTGAGGTGGGATTTGAACCGGGGACCTCCTAGTTACAAGCCCTTTTCTTTAACCACTGGACCACACAGCCTCCTAAAAATTGTGGGGTTTTTTGTACAACGCCACCTTTTCCACATATATTTTTTGAAGAGTATTTAAAGTTAAATTTGACAGTTTTCACTTGCATGCACAGCTTAAAAAAAGTAAACCCCAGTAATGCTATTACATGAAAATGTGTAATTTGCCACTTTGTTTATTGCGAAGAAACTACAATGGCAGGGATAAAAAAAAAGAAAGAAAAAAAACGATATCTACTTATGTACTGTTTCTGCCTGAAATACACACGTGGAAAGTGTATAATTTTAAGTTTGACATCCTCTGCTTTATAGTTAATTCAGTGTAGCACTGTAAAGCCTTCACAACCTATTCTGGAATAGTACAGTTTTACATATTATTTTAGGATAAATAGTATTGGAAATTGCTTTAATGTTGTAAGGTTTAGCTGGGAATTGTGCAGCATGTGATTGGAACAGGAAAGTGAAAGTACTTGTTGTGTTCATTTAACTTAAATATGTTAGTAATGTACTTTAGCTTAGGTATTCTATTAAATTATATGATTGATTAACCTATTACGTTTGACCTGTTGTCAGAGCAATTACATTTTTTTTTTTAAATCTTCCAAAACACCAGATGTTTGTCTCCAGTCTATTGTAGAAAGTCTTGGGAAGTTGAGCGGGGCTGCTGTATGTTTAAAATGAGAAACATTTGGTTTTATTATAGAAATACATGAAAAAAAAAACTTAAGTGCATATGTCTATATTTCTTATATTTTGCATATGATAAACTAAATATTGTTAGGAAAATTAGCAATGCGGCCACCAGTAAGTGTTCAGTCACAGGAAATTGGCCGAAGAAACCGAGCCTGTCAAAGATCTTTTATTTAGGCTTAAAAAACCTGTTTGGCAACAGTAAGAAATGCACCTGCAGCACGCCTCTCAAAGATGGCACAGTGGATATGCACTTAAGTTTATTTCCCCCTCTGTTTACTGTGATACATTGTTAAAGTAATCGCAGGGTTAATTGAGAACTTGCAAGTATTTGAAGTAATTTCAGAAAACATAACTAATTACATGATGAGCACAATTAAAGGAGGTTGTTTTAACAGGGAGTAGTTTGAATTGATGGTGGATTTACTGGTGATGAATTTCAGTATATATTTTGACAAATGCATTTGAACAATTTATCAAATGCATTTGCATTTCTATTTAAATGAAACTGAGGTGTGCATGCATTTGTATTTGCATTTGCATTTGTAAGATGTACAAGTGTATGAATTTGCATTTAAATGCACTTGAAACAAGAATACTTTATTAAACAACCTTAATTGAATTCAAAACTGGAGCCGACATAGTAGATTTAGTAGGACATCTGTTTTGTTGGTTGTGTGAAATATTGTTGTATATAATATACAAGTTTTCATAATGATTAATTAACTGTGCTGTTCTTGCGCTTAGCTCCATGAGTGCCAGGAAACAGTGTAATGCCTTGCTTCATTGGTTTTCAAAAAACAACACATCAAATATACTAAGCAGCACAAAAAAGGTGACAGTGATTTAGAGAAAACATGTAATTTGATAACATTCGGTTATTCAAACATAAGCAGAGTAACACAAGTATAAATGGATATATAAATAAAATGGTGGGAATTGATTGGAGCATTGATTTACAAGTGTGGAGCAGAGAGCGGCACTGTCTTTATTATTTATCAGAATGATGAGCATGATACAGGTCTATTTAATTGATCTTAACAGTGTTGGATATTATTACCACCCAATGAAATCAATAAAAGTTGTGCAGCGGAGTCACGCCTCCCCCATTTGTTACAGCGTAGGCTGCTGTAATCGATTACAGAGCCTCTTAAGCTGAAGAAACAAAAAGCCACTTTGTGGCTTGGAACTTTGTTTCGGGAGACTAGGTTTCAGGCCGCTGCATGGCACACCAGGGAGACTTGGCTTTGATACAGCAAATGTGCCCCAAACTAGGTCTCATAGAACCAGGTTTGAAGCCATTGTTCCTGAAAAAGTGGCTTTGTGTTCCCTCAGATTTAGGCTCACGAGCCTCACCCTAATGAAAAAGGTTTAGTTGCAGAAATATACCGGCAAGATTGCAGTTACATTGCAGCAACCCAAAAAGGTTGCAAGAATGGAATTACCAAGGTAGCAGCAAGGTTGCAGGTAACTGCAACCTTGCTGTGATCTAGGTAGCAGCAAGGTTGCACATAGCTGCAACCTTGCTGTAAGTTAGCAGAAAGGATGCAAAGAAGATTCTGGTTTATATGTTAGCAGGAAGGTAGCAGAAACAGACCTGGGCCTGGACCACCCACCCGTTAATTACATTAGGAAACAATTGAGTGCCAACTGTAGCATTTAATCCTTAATTGTTGATATCTATAATTATATATATTATATTGATATCAGCAATTCAATTCTTGATATCAACAATACAATCTGGGATTGTAAATTTGTTGATTTCAGCATTTCAAGAATTGAATTGTTGTCACGTGAAAAATCACACAAGTCACTTTACTGCATTTAAAATTTTTTTTTTAAAGAAAGCAAATAGCTATGTTTAGCTATAATATTTATTTAATTCTAACCTTCATAGCCTACTGTTAAAAAAGCATTATTCTTATGTAAAACAGAATTAAAATTACATAAAGTTTTTACATTGTAATTGACACAATATTTGTACACTTAGATCACACTACAGGGTTCTAAACTAACTTTTAGGCACACACTGAAAAATGTAGAGACACACACAATATATATATATATATATATATATATATATATATATATATATATATATATATATATATATATATATATATATTATAGCCTAAACAATTTCAATTTATTGTCAAAAATCTTCAAATCTTTTTTGTATAAATAACTTCAAATAACGGCTTAAAAGAAATAGGCCGTAATTTGTAGCATCAAGTAAACCTTAAACAGCAATATATATATAAAATGAATACTCATATGTAGAGGTATATGTAGAGAAATATTATTTTTAAAGTACATGCATACTTGCTAGTTATACTGTATGACTTTTGCAATTGATCATCACACCCTTTCCCCCTTCTTACATAGCATAGCTATCTAATGCATGAACAAATACTGTACTAGTGCATGGAAATAATATATATATATATATATATATATATATATATATATATATATATATATATATATATATATATATATATACAGTACTGTGCAAAAGTTTTAGGCAGGTGTGAAAAATGCTGAAAAGTAAGAATGCTTTCAAAAATAGACATGTTAATAGATTATATTTATCAATTAACTAAATGCAAAGTGAGTGAACAGAAGAAAAATCTAAATCAAATCCATATTTGGTGTGACAACCCTTTGCCTTCAAAACAGCATCAATTCTTCTAGGTACACTTGCACAAAGTCAGGATTTTGTAGGCATATAGTCAGGTGTATGATTAAACAATTATACCAAACAGGTGCTAATGATCATCAATTCAATATGTAGGTTGAAACACAATCATTAACTGAAACAGAAACAGCTGTGTAGGAGGAATAAAACTGGGTGAGGAACAGCCAAACTCAGCTAACAAGGTGAGGTTGCTGAAGACAGTTTACTGTCAAAAGTCATACACCATGGCAAGACTGAGCACAGCAACAAGACACAAGGTAGTTATACTGCATCAGCAAGGTCTCTCCCAGGCAGAAATTTCAAGGCAGACAGGGTTTCCAAATGTGCTGTCCAAGCTCTTTTGAAGAAGCACAAAGAAACGGGCAACGTTGAGGACCGAGACGCAGTGGTCGGCCAAGGAAACTTATTGCAGCAGATGAAAGACACATCATGCTTACTTCCCTTCGCAATCGGAAGATGTCCAGCAGTGCCATCAGCTCAGAACTGGCAGAAAACAGTGGGACCCTGGTACACCCATCTACTGTCCGGAGAAGTCTGGTCAGAAGTGGCCTTCATGGAAGACTTGCGGCCAAAAAGCCATACCTCCGACGTGGAAACAAGGCCAAGCGACTCAACTATGCACGAAAACACAGGCACTGGGGTGCAGAAAAATGGCAGCAGGTGCTCTGGACTGATGAGTCAAAATTTGAAATATTTGGCTGTAGCAGAAGGCAGTTTGTTCGCTGAAGGGCTGGAGAGCGTACACGAATGAGTGTCTGCAGGCAACAGTGAAGCATGGTGGAAGTTCCTTGCAAGTTTGGGGCTGCATTTCTGCAAATGGAGTTGGGGATTTGGTCAGAATTAATGGTCTCCTCAATGCTGAGAAGTACAGGCAGATACTTATCCATCATGCAATACCATCAGGGAGGCATCTGATTGGCCCCAAATTTATTCTGCAGCATGACAACGACCCCAAACATACAGCGAAAGTCATTAAGAACTATCTTCAGCATAAAGAAGAACAAGGAGTCCTGGAAGTGATGGTATGGCCCCCACAGAGCCCTGTTCTCAACATCATCGAGTCTGTCTGGGATTACATGAAGAGAGAGAAGCAACTGAGGCTGCCTAAATCCACAGAAGAACTGTGGTTAGTTCTCCAAGATGTTTGGGCCAACCTACCTGCCGAGTTCCTTCAAAAACTGTGTGCAAGTGTACCTAGAAGAATTGATGCTTGATGCTGTTTTGAAGGCAAAGGGTGGTCACACCAAATATGGATTTGATTTAGATTTTTCTTCTGTTCACTCACTTTGCATTTAGTTAATTGATAAATATAATCTATTAACATGTCTATTTTTGAAAGCATTCTTACTTTACAGCATTTTTTCACAGCTGCCTAAAACTTTTGCACAGTACTGTATATATATATATATATATAATGCAGCTTTTAAACATCCAACTTTAATGTGTACATGTAAAATGGTAAAAACAAACAAACAAACAAAAAAACACTCAGTGCAGCCTACATATTTGACTGCTTTGTTTAAAGTTTTGTGTTTATTTTAAATAATAAACGCTTATCCAAACATGTATAGTGCCTTTAAATGTACAGTATATATATATAAACACTCAAACTGCTTTAAACATTATTAGATTTAAGCACCATCTGTTAACTGTTTAGAGTACATCCATGTTGTAGAAATATAGGTCAGGAATTTCCATTGTAATGTTCAACTACTGTATCGATCCATTAAATAGCAAAATATAGAAGTCTTGTGACTATCAATAAGAGTTAAGTGGCAGAGAAAAGTAAACGTAACGTTAAATTTGAGAAAAGAAAAGTTCTGTTTGGGACTACTGTCAGATGTAGGCTACTGTTTGTATCAGCAATATACAGTAGTCAGGGCTCAACCTTTTTTGTAGTCTGACTTATTTACAAGTTTAATTCATGAACATTTGGTTGTTCACAAATAAAGTAATGTTCTGAAACACCAACACAAACACATAATCTAACTATTTTGCTAAGCATGACCATTTCAAATGTGCTAGTCTGGTCAACATGATGGACATGTGTCAAACAGACATTCATAAAGTTGTCCTGTACAGAACTGTCACTTTCTGCATTGTCTGCAGCAACTTGCATAACACCACCAGCTTCCCGCAAAGTGTTAATGCAAGCACAGGGAACATCCCTGCATGTACACTCGTTGGTTGTGCAATTGCATCTTTGAGATAATTTTGCAAACCAGAGTACATATTCCATCTTAAGTGTGTAATCTGATGAAACGTACATAACAGTAAATGAATTTATTTTCTTTACTCTGTGATAGCTCCTAAAATGATACATAGTGTGTCTAATAATGGCTCTCCTATAGAAGTTAATTTTTTCTGGATGCTCTCCCAGAAAATTAACGACAGTTATGTACATATCATCAGAGAGAGTTTGTGTGTACTGCTTTCCTTGTACAGTACTATCATCAGTAAAAGTACTGTCATCATTGCTGAAACTTTTTAGTGATTTGACCAGTTTGCATGCAAGCCCATAAGCAGGTACAGATACTTGACATAAGTTTGGAGAGTCGCTGCATAAAGCTCACAGCATTCATTATTTGTACATCCACAAACTGAGTGCCATGGAACAAGTTTAACAAATCTCCATTTGCACTCTCAAATCTAAAGCAGGAGTGGGCCCATAGTGGGCCAATGTCTCGGACAACCGATGGCAGATGCAGTACAGAGTGAAGGTTTAGGGTACAGTATCTAGCACTATATAGGGATTCAAACATAAACACGAAATAACTGAGCAAAGATTGACTTTTAGCAAGATCTTCTTGTGAGATGTTATCTTTGCATAAAAGATAGATGCCTTCTACAAAACTGCAGTAATGATAAAAGTAATCAAATGGCATGATGTCAAAAACAATTGGAACTGAATAAAAAAACAACCAAGCCCTGAATTCTGAAGCTTTCCAATAGCTCAGCTGTCCCTTGATTGATCGTGGAATTCTACCAATTGTGTGGGGGGGTTGAATCTGTAACAGCCTATCATCAACTATATCTAAGAATTTGTACAAAGAAAACAATTCTTCTGAATGCACATTTGTGAACCATAATGTTACAAGTCGCTTTGTAATCCCAAGAAGGATGCAGTGCATATAATCAATACCAACACCTTGAACACAGTCAAATGAACTCACATTCATGAGGAAAGAAGGCCCTTTTATGCCATGAACTACAAATCCCTTCTCAGAGGCCTCCAAAGAATCTTTGAAGATGCCTTCTTTGGTTTGTTCTGGGCCACATGGATCTACAGTCTGGTAAGAGAATGATTGCACATTGCTTCTATTCTGTGTCCTAAAGTTATGACCTTTTTGTAAGCACTTCACACAACTGTACGAAGCATTGAACAGAACCATGTTCATTATGGTGCTTTTTGCTGGCAAGTCGGCTGTTAAGCTTATGAGGAATGCCTTGACCACTTGGCATTTTCCACATAAATCCAAATTTATACCCTGGCATTCAAGCATTTTAAGCTCTTTATATAAGGCCTGGTAGAATGTTTGAAAGGATGGCTTAGTTTCTCCAAACCACAAACCATAAAACAGCATGTTGTTTCTTTGTCGTCTAAATTTGTATGGTAACTCATTAATCGCGAATTACACAGGCCAGATAGACATCTTAGATGATTTGAAAATAGGTATGCCATCTGTATTACATGTTAGTGATATATTAAACAGATTTTGTTCGGATAAAGGACCACCATTATCGGCTAACTCTTTGTACAGGGCACTGTCATAAATATCTTCTATATTATCTTCCTTTTGTTTCGATCTATTAAATCTGTGCTTTATCAGTTTAACAAAGTCCTTTCTCCCAGACATGTTTTTTAATTGGTCAGACAGTTTTAACTCCAAAAAGTAGCATTTGTCTGCATTTCCACAGAGATCATTTGGGCAAATTACAGCCTCATCTGTCATAGGAGCATGGCATTTGCTGCAATAGAAATGTTTTACAGCTCCTTTTGCTTGGGTAAAGAATTGTTTAAAATGATACAAGCTTTTCAGCGATGAATGTGGTTTCAAAAAGTGCAAATTAAGTCATTTTAATAAGTCTATTAATTGTTCACCTGAAACAGAGTGAGCCACTGCATAAGCATTTATAAGCAACATGCTTTGTTCGATTGTTAAAGGGTGACCAGGATAGACTGGATCATCAGAAGAATTTCTACTTTTGTTCTCTGAATAGTCAAGTTCTATTTCATTTTCACCATCACTTTCAAACCATTTACTTCCATCAACATCCAAAAACCCTTCATTAATTTCAGCCATAGCACAGTTATCATCATTTTCTTTATGTGAACAATCTGTGGTTACACAAGATTCTTGGGTGACTAAAATGCCATTCTGGCACAGTTCAGACACATCTTTCCTGTCTTTGGCACTGCTTTCCCAGTAATTGCTGGCTGATGTCTGTGGCACTTCACTTTCAGAGTGGCAGCATAAAGATACCTCTTGGTTATCTGTGTTTTCATACTCTAGAAAGAAAATAGTGCAGTAGTATCATATCATATTTACAAAAATATTTTTAGTAGAGATTTAAATAAAAGGATGTTGTGTAAACAAATGTTCTATTTTTGCCCCATAAAATAAAATATGATGGTAAATGGGGGAACGGAGCCATAATTTGTATGCAACATTACCAGCATTGTAAATTATGCGTAAGTGTAGCAAGTTTTGTTGATCTCCTAATGATAAATAATTATGCAATTAAGCAAAAAAAAAAAAAAAAACCTACTGATAAAGATATACAACATAACCAGGGATTTACCAAATCAACAAAGGCTACAACTGCATCCAAAATAAAAAATAACACTCATATAGAGCATTAAACTAAATAAAACAGTTCTACACTCACCATTCATCCATGAACAACTATCCAAATGCTGGTGTTCACCTAATTGTGTGTGATATATTTTGTATGACTGCGGTCTCACATGGCTAAGGCTATCTGCTTTCCTTTTCCTGTCATGCCTATTGACACCTAGCATAGAAAAAAAGATTAGTAACTATCTTAATTGTCAAAGACCCCCCCCACACACACATACACATAATTTTGTTGATTTCAAAATAATAAAATAAATATACATTTACAAAACTAATTAAAATCAGCCGTCATATAGGCTACTAAAATAAATAATGCCATATCTATTAGAACTGCATAGCGTTCAATCCATTCATCCATTATCATAACCACTTAATCATTTAGAGGGTCGCATAGCGTTCAATATACTGAAAATTCACATTAATCCATGGAACTTTTTTTTATGTCAGAAAAAAAAAATCTATAAATGCTCTCATTTACAGCACAGTAACGTGCCTTCTCCTGCGTACCTGTCATGTTCGATCTTTCTACTCTCTTTTCGTTCCATATTTTTGGGCTGACTATCAAGCATAATTAAAATCAATTACAGAAATACACGTAATTCTCAAAGGGGTACACCTGACCCATACAGTATATGATATTCGGTCCAATCACAGCAAAATATCTAATAATTTATCCAAAGCAATAATGATAGGCTACATACAATAGTATGTCGTAGTAAATAAATACATAAATCAATAAAAATAAAGTATTTAAATAAATAAAAAAAAGTATTTTAATACAAACTTTTTCTTGACTGAAAAGCTTACTTATATGATATGACACCTGAAAGCGCGGGCTTTTCAAGAGTCATAGGTACCCCTTGTCTCGTGCCACTATATTCACTTATAATCTCGTGCCGACCTGGTCGCCTCAGTGAAGCCTCGAATATTTTCGACCAACGACATTTTTCTTTTCTCTGAGGTTTGTTTTCCAACATTTTAACATTTAACCTAACTTAACATTATATATATATATATATATATATATATATATATATATATATATATATATATATATATATATATATATATATATATATAATTGTACTTACTTTATTTAAGACATAAAAACTTTAAGGAAAATATAGCTTCTGTATCCTTATATACCTTTCACTGTAATTTTTATTAGGCAACTTTAATGTAAATAATTTGACTAATTTCTAAAATATTTCATTTAATTTAATTTGTACACTAATTTTGTTTCAATTATTATTTGTACACTAATTTTGTTTCAATTATTATTAACATTTTCACGCAGAAAAAAAAATATGGCAAGACGAACAAAATACATGGCAGATGAAAGTAAGTATCTTAAAATAAAAATAGGCTGTAATAATCCTCTAGTGTTTTGTAATTTGAAATGTAAACCCACACTTGAATTTATATTAAGTGCTGTGGATAGTTGTCCGTTTTAACGAAGATGGGCTCACGGAGGTGGTAAAAGCCACAGACGTCAAAAGGCGTGGAGACAGGTGAAGATGCTATGGAGAAGAAAAGAGCTGAAGGCGATTCCTGCCTTGCTCCATGGGGGAAAGATACATTTCAAGGTACAGTACCTGATAACAGGTAAGCGTTTTTAAAAAAAAAAAAAAGCTATTCATATGTAGCATGTTTTACTTATTAAGAAGTATGAACAAGAAAGTTTTTAAAGCTAAAATGTAAATAATTCTTTGGTCTATTTTTAATGGTCAGATAACAAGGTTGGCGATTTAAATAAACAGCATTTAAACCACTGATTTAAATAACTAGATTTTAAAAAAATGACAATGATTTAAATATGTTATTCTTTGACTACCTATTTTCATAAAGTGAAAATAAAAAAAAAAGCAGGGAACCCCATCCCTATTTTAACACCGCCGGGTTTATGCTACTATAGAACCGCCAACAGTAGTCATTTTGAGGGGTACATTTTAAACAGCTTCGATATGAAAATGAAACACAAACTATCAGATACAACTCAAAAGTTGTATTTATGAACAACATATCTAACATTTGCATAGCACAAACATCGTATTTAAATGAAGTAAAAGGCTTTATTTTCGAACTTAGCGCATATAACGTAAAAAATGAAAAGCTACAATAAAATAAACATTTCAAAAGAAGATAGTGTAAACAGGTGTAAACTGCTATATGTACATACAAAATTGGAAAAACGAAGTAATTATTTACAAAAATAACATAAAAGGCTTTATTTTCCAAATTAGCGCATATAATGCATGACGTAAAAAAATGAAACACTATAATAAAATAAACATTTCAAAAGAAGATATTGTGTAAACAGGTGTAAACTACTATATATACATACAAAATTGTGAAAACGAAGTCATTATTTAAGAAATAACATAAATGGCTTTTTTTCACATTACCCTACTGCATAGCACGACTTCAAAAAACGAAAAACTAAATACACATTTCAAAACAAAATATTGTGTAACCAGTTGTAAAATGGTTATATGTAAGCCTACATGCACAATTGTAAAATCAAAATAATTATTTATAAAAAATAACATAAAAAAGAAAATAACTCGGTTCCCATTGCGTAACGGGAATGCGCATTCAAGGAAACATACTTCAAAGTAGTCCCCATATTCGCACAATCCACACAGATGTAACGCTTATCAACTTGTCGTGTGCATTTACCACATACTGCTCTTTCACACTGGGCACAGATATCAGAAGTTTTATTTTTACTGCATTTAGTTACCTGGCATTGTTTTCTGTCGCGTGTGTCACTTGATGGCTGCTCACTGTATCCAGGTTGAGCTGCTTTTCTCTGCCGCTTTGCAGTCTTCTGATCGAAATCTTTCTGCCAAAGCTCCGTGGCTAGCATCATAAGAGATCTCTCCTACTGATATTTTCCCCGGTGCATTCATTGTACAAAACTAAGGAATTGATGGCTGCCATGTCCAGTACATTGTGTACATTGTAAAAACAGCAACTGTACACCGGTGATTGTTTTCACTGAGTACTACGTTTTGCGCAGATGGTGGAAACGCTCTTCTTTGTTTACTGTTGCTTTTCTTCAACTGCTTTGCTAATTACAGTGAAATTATAGGCTATATATATATATATATATATATATATATATATATATATATATATATATATATATATATATATATATATATATATATTTTCCTAAGCGTGGTTACATCAGCCTAACACATTGTCACCCAGTCTCTGACCAGCGGGGCGAGTTTCATCTTTGCACAGGTAGGGGTAGGGTCCGCTGCCAGCCAAAACTTGATCCCAAATTTGACAGGTTTGTTTGTCCAGCGACACCGTGCTTTTGTCGGAAACAACTGGATAAGACGTCAAGAGCAATATTCTATTCAAATACATACATACTGCTGTAAACACAGCGGAGGTGCAGATAACAAACTGGCTTGTATACATATAAAAATAGCGTATTGTATGTTATATTACAAATAAAAGCCTTATTGTAACAAGCGGTCAAAATTACTACTTTTGGCAGTTCTATGTAGAAGTGCTCATAACTTTTTTATTTTTGCGATTCTGACTTTCAAACGCCGTCAGTATATTTAATACATGTATTTAGGAAAAGTCAAGAACAGACAATCGCGGATCTTTAACACACGTAGAGTAATTTAAATTTTAAAAGTGAAAACCGTCAAAATGACTACCGTGGCGGTTCTAGTGTTAAGTGATATCAAACTTCTGATCATTCTGAGTGTAGACAAGACAGCTGGTGCAATACCTTGTTCAGGGTTCTTCAATAGGTGGCCCCCGGGCCAAATCCGGCACACGAGACCCTTTCTTTTGGCCCGTCAAGCATCAGCTGTCCTTCATTACAAAAGCTGAAATTGCTGATACGCAAGATTATAAAATCACCATAATCTACAGGGTATTTGTTTCCCCTAACAATCGTTTTTTTGGCAGCCAAATACAAGAACAAGTCAGCTGATTGGCCAAGCTTTATTTCTGATGAGCTATCATTTTGGCATGCGTCACAAATCTCCGTTCATTTACGTAGTTTTAGTGCCTCATTGGTTGAGCAATGAGAGAAGGCTTCGTGCAATATGAAAACAGCGGTAGTAATATTATTTTCTTCAGTGCGGTGAAACAATCTGAATATTCTTACAAACATTGCTGCACATTAATTGGAAGCCAAAAATCTACGTCTGTGTCTAAAATGGCAAGTGATGTGTGAGATTAACATAAAAACCAACAACAACAAAGTGATGCTTCAGATTTGGCAAGCGAGTCAGAATCGAGGGATACAGACAGCTGCAGGTAATGCACATCGCTCGAAAGTGCTTCACACTTTCCAGACACTGGCAAAAGATAAATGCTACGTATAGTGATCAATGTTTTGTTTTGTTGTGATCCTATTTTCTGTTATGAGGAGAGTAATAAACGAAAATTGTGGGGGGTTTTGTACAACGCCACCTTTTCCACATATATTTTTTGAAGAGTATTTAAAGTTAAATTTGACAGTTTTCACTTGCATGCACAGCTTAAAAAAAGAAAACCCCAGTAATGCTATTACTTCATGAAAATGTGTAAGTTGCCACTTTGTTTATTGCGAAGAAACTACAATGGCAGGGATAAAAAAAAAAGAAAGAAAAAAACGATATCTACTTATGTACTGTTTCTGCCTGAAATACACACGTGGAAAGTGTATAATTTTAAGTTTGACATCCTCTGCTTTATAGTTAATTCAGTGTAGCACTGTAAAGCCTTCACAACCTATTCTGGAATAGTACAGTTTTACATATTATTTTAGGATAAATAGTATTGGAAATTGCTTTAATGTTGTAAGGTTTAGCTGGGAATTGTGCAGCATGTGATTGGAACAGGAAAGTGAAAGTACTTGTTGTGTTCATTTAACTTAAATACGTTAGTAATGTACTTAAGCTTAGGTATTCTATTAAATTATATGATTGATTAACCTATTACGTTTGACCTGTTGTCAGAGCAATAACATTTTTTTTTTTAAATCTTCCAAAACACCAGATGTTTGTCTCCAGTTTATTGTAGAAAGTCTTGGGAAGTTGAGCGGGGCTGCTGTATGTTTAAAATGAGAAACATTTGGTTTTATTATAGAAATACATGAAAAAAAAAAACTTAAGTGTATATGCCTATATTTCTTATATTTTGCATATGATAAACTAAGTATTGTTAGGAAAATTAGCAATGCGGCCACCAGTAAGTGTTCAGTCACAGGAAATTGGCCGAAGAAACTGAGCCTGTCAAAGATCTTTTATTTAGGCTTAAAAAACCTGTTTGGCAACAGTAAGAAATGCACCTGCAGCACACCTCTCAAAGATGGCACAGTGGATATGCATTTAAGTTTATTTCCCCCTCTGTTTACTGTCATGCCATGTATTTAATTTAGAAACTTTTCGTTTACTTTTAAACACATCTGAGCTTGAACATGCATATTTAGACACCGTGCTACACTTTTAATCAGGCGCTTAGTAAGATGCTTATACAACAGAACAGCTTTCGTTAGTTAACTTGAATGCTTGCAGCACAGTAATTGTCAGAACATTTTCTAGTTTTAATAGAATTAAAATGAATAACATGCTGTTTTAATAGCATTACAGTGAGATTTGTATAATTGTTTGTTTGCAAGATGTCGTTTGAAATGATATTTGCTTAATATTTTTATTATTAATGGTGATCAAACATTGTATCTTGTTAAGTAGTTATTTCTGAGATGTAATAGTTGATTGGTGCAAGTGCAGTGTTGCAACATTTTGTTACTGTATGTAAAGACTGATTGGATAGTCAGATTTTCATGTACATTTAAACAACCCCCCACCACTACGCACATTTTGAGCGCCCTGTGGCCCCCCAAGGTTTGGAAATGTCCTTATTTGGCCCGCCAGAAAATGTAATTGAGTACCACTGACCTAGTTCAATGTGAAAGGGGATTTTCATATTTATGCACATTACAATGTAATTAACATGACAATGTGCGATGCAGTACTGATGTGAATAATGTAATAGTGGCTGTGATACCTCAATGATAAATCATTTCCTCTGTGTTCATTTAGATTATGAGTGCTTTATTTTTGTATGTAACTATTCACAAATTATGATTTGCAACACTAAGAACATTTAGAAATTAAAATAATGTATTCTTGTTTTCCTGTTTTTTAACAGATGACAAAGAAAGGGCTCTGTCAATGAAAATAAGACTAGACAAGTCTAGAATAAATGAAAACAGTGGTTAGTATGAATTTTAAATGGCAAATAAAAAGCATTAAAGTATAATTAAGTAAAAATGAAATAGTGAAAAGTTAATACACATGTAATTTTACTTTTTGTTTGTTGGTCTTTGTCTAGGTGAAGGGAAATCTCTAAAGAGAAAAACTGATCTGCAAGATATGAGCACAGGTACATTATGCTTTGAAATACATTTAAAATGTAACTACTGTTTAACTTTTTTTTTTTTTTAATGCATCTGTTTGGTGTATCCCCCTGCTTTTCATTTTCTGTAACAGAGTTCTCGTGTCCCATATGTATGTATGTTCTGCATTTTTGTTTTTTATTTTTTATTTTCCATATTATAGCATAGGTGCCTGTCAAGGTCAGGGAAGTAAAGTAGTGCAAACGTAAATGTTTAGAACAACAAAAAATAGTCAGCCCATCAGGGTTTGTTAGTTTCTTAAAGACCATAACCTAACAATAAAAAATGCTGATTGATTTGAATGCTAGTTTGGTTCTAATTCACTTTTCTACTTGTTTTATAGGAATTCGATCTGCCAAAAAAGTGGATTTAAATTTCAGGAACAAAACAGCACAAAACTTAGCAAAGCAATTATTTGCACAGAATGACACACAACAAGACCCTCCAGCTGCACCAAATAGCCAGTTCACCCCTTCTGCTATACAGCATGTTCCTTATAGTAGTATTCATTTTAAAAACTCCCACCTTCCCTGCTCCCCCACAGTTGATTACTCAACTGATCACTTCTCAACACTGCACACCCCACCCCTAATAATAGTTTTTGTTTACGTCCTAATTATAATGTTCCCTCAACTTTTAATTACCAAAATAACCCCTCAGAATCCCCTAACTTTTTTGCATGCCCCCCTCCCCCCCACAAGCTTCAAGGCAAATATAATTTTTGCAACAGCTGGAGAATGAGGAATTGTGTTCTCATTGCACAATTAATACAAACACAATCATGTGTTTAATGGAAGAGAATTCCCTTCTTAAAAATGAAAATAAAAAATTAAAACTGCAGCTGCATGAACTTGAAAAAACAGGTATGAAAACTTTCTATATACACTGAATATTGTAGAAATAAATCTTTAAGTATAGTGGTATCCCAAAATGTTAAGTATATCCTAAAACATAACACCTGGTGGTAGTGGTTTATTGATCATTTTACCCCACAATGGCCCTTGTTCACTCATTTTATCGGTATTGCTAAACAGATAATTTAAAAAAAAAATGTAATTATTAATTAGTAATTCGTCCCCCTACCTCCAATTTTGAATTGCAACCACAATGATCACAGAAATATCATTTATCATTGATTTATTTGTCAATTATTTTATTTTACTCCCCACCCCACAAAAAAAATGTTTTCTGTTGTAAAGCTCAACATCTTGCCCTTCTTGCAAGTCACCATTGCAGAAACATGTTTTGTGGGCAAAATAAATGCCAAGCTCATTTGCATTGGTACTAAATCAATAAGACTTGTTACCACTGTATGACAGCTCTTTAAAGTATTTTACATGTATTTAAAGGCATATTAATAAGATAAATCACTTCCAGCAGTACATTATATATATATAAATACATATATATATATATATATATATATATATATATATATATATATATATATATATATATATATATATATATATATATATATATATATATATATATATATATATACTGGATTTTGTACTAACCAACAAAGATTGTTTGCCATTTTTAAAATATTGCAAAGCTCTCTGTCACATACCATTTTCATGCTTTGTGTTGCCATTTTATCTTACCTGTGAGATTACATTATAGCAATGTATTAACCTCATGTGTGCTCTGACAGGTCTTCCTGAGTAATTTCTTTTACTATTGGGGATCAACTAGTATATTTTGCTTCATCACTACCAGACAGGAAGATATCCTAACTTTAGACTGTAAGAATTGATAATACATGTACTAATGTAAGAGGGGAAGTTTGAGCCATACCAAACACACTTTTTAGTTTTACTCAGGAACTTGAAATGCAGAATGCGTTACAAATCTTTGATAAAATCTCACAATCAACGTACAATACAAAAGAAACAAAGTATGAACATGATATGGGTGAAAATAAATCCATACATTATATAAAATAGACCTCAAAAGAATTATAGCCTTTGATTTCAGCAAATTAATTTACATGTGTGTTTTATTACTATTAGGAATCGCTTCAACTCGTGAAGAAAGTGAAGACGCAACTTGGTACAAGCCAACAAGAGGCATGGTCATTGACAAGTGTAACTATGTGAGTTTATTTTCATAAATTACATAAATTTAAAATTCAGAATTAAAATATTGATAATATGGTGTAATGTTTGTAAAACTATTTTATATATTTTTTTTGTTGTGTCTTTTCTTGTGTTCTAGAAAATGATTCCTTTGGGTGAACATATGCCTTCCCATTACCAGTATCTTGTAGAAGGATCTATTCTTGCTGTACCAACTTCCTGGCTAAAAGTTACCTTAGGAAAACTTAAAGAGAAGAAAGCTACGTGTCATTTGAAATTGCTATGTGATGCTTTCATGCAGCCAGATGACTGCTCTTTCCGTGGAGGAATATCAGTGCTCCAGGAGAAATACAAAGATGTTTTTGTTACTTTAAAGTGTTTCTGACAGACAAAATTCAGATTTGTTCACAGTCTATATGAAGCTTTATTGGGACATGTTTGGCAGTGTCAGTGCATCAATCTCAATGAAGACCTTGTTATACTCTTTCCTTAAGATAACCCTACAACCCAAACTCTGCAGGACTTGGATTGAGGAAACATGTAAGCCATACTAATAACTAAAGTTGCATTGACTGCTATTCTTCAAACATGATCTTACATTACTCTAGGTTCTTACACATATTTATCTTACTTGATATTGGTCAGCACCTTTGTGAAGACTCAAGCATTCCAGTGCACAAAATGTTTTTGTTTTGTTTACACATATATTGCACCAATAATGGTAAAAAAATTCCTTTTTTTTAGTGTATGCTTCGAACAACCTAAGGCTATGTGGATCCGAAATTAACAGATGCTTCAATCAGAAGATGGCAACCTATCGCCGTGCTGCATCAAATATTCAAAGACAGAATCAGAAGGATGCTGAAACATTTTAACAATGTGTGGAAGGAGGAGCCACTATGAAGTTACTGAGATTTAGGTACTCTGAGATGCATACACTGTATACTGAGATACTTGCACTATACTGAGATCGGTCATCAGTCACATGAGTTGTCGTATTTAGAAACTTGACTGAATCAATGCGTGCTACCAACTCTGTATACAGTGTATGAATATTAGTGGGTGAATTTTAACAAACTGAGCTGAGTGGATCATAAATGAACAAATGCTTCAATGAAAAGATAGCTAACACCTTACTGAAACAAATTTTCAGAATCAGAAGAAGCCTGCCCTTATTGAAGTTTACCGTAGTTGTGTTTTTGCATTTTTACCATGGTTTTAATTTAACTTTACCTGTGGTTTCAACATGCTTTCACTGTTCTTTACTGTACTGTACCATGGGAATACCATAATATTCCATAATAGATGTTTCTAAGAAATGGTTAACTATGGTCCTGTATATCAAAGATCACAGAAATCATATTAAAACAGTAGGAAACCATTTTAAAAGTAAGGTAAAGCCAAGGTAAAAGACTATGATAAATTCACCATGGTAAACTTGAATAAGGGTGGTCTCGTTTAAGACATAATTCACCCACTAATATATATATGCAAACACTGAGAAATATATGCTCTGTATTGAGATGTATACACTTTACAGGTGTTTATAAAGTCCTTGTGCAACTTTAATGCTAAATAACTTTGGATGTACACAAGATACAAAAGCAAACTAAACGGCATATGAAATCATCATTCATAAGGTTTTAACAACACATTTTCTAGGCTTCAACCTAAACATCATCTTTCATGATAAATCATTCAACACAATTTTAGAATGAGTTGAATTTAGTTGCCAAAATGAAAAACATTATCACAACATTAACAAAACTTTGTGAATTATACTTTTATATGCTAGTTTCCTTCTGTCATGTATTCATCTAAAGTTACAGAAATTTTAAAGTTGCATATATATATATATATATATATATATATATATATATATATATATATATATATATATATATACAGTACTGTGCAAAAGTTTTAGACAGGTGTGAAAAAATGTTGTAAAGTAAGAATGCTTTCAAAAATAGACATGTTAATAGATTATATTTATCAATTAACTAAATGCAAAGTGAGTGAACAGAAGAAAAATCTAAATCAAATCCATATTTGGTGTGACCACCCTTTGCCTTCAAAACAGCATCAATTCTTCTAGGTACACTTGCACAAAGTCAGGGATTTTGTAGGCATATAGTCAGGTGTATGATTAAACAATTATACCAAACAGGTGCTAATGATCATCAATTCAATATGTAGGTTGAAACACAATCATTAACTGAAACAGAAACAGCTGTGTAGGAGGAATAAAACTGGGTGAGGAACAGCCAAACTCAGCTGAACAGGGTGAGGTTGCTGAAGACAGTTTACTGTCAAAAGTCATACACCATGGCAAGACTGAGCACAGCAACAAGACACAAGGTAATTATACTGCATCAGCAAGGTCTCTCCCAGGCAGAAATTTCAAGGCAGACAGGGGTTTCCAGATGTGCTGTCCAAGCTCTTTTGAAGAAGCACAAAGAAACGGGCAACGTTGAGGACCGTAGACACAGTGGTCGGCCAAGGAAACTTACTGCAGCAGATGAAAGACACATCATGCTTACTTCCCTTCGCAATCGTGAAGATGTCCAGCAGTGCCATCAGCTCAGAATTGGCAGAAAACAGTGGGACCCTGGTACACCCATCTACTGTCCGGAGAAGTCTGGTCAGAAGTGGCCTTCATGGAAGACTTGCGGCCAAAAAGCCATACCTCCGACGTGGAAACAAGGCCAAGCGACTCAACTATGCACGAAAACACAGGAACTGGGGTGCAGAAAATGGCAGCAGGTGCTCTGGACTGATGAGTCAAAATTTGAAATATTTGGCTGTAGCAGAAGGCAGTTTGTTCGCCAAGGGCTGGAGAGCGTACACGAATGAGTGTCTGCAGGCAACAGTGAAGCATGCTGGAGGTTCCTTGCAAGTTTGGGGCTGCATTTCTGCAAATGGAGTTGGGGATTTGGTCAGAATTAATGGTCTCCTCAATGCTGAGAAGTACAGGCAGATACTTATCCATCATGCAATACCATCAGGGAGGCATCTGATTGGCCCCAAATTTATTCTGCAGCATGACAACGACCCCAAACATACAGTCATTAAGAACTATCTTCAGCGTAAAGAAGAACAAGGAGTCCTGGAAGTGATGGTATGGCCCCCACAGAGCCCTGATCTCAACATCATCGAGTCTGTCTGGGATTACATGAAGAGAGAGAAGCAACTGAGGCTGCCTAAATCCACAGAAGAACTGTGGTTAGTTCTCCAAGATGTTTGGGCCAACCTACCTGCCGAGTTCCTTCAAAAACTGTGTGCAAGTGTACCTAGAAGAATTGATGCTGTTTTGAAGGCAAAGGGTGGTCACACCAAATATTGATTTGATGTAGATTTTTCTTCTGTTCACTCACTTTGCATTTTGTTAATTGATAAATATAAACTATTAACATGTCTATTTTTGAAAGCATTCTTGCTTTACAGCATTTTTTCACACCTGCCTAAAACTTATACACAGTACTGTATATATATACACTACCGTTCAAAAGTTTGGGGTCACTTAGAAATTTCCTTGTTTTCCATGAAAACATACATGAAATGAGTTTGAATAGGAAATATAGCAAAATGAATAGGAAATATAGTCATTGACAAGGTTAGAAATAATGATTTGTAATTGAAATAATAATTGTGTCCTTCAAACTTTGCTTTCGTCAAAGAATCCTCCATTTGCAGCAATTACAGCCTTGCAGACCTTTGGCATTCTAGTTGTCAGTTTGTTGAGGCAATCTTAAAAGATTTCACCCCATGCTTCCTGAAGCACCTCCCACAAGTTGGATTGGCTTGATGGGCACTTCTTACGTACCATACGGTCAAGCTGCTCTCACAACAGCTCAATAGGGTTGCGATCCGGTGACTGTGCTGGCCACTCCATTATAGACAGAATACCAGCTGACTGCTTCTTCCCTAAATAGTTCTTGCATAGTTTGGAGCTGTGCTTTGGGTCATTGTCCTGTTGTAGGAGGAAATTGGCTCCAATCAAGTGCCGTCCACAGGGTATGGCATGTTGTTGCAAAATGGAGTGATAGCCTTCCTTCTTCAAGATCCCTTTTACCCTGTACAAATCTCCCACTTTACCACCACCAAAGCACCCCCAGACCATTACATTGCCTCCACCATGCTTGACAGGTGGCGTCAAGCACTCCTACAGCATCTTTTCATTTGTTCTGCGTCTCACGAATGTTCTTCTTTGTGTTCCGAACACCTCAAACTTAGATTCGTCTGTCCATAACACTTTTTTCCAATCTTCCTCTGTCCAGTGTCTGTGTCCTTTTGCCCATCTTAATCGTTTCTTTTATTGGCCAGTTTGAGATATGGTTTTTCTTTTGCAACTCTGCCTAGAAGGCCAGCATCCCGGAGTCGCTTCTTCACTGTTGACGTTGAGACTGGTGTTTTATGGTACTATTTAATGAAGCTGCCAGTTGAGGACATGTGAGGCGTCTGTTTCTCAAACTAGACACTCTAATGTATTTGTCCTCTTGCTCAGTTGTGCAATCGGGGCCTCCCACTCCTCTTTCAATTCTGGTTAGAGCCAGTTTGCGCTGTTCTGTGAAGGGAGTAGTACACAGCGTTGTACGAGATCTTCAGTTTCTTGGCAATTTCTCGCATGGAATAGCTTTCATTTCTCAGAACAAGAATAGACTGACGAAGTTTCAGAAGAAAGTTCTTTGTTTCTGGCCATTTTGAGCCTGTAATCGAACCCACAATTGCTGATGCTCCAGATACTCAACTAGTCTAAAGAAGGCCAGTTTTATTGCTTCTTTAATCAGCACAACAGTTTTCAGCTGTGCTAACATCATTGCAAAAGGGTTTTCTAATGATCAATTAGCCTTTTAAAATGATAAACTTGGATTAGCAAACACAACGTGCCATTGGAACACAGGACTGATGGTTGCTGATAATGGGCCTCTGTACGCCTATGTAGATATTCCATTACCAATCAGCCGTTTCCAGCTACAATAGTCATTTACAACATTAACAATGTCTACACTGTATTTCTGATCAATTTGATGTCATTTTAATGGACAAAAAATTTGCTTTTCTTTAGAAAACAAGGAAATTTCTAAGTGACCCCAAACTTTTGAACGGTAGTGTGTGTATATACTGTATATATATATATATATATATGGATGTTGTGAGCATCAACAATTTACACAAAGCCTCCACTGAGCTTGTATTCTTAGTATAGAGTGTGTAGAGTATATTCTTAATGAAACACAAAAACAAAAATAAACAAAACAAACACCTAGCTCTTCTTTGAGCAATAACTAAAACAAAACAGGAACCTAAATTAAATAACAGGACAGCTAAGCTGTTTACCTGTATCAAAATAAACAAAACAACACACACCAAAAGGCTTACACTACCTTTTCCTTTTTCTGTTTACGGCTGTACCCACACCCAGCACAGTCGGGCTTCTACACACATCAGCAGCCGCCCGAGCAGACTGACTGCTCTCCTTTTAAACCGGGCACCTGGCTCCAATTTTCAATAGTAGCCAGGTGCGGTACTGATCAATAATAAAACAATAAAACAATTAAACAAAACAATCAAACAATTAACAAAACCAAACCAAAATGTGCCGACGCACATGTTTTCCTCTAGGGAGGAATTAACCCCCTCCCTGCTGTCTCACACATCCCCCATGTCTTTTCAAGACATCGGCCATACAACGGCCACCTCCCTCCACCCTTAAAGACCACCCACCCTCAAGTCCACGAAATGTCAATTTTCGCCCTCTTCCACGGGCGGGCTTGAGGTGGGTTGGTCACTCCGGCGCTTCCAGGGAGGGACCCAGGACCGGCGAGGAGGGACCCAGACGGCTTGTCCAGGGCGACCACAGCGCAGACCGGTGACCGGGAGCCAGGACTGACAGGCAGAGGCGTGCGCCTGTGGACCTGCGCAGCGACCTCTGGAATCCCAGGTGGAGCGCAGCACTAGGCAAGGGGAGCGGAGCAATCAGCAGGGGAACGCTAGTGACCTCTGCCCCTTAGCGTAGCGGCGTCTGCCTCTTGCGCAGCGACGCCTGGGATTCCAGGGGAGTGGAGTAAGGACCAGGCAAGCGACTGTGCCTGGCTGTACTGCGACCTGGGAGCAAGGTCCAGCGCAGGGAGGTCTGGGCATTCCGCCAGGTGTCCACGATGACGGGACTGGGGACCTCCCTCGGCAACGCCGGACTCACTTGCACGGATGATGGTTTTAGAAGAGCGGCTCCTCCCCTCTGGGCTCTGGTAACAGCAGCTCCATCCCCTCTGGCTCTCGGGACGGTAGCTCCATCCCCTCTGGCTCTCGGGACGGTAGCTCCATCCCCTCTGGCTCTCGGGACGGCAGCTCCACCCCTCTGGCTCTCGGGACGGCAGCTCCCACTTTGTAGCAGCAGCTCCAGTTCGGTTGGCTCCCGCTCCGGTATTATCCACGGGCCAACCCCAGCTCTTGTGTCTGCCTCTCCATCTTCTTTGTCTGCTCCTCCTGAGCAGCGGTATTCTTATTAAGCCTCTCTATTAACTCTTTAAAATCCATTTTTGGGTCTCCAGGCGCCCACACTCGCTGCCACCATATGTAAAAGATCCGCCCTTCTCCGCGGTTCGTTGCCCCTTTAAAACACTGACCCAGCACGCAAAATGGATTTTTTTGAAAGCCGGTTGCGCTATTTTTAATGAAACACAAAACAAAATAAACAAAACAAACACCTAGCTCTTCTTTGAGCAATAACTAAAACAAAACAGGAACCTAAATTAAATAACAGGACAGCTAAGCTGTTTACCTGTATCAAAATAAACAAAACAACACACACCAAAAAGGCTTACACTACCTTTTCCTTTTTCTGTTTACGGCTGTACCCACACACCAGCACAGTCGGGCTTCTACACACATCAGCAGCAGCCCGAGCAGACTGACTGCTCTCCTTTTAAACCGGGCACCTGGCTCCAATTTTCAATAGTAGCCAGGTGCGGTACTGATCAATAATAAAACAATAAAACAATTAAACAAAACAATCAAACAATTAACAAAACCAAACCAAAATGTGCCGTACGCACATGTTTTCCTCTAGGGAGGAATTAACCCCTCCCTGCTGTCTCACAATATATATATATATATATATATATATATATATATATATATATATATATATATATATATATATATATATACTACTATGCAAAAGTTTTGAGGCAGGTGTGAAAAAATGCCGTAAAGTAAGAATGCTTTCAAAAATAGACATGTTAATAGATTATATTTATCAATTAACTAAATGCAAAGTGAGTGAACAGAAGAAAAATCTAAATCAAATCCATATTTGGTGTGACCACCCTTTGCCTTCAAAACAGCATCAATTCTTCTAGGTACACTTGCACAAAGTCAGGGATTTTGTAGGCATATAGTCAGGTGTATGATTAAACAATTATACCAAACAGGTGCTAATGATCATCAATTCAATATGTAGGTTGAAACACAATCATTAACTGAAACAGAAACAGCTGTGTAGGAGGAATAAAACTGGGTGAGGAACAGCCAAACTCAGCTAACAAGGTGAGGTTGCTGAAGACAGTTTACTGTCAAAAGTCATACACCATGGCAAGACTGAGCACAGCAACAAGACACAAGGTAGTTATACTGCATCAGCAAGGTCTCTCCCAGGCAGAAATTTCAAGGCAGACAGGGGTTTCCAGATGTGCTGTCCAAGCTCTTTTGAAGAAGCACAAAGAAACGGGCAACGTTGAGGACCGTAGACGCAGTGGTCGGCCAAGGAAACTTACTGCAGCAGATGAAAGACACATCATGCTTACTTCCCTTCGCAATCGGAAGATGTCCAGCAGTGCCATCAGCTCAGAACTGGCAGAAAACAGTGGGACCCTGGTACACCCATCTACTGTCCGGAGAAGTCTGGTCAAGTGGCCTTCATGGAAGACTTGCAGCCAAAAGCCATACCTCCGACGTGGAAACAAGGCCAAGCGACTCAACTATGCACGAAAACACAGGAACTGGGGTGCAGAAAAATGGCAGCAGGTGCTCTGGACTGATGAGTCAAAATTTGAAATATTTGGCTGTAGCAGAAGGCAGTTTGTTCGCCGAAGGGCTGGAGAGCGATACGAATGAGTGTCTGCAGGCAACAGTGAAGCATGGTGGAGGTTCCTTGCAAGTTTGGGGCTGCATTTCTGCAAATGGAGTTGGGGATTTGGTCAGAATTAATGGTCTCCTCAATGCTGAGAAGTACAGGCAGATACTTATCCATCATGCAATACCATCAGGGAGGCATCTGATTGGCCCCAAATTTATTCTGCAGCATGACAACGACCCCAAACATACAGCGAAAGTCATTAAGAACTATCTTCAGCGTAAAGAAGAACAAGGAGTCCTGAAGTGATGGTATGGCCCCCACAGAGCCCTGATCTCAACATCATCGAGTCTGTCTGGGATTACATGAAGAGAGAAAGCAACTGAGGCTGCCTAAACCACAGAAGAACTGTGGTTAGTTCTCCAAGATGTTTGGGCCAACCTACCTGCCGAGTTCCTTCAAAAACTGTGTGCAAGTGTACCTAGAAGAATTGATGCTTGATGCTGTTTTGAAGGCAAAGGGTGGTCACACCAAATATGGATTTGATTTAGATTTTTCTTCTGTTCACTCACTTTGCATTTAGTTAATTGATAAATATAATCTATTAACATGTCTATTTTTGAAAGCATTCTTACTTTACAGCATTTTTCACACCTGCCTAAAACTTTTGCACAGTACTGTATATATATATATATATATATGGATGTTGTGAGCATCAACAATTTACACAAAGCCTCCACTGAGCTTGTATTCTTAGTATAGAGTGTGTAGAGTATATTCTTAGTATAGAGTGTGTTTCAGTGTATGAGTTTGTAATCTCAGTACAGTATGTACAGTATTTCAGTGTATAGTTCAGTGTATGAGCTTGTAATTTTAGTTCAGCGTATGTGTTTCAGTACATCTCAGTATAGTGTATTCTCAGAATAGAAATAGTATGTTTTAGTATATAGTGTATATATTAGTAGTGTATGAGCTTGTAATCTCTGTTCAGTGTTGAATGTATCTCCGTTTGTATACGCTTGTAATCTTAGCATGTGTGTTTCAGTATATACATCTCAGTATGGTGTATGAGAGTGTATTCTCAGTAAAGTGTATGTTCATTTATGATCTACAGAAATTAAATAAAAGAAATACATTACAGATCTTTTTGTGGTGTTTTTTTTTTTAGATAGCCATATAATTAATAAATAAAGCAGCACAAAAGTTTCCTGCAATATTACTGCAACCTACCAGTTTTTGCAACCTTTTCGCAACTGGTTGCAAGAGAAAGGTTGCAGCAACCTAATTTGCATGGTAAATTGTGAGTTTGCTGCAATGTTGCTGGTACATGCCAACAACAGGTTGCGGCAGGCTTATTTTTTGGTAAGGGCAGTTAGCAGAGATCAAAGGAGTTTATGACAACATCATACGATATAATAGTGTCTTACACATACAGTTCAACAGACCAGTCAGTAAATATTCACTACTGTTACTGCAACACAACATTAGATTTAACATTATTTTAATGTTTTATACCCTTCACTTATAATACTGTAGTATGTAAAATGTACAGGTAAGGGCCCACCGCAGGCCTATAACTTTTCTTTTGTTTAAAATCGGACATTGTAGCAGGGCGGTAGAGCCCTGTACGTATTATTTATTTATTTTGAGATCGGGGTCTCCGCCTCCGCCCCTGTGCAGTGTGTTTTGTATTTGTTTTGTTTCATGATTTATTTATTATTATTTATGATGGCAAGGCGCCGTGTATTCTGTTATTATTTCTGTGTTTTAGTTATGTATTTTAAATGACGGCGAGCGCCGTGGGTTTTGTTATTGTTTTGTTTTATACAGTGCCTTGCGAAAGTATTCGGCCCCCTTGAACTTTGCGACCTTTTGCCACATTTCAGGCTTCAAACATAAATATATGAAACTGTAATTTTTTGTGAAGAATCAACAACAAGTGGGACACAATCATGAAGTGGAACGAAATTTATTGGAGATTTCAAACTTTTTTAACAAATAAAAAACTGAAAAATTGGGCGTGCAAAATTATTCAGCCCCTTTACTTTCAGTGCAGCAAACTCTCTCCAGAAGTTCAGTGAGGATCTCTGAATGATCCAATGTTGACCTAAATGACTAATGATGATAAATAGAATCCACCTGTGTGTAATCAAGTCTCCAGATAAATGCACCTGCACTGTGATAGTCTCAGAGGTCCGTTTAAAGCGCAGAGAGTATCATGAAGAACAAGGAACACACCAGGCAGGTCCGAGATACTGTTGTGGAAAGTTTAACCCTCAGAGTTCTACGTCACAGCGAGTGCTCTACGCCACAGGACTACAGCTGTCACATGCAAATAACAAGCGCTTGGGATAACATAACAAATTACTTAATTTACACCCAAAATGTATATATTATATGAAACCTATATATCACAAAGAAACGTAAGACATTGAAGTTTTTGTTCTTTCTGTTATTGATATATTTTTGGACTGAATATAGAAATATGCATTGGCAAAGACACCTTTGTTATACAAACTGTATTTTATCATCAAAACATCAGTTCTTTTCAAAATCAACCATGCACATAAACACTTTCAAAATACAACATATAAATCCCCAGGAATGTTATTTTTAAAATGTAAAAAACCACAGATGTTTACAAACAACGAATCAAAAGATATATTCAATTTTGCAAGCAACGCATCTATCTGTACAAACAGATCGAGAACCGCACAGCACAGTAAGCGTACTTGCCCTCGAAAGCCTTTTCTTTTATATAAAGATTGTTTCAACATGTATACCAACACAAATAAGTGTTAATTAAATATAAAAGCATATGCAAAAATACGACTTATTATTATTATTATTATTATTATTATTATTATTATATTTTAGTATTAATACTATGTAACTTACTTTGAGTTGTGGAGACATCTGAATTGGCCCAGAGAAGCTTATTCTCTGTAAAGTCCTTTGCAATCAGTCTTTTTTCAGTGGTTTGTAAATTTATGCTTATTAATATATTTGTACTGTCAGCAAGCACCCACAGCTTTATTCCAAATCGGTGATGTTTTTGTTTGGAAGATATTGCATAAAGTGGCGTTCGGTTTTCAATCCAACCAGACTTTCATCAATTGCAATGAATTCATTTAAAATGTAGTACTTACGTAAGAAGAGACTCCACTTTAGTAAAGTACTGGTCGCACTTTGAATAAACTGTCGTAACCAGGTTCGTCTTTTTCTTTTGGTTTTGCTGTTGTTCAAGTGCAGGTTTGCAAGACAAAAAAAGAAACTTGTCGCGGGACATTATTCGCCGAATCCTGGTGTTGCTTGTAGTGCATCTTTCGTGTTCCAGTATTCTTTCATGTCAGGCTTCCACACTAACCCCATATTCAGCCACAATCCTAAAACAGCACGTAATCTATTTTGTGTCATACCGCATGACGCCGACCACCATGAAAATAGCCTCTCATACGTTTTAAAACCTTCAAAACATTCTCCGTCCGAAATCGCTTAAAAACTCACTCTCTAAATCCACCAGTTTCTCAACTCTCAGCTAGCCTAGGAGACAGGGTTTTCTTTTTAACCAAATAAAAAGGTGTTCACTTTACAACCATTTTAATTGGCTAATATTAACACCAAAGCCCTCTGCTATTGCTCGGCACAGTTTGTTGCTAGGTGAAAATTGACCAATGAAAAGAATCCAACAGAGAGCAAATGGGAGGGCAGATCTATGTACCTGATAATCAGAGGCCGCTTAGTCCTACACGCAGCAGCACCTCCGTGGGCAGATCATCGACCCTGTAGTACTCTGAGGAGTTTAAAGCCGGATTTGGATACAAAAGATTTCCCAAGCTTTAAACATCCCAAGGAGCACTGTGCAAGCGATAATATTGAAATGGAAGGAGTATCAGACCACTGCAAATCTACCAAGACCTGGCCGTCCCTCTAAACTTTCAGCTCATACAAGGAGAAGACTGATCAGAGATGCAGCCAAGAGGCCCATGATCACTCTGGATGAACTGCAGAGATCTACAGCTGAGGTGGGAGACTCTGTCCATAGGACAACAATCAGTCGTGATACTGCACAAATCTGGCCTTTATGGAAGAGTGGCAAGAAGAAAGCCATTTCTTAAAGATATCCATAAAAGTGTCGTTTACAGTTTGCCACAAGCCACCTGGGAGACACACCAAACATGTGGAAGAAGGTGCTCTGGTCAGATGAAACCAAAATCGAACTTTTGGCAACAATGCAAAACGTTATGTTTGGCGTAAAAGCAACACAGCTCATCACTCCTGAACACACCATCCCCACTGTCAAACATGGTGGTGGCAGCATCATGGTTTGGGCCTGCTTTTCTTCAGCAGGGACAGGGAAGATGGTTAAAATTGATGGGAAGATGGATGGAGCCAAATACAGGACCATTCTGGAAGAAAACCTGATGGAGTCTGCAAAAGACCTGAGACTGGGACGGAGATTTGTCTTCCAACAAGACAATGATCCAAAACATAAAGCAAAATCTACAATGGAATGGTTCACAAATAAACATATCCAGGTGTTAGAATGGCCAAGTCAAAGTCCAGACCTGAATCCAATCGAGAATCTGTGGAAAGAACTGAAAACTGCTGTTCACAAATGCTCTCCATCCAACCTCACTGAGCTCGAGCTGTTTTGCAAGGAGGAATGGGCAAAAATTTCAGTCTCTCGATGTGCAAAACTGATAGAGACATACCCCAAGCGACTTACAGCTGTAATCGCAGCAAAAGGTGGCGCTACAAAGTATTAACTTAAGGGGCTGAATAATTTTGCACGCCCAATTTTTCAGTTTTTATTTGTTAAAAAGTTTGAAATATCCAATAAATTTCGTTCCACTTCATGATTGTGTCCCACTTGTTGTTGATTCTTCACAAAAAATTACAGTTTCATATCTTTATGTTTGAAGCCTGAAATGTGGCAAAAGGTCGCAAAGTTCAAGGGGGCCGAATACTTTCGCAAGGCACTGTATAAACATATTCTGGCAGAGGCGAGATTGGTGCTCGTCCTCTGCCAGGAATAATTAGAAAACCCGTGCAGAATGTGACCGGGGGATTATTAAATAATAGATAGTTAATCCCTCGGTCACTAATATAAAAGCCTGCAGCTCTCGGCACTCGGTGTGGGTGTACGAGAGGCGCATAGAGAGAGTGGAGAGAAAGCAAGCGAAACTGAAGCAAAAGAATAACAATCCAGGAACAGTGAAGGCAATTGCTCAGCCTGACCTGGGTTTTATTGAGTATTTTGTGTTCGAGATTTGTTTTGTTTAAATATTTATTTTCGCTCTGTGAGCAGTGTTTTCTGTTTAAATATTTATTTTATTTTTGTTATTTAAAAATAAAACGGCGCACCGCATCTTTTTTATTTACTTTAAACTGCAGTGCCTGGTGTCAGAGTATATTTACCATTCCTGCTTCTGTCTGACGTCAGACGACTCAGCCACCGTGTCACACGTGGTGTCCAGTGTGGGATCACCAGCGCCTCCTGGACTCAGGCAGAAGTAGGGTACTGCAGTTTTTTTTTCGCTTTTTTTTATTATTATTACTTGTGGAGTGAGGAGGAAGAAGGGGAGGAAGGAGAATGGGAGGAAGAAGGAGGAAGAGATGCAGACAGCAGCAGCTGCAGGAACAGCAGGCACAGGAGGAGATCAGCTGGGAAGCCCTCCTCCACAACATAAGCCAGACCTACTGTTGCTGCATCTGTGGGGAGCGGGGCATTTCCAGTTAATTGCCCCTCCCCGAGGAATGGGATTACAGCTCTAGGAGAAGAGACAAGGGGAAGGAGTCGGTGCGTCCACAGCTCAAGAGGGAGGAGACTGAGCGTCCACAGCCCAAGAGGGAGGAGTCGGTGCGTCCACAGCCCAAGAGGGGGGAGGCCGAATGTCCACAGCCCAAGAGGGGGGAGGCCGAACGTCTACAGCCCACGTCTCCACCAGCAGAGGGAGAATTCCTGCTGGTTCCACCTCCACCGCCCTGGGAGGACTGTGTGTCGCTCCCACCTCCGCCAGCAGAGGGAGAGTTCCTGTTGGTTCCACCTCCACCGCCCTGGGAGGACTGTGTGTCGTTCCCACCTCTGCCAGCAGAGACAGAGTTCCTGTTGGTTCCACCTCCACCGCCCTGGGAGGACTGTGTGTCGCTCCCACCTCCGCCAGCAGAGGGTGAGTTCCTGCTGGTTCCCTCGCAGCCAGAAGGGGAGAAGCCCCTGCCGCCTTTGCAGCCAGAAGGGGAGGAGCCCCTGCCACCTTCGCCAGGAGCAGAGCAGCAGGAGCTGTCTCTGCCTCCACCATCACCACCTGAGGGAGAGGAGCAGGAGCTGCCTCTGCCTCCACCACCACCACCTGAGGGAGAGGAGCAGGAGCTGCCTCTGCCTCCACCACCACCACCCGAGGGAGAGGAGCAGGAGCCGCCTCTCCCTTCACGACAGGATGGACCGGAACAGGAGGCTGGCGGTCCGCAGCCGCCCTTGCATAGGCTGCTGAGCAGAGCAAGGGGGAAAACCGCTGGGTCGCAGCGGCTGAGAAGTGGGCCAACCCTAGCACCACCGCTGGTCCTGGCTCCCCTCCTGCAGTCGCCTCCCGAGGGTCCGCTGCTGCCGTCGCCTCCTGAGGGACCGCTGCCGCCCTGTCGTGCATCGCCCGGGGATGCCAGTTCACCACCGCCCGGGGATGCCAGTTCGCCACCGCCCGGGGATGCCAGTTCACCACCACCCAAGGATGCCAGCCTCGCACTGCCCAAGGATGCCAGCCTCGCACCGCCCAAGGATGCCAGCCTCGCACCGCCCAAGGATGCCTGCCTCGCACCGCCCAGGGATGCCACGCCCGCTCCGCTCAGGGATGCCATGCCTGGATCGCCTAGGGCTGCCTGCTGCTCCGCATCGCCTGGGGCTGCCTGCTGCTCCGCATCGCCTGGGGCTGCCTTTTGCTCCGCACAGGGTACATGGTACGAAGGAGAAGGGGAGCTCCCGCTGCCACCTCCATTTCCAGGGGCTCCCCTCCCGAGTTCGCCTCCCGAGGGTCCGCTGCTGCTGCCGTCGCCTCCCGAGGGTCCGCTGCTGCTGCCGTCGCCTCCCGTGGGTCCGCTGCTGCTGCCGTCGCCTGGGGTCATTGAGGATCCTGCTTCACCTGGGGTCGCTACACTGTGGCCGGAGCCCCATGAAGGGGAGCTGCCGGCCATGAAGAAAGGGGGAGGTCAGGAGACCAGCTCCCCAGCCGCACTTTCAGCGGCAGGATAGTGTGTGGCGGAGCCCCGAAGAGGGAGCTGCCAGCCACGAAGAAGTGGGGGTGGAGGACATTCCACCATGGCCACCCCCGAAACACCTTGTTTCCCTCTTCTGGGACTTTGAGACTGAGGGGAGGTGGCCGTTGGGGCCATGTGTGCGTTGCACAAGGGGGGGGGATATGTAGCAGGGCGGTAGAGCCCTGTAAGTATTATTTATTTATTTTGAGATTGAGGTCTCCGCCTCCGCCCCTGTGCAGTGTGTTTTGTATTTGTTTTGTTTCATGATTTATTTATTATTATTTATGATGGCAAGGTACCGTGTATTCTGTTATTATTTCTGTGTTTTAGTTATGTATTTTAAATGATGGCGAGCGCCGTGGGTTTTGTTATTGTTTTGCTTTATATAAACATATTCTGGCAGAGGCGAGATTGGTGCTCGTCCTCTGCCAGGAATAATTAGAAAACCCGTGCAGAATGTGACCGGGGGATTATTAAATAATAGATAGTTAATCCCTCGGTCACTAATATAAAAGCCTGCAGCTCTCGGCACTCAGTGTGGGTGTATGAGAGGCGCATAGAGAGAGTGGAGAGAAAGCAAGCAAAACTGAAGCAAAAGAATAACAATCCAGGAACAGTGAAGGCAATTGCTCAGCCTGACCTGGGTTTTATTTAGTATTTTGTGTTCGAGATTTGTTTTGTTTAAATATTTATTTTCGCTCTGTGAGCAGTGTTTTCTGTTTAAGTATTTATTTTATTTTTGTTATTTAAAAATAAAACGGTGCACCGCGTCCTTATTATTTACTTTAAACTGCAGTGCCTGGTGTCGGAGTTTATTTACCATTCCTGCTTCTGTCTGACGTCACCGACTCAGCCACCCTGTCACAGACATGATAAAGTAATTTCAGGAAACCACAGACTTACCAAGCGCTTGTTCTTCATTTTGTTGGTTCTGTGTCATTGGTGACTGTATGTCTTTGTGTATGCTGCATCATGAAAAACCACCCTTGGGAAGAGCACTACAATGCTTGTGGTCATTATGTTGTTATGTAGAGGCACTGGACAGCTGCCAGTCTTGTGTATAGTTTAAGTCATTAACTATTCATGGTTGTTTTTATATTCAGTTAACTGAAATAGTCTCTTAATTGTTGTTTGTTATGTGTATTGTTGTTTCCTCTGTATTGCCTTCCTGTTATGCTTTAGGGTGCTATACAATTAAGGTAACAAGCTCATTAAAGTGAATGAGGTGCACCTGTAAAAGTGGGTGGGGCTAAGCATGTATAAAGAAGGCTGATTTCCACTAGCAGGCAATTCTACCCAAGAGCTCAGTCGACACAGACCTTTGCTGTGACATCCCAAAGCTAGGGCTATAGGGAAGTATAGTAGAATCTATACCCTTTTTTTTTTGAAAGTTAGTTATTTTTGTTTATCTCTTTATATTGTTTTGTTAATTTTATTTATTTTTTCACTTTAAATATATTTGCAAAGTGGTTTGCTGCATTGGAACATTGTTTCCTTTTATACATAAACTGAACTCTTGTTATTTAAAAAAGAAAGTTTGACTTTGGATGGTTTTCTTTATTTGATTCCGGGGACCTGGATTACTGCTCAGCTAAAAGGGAGCTCATGACAGTGCGTTGGGTTTTGGAATTTTCATAATAGTGTTCTAATTTGGGGGCGTTGATTTGAATGAACTGCATACCCAGATTACATTTTTAAAACCTTAATATCTCATTTAATTACATTTTTTCACTTCTTAATGCTAAAAGGCTTGATATCTGTCTGTAGACCGTGTCTGTGCTGAGCAGCATGTTTCTACACCTCGCAGTTTTAGAACTATGGGTGGCCGAAATAAAACCAGTCTGAAACATACGAATTAACAACTTTTTAGGCACCCCCTTCAACTCAAAGTGCAATCTGGATGACTCTGTGTTCACCGAATGCTATACTTTGAATGTTATACTTTGAAGTTATTCATATCTCAAATTTGGTGTTTATAATGGGAGCTTCAGGTCATATTCAGAGCACTACAGTCTCTGTGCATAACTCTCTCCAGTCCACATGTTGTCACATTGAATGCCAGTTCAGTTTTGCAGTCACCATTATTTGTCACTAATGGTTTTTTACCCCAGTTTGCTCCCAATTTGGAATGCCCAATTATTGTTTTTATCCCGGTTTGCCGCTGCTACTCGGAAACGGAGGCTGAAACACGCATCCTCCGAAATGTGTTCCTGCCAATTCCTCATTTTTCACACGGCGGATCCACAGCGAAGCCACCAGAGCTATAGTGCCGGAGGATAACACAGATCTGAAAGGGCGCCTGCGGGTCTGCAGTGGAGCCAATCAGCCACAGGGGTCGCTGGTGCGAGGTGAACCGTGGATTCCTCTGCCGACCTAATCCCCTCCTACCCGGGCAACACTCGGCCAATTGTGCACCGCCCCTTAGGAACCCCCATTCACGGTCGGCAATGACAGAGCCTGGATTCGAACCTGCGATCTCCAGGCTATAGGGTGCATCCTGCACTCCACGCAGAGCGCCTTTACTGGATGCGTCACTTGGGAGCCCACAGAAACCTATTTTGGGAAGTAAAATAAAATACAAGTATTTCACCCAGTTCTGTACTAAACAAATACCCGACAACAGTCTTGGAAGGTGTTACAACCCAGCACCACAAACCAGCAGTTTTTTTATTTTTATAAATTCTTTAATCGACCAGAGTTACTAGAAGTAGTACAAACTTGTATTCGTGCTAAAAAAAACAAACAACAAGCTCCCGATTGACAGACAATATAAAAAGAAACAGACAAACTCATTAAACAGGAAGCCATATAAAGCAGCAGCTTGGACAGACAGTGCTTTTCCACACACGATTCAGCTCTTCAACTGGTCACAGTTTTATCTTTGATGTACATTGCAATTCAGATTAGTGACAAATCACTTTTACATGTATTTCACCCATGTATTAATCTGTCAAATCACCCTCACAAACAGTTATTACTTACCAAATTGCCTCTGCCTTTTTGTCTAAATTTTTCTTATTTTCACCCTTTGGTCAATGAAAATTATTACCTTCTCTCCACTCTCTTGAAACCACTTTGCTAACTCTATAAAATCATTTCTGTTAGTGTTCATATTAAAACCTGTCATCCACACTTCAGGAACACATGTGGGAAATAATGAAGTGTGCCACTAGTATTACTATTTCCCATGACATTTACTTCTTTTACAGCAGTTATTTGTGTGCATTATTTTTCCCAGCATCCAGTTTTCTGCTGAAATTCATCACCACTATAAGTGTGCTGTATGTGCCTAAATGGTGTTATATTAAAATGAAATGAAACACATAATTTTCAGTCACCTTGGATATGAAAATATATAGAGCAAGTGAAAACATTTGCAAAGAAAATGTTTATAAAATAGCAAGTCTTGCTGATACCATCTTTGTGTTTCTGCAAATAAAGTGTAAATATACAGGAGCCTTCAGCTCAATAAAGACCTCTCACTGTGAGCCCATTTACTCCCCTATTTTTTAATTAAAATGTGGTGGTTGGATTTCGTTGTAAGACAACACTTGTATGTTTTTTTTTTTTTTTAAGTTTACATGTTGGCCTAATGGAATAAAAAAAATCTACAGTACATCCACACATTCAAACTACAATATTTTCAAGCAATATGATTTCATTTTCAATGGCAGAGGCTTTCTATGTGTCAGCAAATTAGGACTGTCTGTCTAACAACTAGTTATCTATGGAATGGTGTAGGTGAATTTGTAATTGTATATCCTCCCTGCCGCTATCTGTTGTACAGTATTGATTTGAAACTTGAAAGATGTAACAATCAAAAATAATTGGAGGATGAAATATGGTTGCCTGGAAGCCAGTAGCAAAATTTATAATCACACATGAGAAACTATACAGTATATATGGCATCCCTTGCATGGAACTTATTATGTTTAATAGTACTTTATGAGTAGAATCTTTGTTTTGTGATTTATTTAAGCATTAAGACGTGACAGGGCAGTGCTTTAACCCTTTAGTAATGTGAATATCACATGTGCATGGCATCGCAGTCACATAACACATTCTTCCAGATGACAAGCACTCCTGTCCTGTGTCAATTTCCCCAGCGCCGCTGTGTTTAAGGGCACTTTCACACCTAATTCATTTGACCCTTTGATCGGATTGAAGTGTGATTCGGTTTGCTTGTGAAACCTCTGAGAACCACGTAATCGCATCAGTGTATGCATCAAACCAAGTGAACCAAGATCACTTGAAATTGTGGTCTTGGGTTGGCTTTGAAGTGGACTCACCACTTTGCTCCATTTCCTTTTGTAATGTGAAACCAAACGTATTCCAGTTCACTTGGGAATGAACTTCTTCAAACAGAGAAGAAGATTGCGTAAGTGACGTCCTACTTCAGCAAGCACCAAGGAAAGTGTCTCCCCACTGCCTGACATATGCAACGCAGGGCTTGTCAAAAAACACACACATGTACACAACAGTACATCACAAAAAAATACTACTGGGCTAATTTATTAACTGCCCTGTTCATTGAAATTACGCTAATACCAGTGTTTGAGATTTACAAGCAACATGCGCTCTCTTTAAGCATCATAGCAAAACTGTCACAAGGCAAAGAAAATATGAAAACTATGAAATGACAATTGAAAAATGATTTAGCACATGTATTGCAACTGGCTTTATTGTGTCATACACACTCGCTGGAAAACATTGTGCCAGGATAAAGTGGGACTGTCTTTACAGACATTAGTCACTGTTGCATTTGCACTGCTTTGCCTAAGTTTAGTAAACCAGCTCCTGTTGCATCTGTATCTCACCACACCACACTGTCACGCACACGTACAACATTCACAACAAGCTATTATTATTATTATTATTATTATTATTATTATTATTATTATTATTATTATTATCAGTAACAGCTAAATTGTAATTGAGAATATACAATATGTAAATCTTTTTCATAATCATGATTGTCTCTAGCATTTCCTCCAAAAGAACAGTGTTTTTTCTGACAAATACTCTTTCGTCATGTTACGCTTCTTCAGCAATGATTTGATGTTGTGAGCCCCAAATAAACCAAAAGAACTCTGATAACATCACCACCACCACAGCACGTCAAGTATTCTCCATGTTGGGCATGATGGGAAAAGTTTTTCCAGAGAGAACTGCCGCTCTACTAGTCAGCAAGAGAGCCAAGTGCATTTGAAAAGTGCAATGTGAAACCAATAGATCTCTAGTCTGCATGAAGCTGCAAGTGAACCAAACAAACAAATTTGAATGTACTTTAAAAGAAACTCAAGTTTGCTTAAATTTTTCTGGTGTGAAACGAACCGAAGAAAATTTTGTTTGCGTGTGAACCACTTTTGGAATCACCTGCAAGTGAATTAGGTGTGAGTGCCCTAATTCGGCCTTATTGAGGCAAATGTTATTTTGAATATTATTTTATTTGTAAACATTTCAGAAAACCAGTAAACAATGTTATGCAGTGCCCAAACTTATATCACACCAATAGAGCAAAGGTGAGTGTGGAGTGATGTGTTAAGTAAAATTGTGTTATGAGGCAGCTGGTGTCCCCCAAAGATGAATCTACCCCTTCTGAAATGTCGCTAACCAATCAGTGCTCCCTCAAACCACACATGCAGAAATGCAGAAAATATGTTAATACATTGTGTGCAAGATCTTATAATAACAAAAATCATTTTGCCCAGTTTAAGCTGCCAGAACCGTTTAGCTGTACAGTTTTCACACCCAAACTGTACAGAGACACCCCTACACAAGGCATATTAACTTGCAGTGATAGTTTTTGTCATCTTCTACTGGATAAAGTCCCATGTGGAACAACCTTTTATTTATACTGTACACTGCAATCCAATAAAGCAATTGATGTATAAACATATTGTAACACTAAATCAACCAGAGACTCTGTGTGTGTGTTGCGTTAAGGTCACCAAATAAATATATTTGCATAAGCCTGTTGCCCAGAATTCTAACTGGAGATTAGTTAGTTGGCAAAATAAGAACAGCTCTGGACATAACCATTCATTCATGGTGGTAGGGTGTAGAAACATAAACTGAGAGGCTGAAGGCTGAAATAAGTGCTACTAGATGATCTGACAAAGTGCCATGTATTAAAGTAAAACACAAGCTCTGCAGCTGGAGATCTTTTATACATCTGTATAGGTGTCTGCAGCTGGGTTTAATGAACATATCTCCTATGCCACCCTACAAGCAACAAGGATAGTAGAATTAAATTGGATGGGCAGACAAAGCGGGACTGAGCAAATGACAGAGTAAGGCAGAAATTTAAGGGCTAGCTGGAGGTAACTGTGTTCAGAAACCAGTAAATGAACCATGAAAAGATTGTTAATAGTGTGTGCCTTGAAATAACCAGGGAAAGCTGCACCTGTTTTAAAGCCCGAAGACAGCAATATGTTTGTTCTCTTGACATTATTCTTGTTTTGTGTGATGCCTGATTACCTGTGTGACCAGATTGGTTACCCTATCACTAGGGGGTAACCACTGTGCTCCTGAACATTGGCAAGGTTTTTAACAAAAGTAAAGAATCACTTTCACCCTTGACATAAGCTGAAAAGTAGCAAAACAAATACAAAAAAATGTTGGCAGGGAAAGAACGTGGGCAGTAACAAGACAAGGAAGGCAGGCTATTAAAAAAATAGACAGTACTGTAGTTCTGACCCCAAAAAACAACTCTCAAAACTCTCAAACCCACAACATGCGTAATAACTATAACTGTATTTGTTGTGGTAGGTATCCCTACCTCATATGATCAGCTACTGTTGTTGGTTTATGGAGGACATTAATCATATCTAAAGCAAAACTATTACAGAGCTGCTTTTATTGGAAATGTATATTTAGATGTGGGGATCTTGCATGACTTTTGAAGCGGCAAAGTGGTTTCAGTGTGTACTGCTGAACTTGCAGTTGCAGATTTGATCTGCCTAAAGTGCAAAAAAAAAAAAAAAAACACAAATGTTTTTTTGTAAAGTACTTCAGGTCCTTATGTACTTGAACTATCACACTTTCATATGTATTTTAGGTGCACTTTTATAGACACACATGTATTCAAATGAAGAAAAGAGCATGGAATTGGGCAGGATCTGTATACTAAATTGGCGCAAACATTATAATGTGGAAGAGAAGAGAAGGAGCGAGCATGGGAGGAAGGAGAGTGAAGAGAAGGCGCGAGAGTGAAGAGAAGGCATAACAAGTTGGCCAGTAGAGGATGAGCGGACAGGGTGAGAGGGAATATAAGGAAACACAAGAGACTGGAGATTGGAAGGGGCAGTAATATAAACAGAGTGATAGGCAAGAGCAAATTGCAGCTATGTCTATAAAAAAATTGCACTTCCTACATCAATTAGTACTGTAATATCTTTGACAGTTATTCCAGGACAGAAACTAGAGAGATAGCAGCAAAATCTATAAACTCTCACTCACTGGAACAATTAGTAGTATAATATTGTAGACAATTATTCTAGAACACGAGCATAGAGGGCAAAATCTTTAAAATTGAGCTCACTGTAGCAATTAGTAGTGTAATAGCTACTGAATACAAACAAAGTTTTAGTGAGCAGGGAGAAACCTACGTTTTTAGAGTATCTGAAAAAAGTAGTACATATATTTTGAAGCTGAAAACATTAGTCTTGGGTTCCACTCTGCACTCTTTGATCCATGGGTAGGACAGGCACATACCTTACTGCGGACATCACTGGGGGCAGTGGGAGATCAAGAGAAGTAAAACAGATCTTATTTTTTCTGATGCTTACACCATTTTTGGGCAATACCTAAAGATGTGTCTGTATCACCATTGAGTTAATATTACTAATATCAACTATTAAACCTCGGTGGGGTAATGGATGTTTAAGGACAAATAGATTCCACCTTTATATTAACAATTTCAATAGGATAGACTGTTTTAGGGATATGAACACCAGGGCTTGAATTTCATTTTTGTCTGCTGGGGGGATTCCAAAATGTTAGGGGGGAATGGCATAAAAAAGGCACTTATATATATATATATATATATATATATATATATATATATATATATATATACAGTACCAGTCAAAAGTTTGAGTACACCTGCTTGAAACCAGGTTTTTCATGATTATCTACGCTTTTAACTGTATAAACTTGTCTATAAATTTCATTATATGATACGTGTACTTACATAAGCTGATAATCATAAGTGAATTGCATTCAAACATTTTATTTTTAAATAAAAATGTGAATCTTGTCAATTTCAATGAAATGGTCACCCAAAGCAAGGGGATTTCAGTCTGAAGCCCAAGTCAGTTAAAAGTCTGAAATGTGTATAACACAGTGTTAGAACACTGGCCAAAGTATAAAAGTGTCTTAGTTCTCCGAGTAAACTAGCAAGTTACCTAATTAACCTTTTGTCACCAATTACTGTTAACAGGTGAGGGTCCATGATTACTATAAATATAGGTAGCATAGGCACAAGTTTGTCATTCCTGAATGTAAGGGAGCAGAAAATGGCAAAATACACTCAGTTAAGCAAAGAAAAAAGACATTTCAGAAATCTTTAAGACAAATCGCAAGAACTTTGCAAGTGTCTGTAACTGCTGTGGTCAAGGCCATCAAACGATTTGAAGAAACTGGCACTCATGAGGACCGAACAAGGTCAGGCAGGCCAAGGGTGACCTCAGAATCAGAGAACAAGTTCATTCGAGTCACAAGTCTGCGAAACCGGCAATTAACTGACCCTGAAATACAAGCTCAGCTAAATGCTACTAGAAGTACAGATGTTTCAACATCAACTGTTCAGAGGAGATTACGTGAAGCTGGCCTAACTGGAAGAATTGCTGCAAAGAAACCATTGTTAAGAGTGCAGAATAAGAGGAAGAGACTTGCCTGGGCCAAAAAACACAGAAACTGGACGTTTGAGGAGTGGAAGTCGGTCTTATGGACCGATGAGTCAAAATTTGAAATATTTGGGTCCAACCGCCGAGTATTTGTAAGACGCAGAGAGGGTGAGCGCATGAGTTCTGCATGTGTGGTTCCCACTGTCAAGCATGGAGGAGGCAGTGTCATGGTCTGGGGTTGCTTTGCTGGTGACAGAGTTGGTGATCTTTACCAAGTCCATGGCAAGCTCAACCAGCATGGCTATCATAGCATACTTCAGAGGTATGCCTCTTATCCTCCCCTATCTAGTCTCCCTTTTAACTCCTCCCTGTCCACTGGTATCTGCCCTGCCGCTTTTAAATCAGCCACCATCATTCCTCTGTTAAAAAACCCACTCTCGACCCTGCCTGCCCTGCCAACTACCGCCCAATCTCTCTCCTTCCATATTTTTCAAAACTCCTTGAGCGTCTAGTTCATGTACACCTATCACAATACATATCCGCCAACTCCCTCTACCCCCGATTCCAATCTGGTTTCCGTCCTTCCCATTCCACAGAGACAGCCCTCCTCACTGTCCAGAATCATCTGGCCAACTCCTCCCATGCCTCCCAACTCCTCCCACTCCTCCTACCCTGTCCCTCATTCTGGTTAACTCTGCTCGTAACCTCGGCGTCATCTTTGACGCTACCCTTTCCCTTGCTGGTTATATCTCGGCCACTACATGCACCTGTCGATTCCACCTATTTAACATCCGCAAAATACGCCCCTCCATCTCTTTCTCTGCCGCTAAACTTCTGGTTCATGCTCTCATCTTCACCCACCTCGATTACTGCAACTCCCTCCTCATTGGCCTTCCCTCCTACGCCTTCACACCACTACAGCAAATTCAAAATGCCTCTGCCCACATCATCTTCAACCTCCCCCACTCCTCTCATACCTCCCCTCTTCTCCTTCAAATTCCTTATTCAAATTCCTTACTCTAGTCTATAAATCCCTCCATGGTCTCGCCCCACCCTACCTGGCTGCACTTATCTCTTACTATGTTCCCCCCTGTCCCTTACGCTCTCAAACTCTGTTGTCCCTTTCGGTTCCACCCTCGCCCTGTGCCCAATCCCGCTTCCGTTCCTTCTCCCTCCTGGCTCCCCTTCATTGGAATAAACTCCCACTCCATATAAAACAGTCACCTACACTACGCAGTTTTCGCTCCTCCCTTAAAACACATCTTTTCACCCTAGCCTATCCCACTGCGTGCCCTAGCCCCTAACCCCCGGTCAGGACCCTGCTTGTTTGCCCAACCCTGCCCTAGCCTCTGTTCTCACAGTAGCACCACTCTTTATTTTCTCACCCTTGCCCAATAAACGTACCTTTTTCCTTCCGCCATTTATCTTGATTGTACCGCTTAGTTTAATAATTGTAAAGCGCCTTGGTCAAAGGCGCTATATAAATATAAATAAATAAATAAATAAATAAAAATAAATAATCCTCTTATGAACTCGAGAATAAGCAGACCTTAAAGTAAAATTAACATTTTGTTTTAGGTAGAATGTAAGAAAAGTATTATTGCTTTCAATTCATGCTTTGAAGTTATTGAAGACTATAGTATCTGTTTCTTTGTGATTTATACAAATTGATGTGCGTTTTACAAGGCAATTATCATTCTGCATTTAAGGCTAAAATCCAAATTTAGCTGTCTTGATAATAGATCATTCTCGATAGGTTGTCTGGACGCAATGAACATCTTTATCTCGCAAGAGTGAGAATTGCCTTCTGAACCAAAACTATATTGTGGCAGAGCAGGGCTCTGCCCTTGGAAATACTGGCAGGGATGGAGTTAAATTCTCCTCTCTGCCCAGGTTGATTGCGTCATGTGGGAGCAATCAAATAATTAATTATCCAATTAAACACTCAGCCACCTGGCATAAAAGGAGGCCTCAACCGCCCTGTAGTGGAGAGTTCTAGAAGGAGAGGAAGTAAGAGTGGTTCCCTTTCAAGTCGAAAAATAACCATCAAGTATGGGATATTGCCGTCAGGCAGTAGGGATTGGCTGAGCTTTTATAGCAAAGCTGCCGATAGGCCTCTGCGCGAGCTGCCACATAAGCCCGCCCCCTTGGGAGCTTACTATACGCAGTGTGCAGAGACTCTCTTCTTCTTTTGCCTTCAGCCTATGTAGGACATTGAGCTGGTAAGTTTTCTCTCTGAGAGATTTACACCACTGATTGTACTCGTCAGCCTTGAGCTTGAGAAGCTGGCTACTGCCCCTTCTCTGAGTTGATTTCAGTGTTCGCTCTACGGAGCATTATATATTTTTTCACTTTCACGCTTTGCTTCGGCATTGCGTTTCTCGCGTTGGCTCTCGCCGTCCGTCTTTCTTACATTTACATATAATTTTACATATAATTTTATATATTGTAAAATATTTGTTGTTGGGCTTTTTGTACTGTCTATTCTCTCCGTAATACAGAATAGAGTTAAGAGGACACGTTGCGCGCCTTGCTAGGCCACGCAATTTTTTGCAGCCTCGATCTTGCCTCAGCTAGACCCGGAGTGCAGCCTGCTGCTAGCAGCCACTCCTATAATACCACCCGCGGATTGTATCATCACCGCGTGGTTGCTGCACGACTGTAGCTACGCTACAAAAATATCGTTTGTGCGGCTGCAGTTCCTCTAAACTGAAATAAAAATAATTAAAAAAAAATAAATAAAAATAAACAAATAAATTTAAAAAAAAAAAAAATTCCCCATACAATACACAAGGAAGACTACCGCCAACTGCACTTTTTAGTTGCCCCTTGTAAACAGGTAAGTGTAGCACAACACCTTTGTCTTTTAAGACTGTGACACTGTACTAGCACTTAGCGTCTCCGCTCTGCAGGTCAGCTGACGTTTCGGCGTCTAGTGCATACCATCTTCACGCCAGTACACGCGCCCGGCGCATAGCGCCGGGCGCTGGTGTCAGCGCTTTGGCGCTTTGTGCTTAGTGCCTCGGCACTCGGTGCTCGGTGTACGCACCTCGACGCTTCGGCGCCAGCGCATCGGCGCCAGCGCATCGACGCCAGTGAACGCACCTCGACGCCGGTGCTCAGTGCTCGATGCTCGGTGCTCAGTGCTCGACGCCGGTGCACACACTCGACGCCGACGCTTCGGCGCCGACGCTTGGTGCTCGACGCTTGTGCGCGCACCTCAACGCTCGACGCTTCGGGCGCTGACGCCGGCGCATCGACGCCGACGCCAGTGCACGCACTCGACGCCGGTGCACGCACTCGACGCTGGCGCTCGGCGCCGACGCTGGTGCCTCGACGCCGGTGCACGCACCTCAACGCCGATGCTTCGGGCGCCAACGCCGACGCTGGCGATGCACTCGACACTCGACGCCGGTGCATTGACGCCGACGCCGGTGCACGTACTCGACGCTTGACACTTCGACGTTCGGTGTTCGACACCGCTGTGTTTCGTGCACGCACTCACGCAAATGCATTGGCGATCGGAGTGTTAATCATGTCTGGGTTTCACCATTGCGTCACCTGCGAGGCAAAATTGCCAGCGAACGATCCTCATGAGGACTGTGTGGCGTGCCTGGGACCAGAGCACGCCACATCTGCCTTGGCAGACAGATCGTTTTGCACATTGTGCGCTAATTTTCAGCCGCGCACTCTTCACCAGAGGGCAAGGAAAGCGGTTGGTAGCCACGCCCCTTCCTCAGGGTCGTCGTACACCCTGTCTGTCCCGAACTGACATCCCAGCACTCAGAGCAAGACACTGAGTCGGAGGTGCTGGACACCAGTGATCCCTTGTGGTCACTGGTGGAGCGAGCAACTCGCCACCTGGGGATTGAGTGGCCAGCCATGGAATTACCTCGGCGGTCACTGTTTGAGTCGCTGTCTGTACGGTCTCCACAGCCCAGGACGCTCCCAGCCTTCCCTGATTTTATTAAGGAGGTACAGTCCACCTGGGGGGCCCTGGCTTCTTCGCCGGCAACTTCGCGGAAGGCCTCCGCGTTTGCCATGCAGGGAGCGAGTAAGGCTGGTCTGGCGTCATTCCCACCAGTTGATGCTGCCTTTGCAGCCCTGGTTAGAACCCTCACACTCTCGGGTCTAGCTAAAGACCCAGCATGTCCTAACAGACAGTGCAGGACCACGGAGGTTCATTTGAAGAAGGGCTACTTAGCGGCTACAGAGGCAGTTAGGTTGTCCAACGTGGCCAGCCTCCTTTCAGTTTACCAGGCGTCGCTGGTGAAGGACCTCCCAGAGCACCCATCGGCGTCTCTGAGGGCGGAATTGGCATTGGTCGCTCAACTCTTGGTTAAAATAGCCCAGCTAAATGCACGGCCTCAAGGCAGGAGTATTGCATCCCTGGTAGTCGCCAGAAGGCAGCTCTGGCTCTCGCAGGCGAGAGTTCAAGAGCCTGACAAAGCCCCATTATTGGATGCGCCTATTACACCAGGGCACACGTTTGGCCCAGCGGTTGAGGAGATGCTACAACGCTTTGCTAAAGCCCGGGAGGCATCTCAGCAGATGGCGAAGATGTGGCCGCATAAGCGCTTCCAGCCTAAACGCCAACAAGAGCACCAGTGGCGTAGAACACCACCGCAGCACCAGCCACGGCCAGGGGGTGCTAAGACCTCTCCCTCAAGCACAGCAGCGCGCGGTCAACCTCCATTTGCAAGACCGCAGCGTGGAGGGTGGCGCCCTAGAGGAGGTGGCAGGCCACGCCCTCGTGGCTCTGGCCAGGCCCCTTGTGAACGAGCGCAGCCGAAACAGCCCTGAGAACTCCAGGCAGCTGTTAACCCGCCCCTACACTGTCTCACAGCTCCTGTTCTGGCAACAATGCACCAACGACATCTGGGTACACAAAACTATATCCACCGGGTACACCCTTCAGTTCCGGTTAAAACCTCCCCCCTTCCGGGGAGTGGTCATAACTGCAGTGAAGGACTCGGTTCAGTCCTCAGCTCTGAATGTGGAAATACAGGCATTGCTCAGGAAGTGTGCCATTCAACAAGTAGACCCTGCTCTGATCGACCAGGGGTTCTATTCCAAATACTTCCTGGTGCCCAAACATGACGGCGGGCTCCGTCCTATTTTAGATCTGCGAGTCTTGAACAAATACCTGCGGGTGTTATCGTTCAGGATGCTTACGCACAGGCACATCATCCAGTCAGTCTGACACGGCGACTGGTTCACCACCGTTGACCTGACAGATGCGTACTTTCATGTTCCCATCTGTCCGGGTCACAGGAAGTATCTGCGTTTCGCATTTCAGAGCAGGGTTTTGTGTCCTTCCATTCGGCCTGTCACTAGTTCCTCGAACCTTTTCGAAATGTATGGATGCCATTCTAGCTCCCTTGCGGGCTCAAGGTGTCCGACTGCTGAATTATCTGGACGACTGGCTCGTCTGCGCGCAGTCGAAGGAGCAGGCGGCACAGCACACAGTGATGTTTACAGACCATCTTCAGCGGCTAGGTCTGAAGATCAATTCAGAAAAGAGCCGCCTTGTGCCGAGCCAACAGACCGAATTCTTGGGTCTGCATCTGGACTCAGTGTCCATGGAAGCGACCCTGTGGACACAAAGAGTTGCCTCGATGGAGCGGTGTCTCTCCTTATTCAGGTTGAGAGAAACAGTCAGCATGGAGCTGTGTCAGCGCATGCTGGGGTTGATGGCTGCCGCCTCGCAAGCCCTTCCTTTGGGCTTACTACACCAGAGACCTCTGCAGGCCTGGTTCAATGCCTTCGCGTTGCATCCGCAGAGAGACAAACACCGCAGGCTAAGGGTATCCCGAGCCTGCTGGGAAGCGCTACGCTGGTGGAAAGTTCCGTCGAACATCCGCCAGGGCGTACGCTTGGGTCCCATTTTCAGAAGGGAGGTCATCATGACCGACGCTTCCAACCAAGGTTGGGGAGCAGTCTGGAACGGGGCAGGGACCCGTGGAGTGTGGTCAGGACCCTGGAGGTCAGCCCACATCAATGCTCTGGAACTCAGAGCGGTGGATCTCGCCCTCCAGCACTTCTTGCCTGTGCTTCTAGGCAAGCATGTGTTAGTGCGGTCAGACAACACCACAGTTGTGGCGTATATCAACCGCCAGGGCGGCTTGCGGTCCCCCGGTCTTCACCGGATGGTAACACAGATGTTGCTATGGGCACAACCGTGTTTATACTCTCTGCGTGCAGTTCACCTACCGGGCAGAGTCAATTACGCAGCAGACCTCCTATCCAGAGGAGGCCCTCTTGCCGGTGAATGGCGTCTCCACCCTCAGGTGGTAGAGCGCATCTGGGAATGGTTCAGCACAGCGCAGGTAGATCTCTTCGCTTCGCAAGAGACCACGCACTGCCCCCTATGGTTCTCGGTGAAGGACCTCGACAGCCCCCTAGGAGTCGATGCACTGGCTCACGAATGGCCACCAGGGCTCCTATATGCATTTCCACCGATTCCGATGCTCCCCGCCTTCTTAGAGGAGGTCAAGGTAGAGCAAGCGACAGTGATTCTGATCGCTCCTCGGTGGCCTCGGAGAATATGGTTCCCGAGTCTGGTGCAGTTGTTGCACAGTCGCCCAAGGGAGCTCCCTCTGCGAGCTGACCTGTTGTCCCAAGCCCAAGGAGGGCTATGGCACCCGAACCCCAAGCTCATGCAGCTATGGGCTTGGCCCCTGAACGGGAGCGCCTGTCAGCCTTAGGGCTCTCGACGGCGGTGATTTCGACCATTCAGAGTGCTAGAGCGCCCTCTACTAGGTCGCAGTATACGTACAAGTGGCAGTTGTTTCAAGACTGGTGTCTGGCGGAGGGCCATGACCCAATATCCTGCCCTATGGCAGTGATATTACAGTTTCTGCAAAAACTGTTAGATGAAGGGAAATCTCCCTCTACACTTAAGGTGTATTTAGCCGTCATATCGGCTTGCCATGTACGCATTGACGGGTTATCACCAGGTTGCCATTTTCTGGCATCTCAGTTCCTGAAGGGCGCAAGACACTTGCGGCCTCCAAGGATAACCAGTTTACCGTCATGGAGCCTTGACGTGGTGTTAGAAGCCCTTACCAAGGCACCGTTCGAGCCTCTCCACAGCATGGACATGAAGCTCGTGTCTATGAAAACTGCGTTTTTGCTATCAGTGGTATCAGCAAAACGCGTGGGCGAGTTACATGCACTTTCAGTGCATTCATCATGTACTCGTTTCGCAGAAGACGGTTCTAAGGTCTCCATGCGTCCAAATCCGCCTTTTACCCAAGGTCATATCCCCGCTTCATATGAACCAACCAGTCGAAGTTGATGGCGCTCCATCCTCCTCCTTTTCTTCCCCAGAGGAAGAACGGTTACACATGCTCTGCCCCGTGCGGGCATTGAGGTGTTATATTGACCTTACAACGACTGTGAGGCAAACAAAACAGTTGTTCATATGCCATGGTTCTAGGACTTTGGGTCAGCCGTTGTCTAAACAACGCCTTTCCCATTGGATAGTGGATGCTATTAAATTAGCATATGAATCTGCAGGCCTTCCGCCACCAGGGCAGTTGAAGGCACATTCCACTAGGGGTATGGCGGCATCCTGGGCCCTCTTTAGAGGGGTGCCGGTGTCTGACATTTGCGCTGCAGCCAGTTGGGCTACACCGCATACTTTTATGAGGTTCTACCGTTTAAATGTACTGGATTCCCCTGCTCCATTGTTTGGAGCATCGGTGCTACACTCTATGACGCCTCAGAATGCGAACATATAGAGTGGTTGACGACATGGTGTTGATTATTCCACCTTAGGACAGGTGTCATTGCGAGCATAGACGCTGAGGCGCAGCTCCACATATGCGTAGATGTGTTGCCTACGCAGTTGCGTTATGACGTAAGTCTGTCCTACTGCCGAGAATCCTCCCTCGCGACGGCTTGGGTACACTGTTTCCATACTTGATGGTTATTTTCGACTTGAAAGGGAACGATAGGTTGCGGATGCAACCCCGGTTCCCTGAAAGAGAAAATAACCATCAAGCAGCGAGGTCGCCCGAAGCCTTCACGGCCTGAAGAGCAAAGAGGAAGAGAGTCTCTGCGCACCGCGATAGTAAGCTCCCAAGGGGCGGGCTCACGTGGCAGCTCAGCAAGAGAGGCTCATCGGCAGCTTTGCTATAAAAGCTCAGCCAATCCCTACTGCCTGACGGCAATATCCCATACTTGATGGTTATTTTCTCTTTCAGGGAACTGGGGTTGCATCGGCAACCTATCATTTTTCTGTGTGTGCTGTTCATTTTTAATCCAGTGAAGGCAACGCCCAGCCTGGAAGCCTTATTGTGTAAGTTTCATTTTGTGTTTATTTTGTGTCTTAGAAACCTTTTTGTTTGGCCCTCGTGCCAGTTTATTTTGTATTTTTGTATATTAAAAGCTTTATTATTTTTGCACTTTCGACTGTCTCTGAGTCTCAACCTCTGTCATCCTGTCACATTTGGTGTCAGAAGTGGGATAACGCCACCTGGAGACTCAGGGCAGTATTTTGTTTTGTGTGTTTTCTGAGTTTTGTAAGGTTTTTTTAAAAAAAAAAATGGGCAGAAGAAGCAGGCAGCAGCAGCAGCAACAGCAGCATCAAAAGCTGCTGCCACTCCAGCCGGAGGACCCAGCCAGCTTTTTTCCCTGGTGTTCCTGGTGTGGGAAAGAGGACCACCACTGGAGATCCTGCCCAGAGGTGCCACCAGTGGACTGGTGTGGGCGCCATGCAGATCTACGGCCACAACTGGGCAGGATGCTCCTACGCCCTGGTCCAGGAGGAGGCAGATGACGACTGGGAGTTGTTTTTAAAAAGGCTCGCGGCAGAGTTGTGCCCCGGCTGTGGAGCATATGGGCACACAGTGGCCATCTGCCCCACCCAAACAGAGGGGAGGAGAAGGAGGCAGAGAGGAAAGAAGACATGGGAGGAAGAGGAGTGGTGCACCCAATGCATGTAATACGGGCATGAGGAGCACCACTGCCCGGAGGTGTTACAGAACACAGACCTGGAGTGGGAGGAGCCCGAACGTCCTGCGCCTGAGTGGGAGGAGCCCGAACGTCCTGCGCCTGAGTGGGGGGAGCCCGAACGTCCAATGCCTGAGTGGGAGGAGCCCGAACATCCTGCGCCTGAGTGGGAGGAGCCCGAATGTCCAGAGCACAAGAGGGGGGAGTCGGTGCGTCCAGAGCCCAAGAGGGGGGAGTCGGTGCGTCCAGAGCCCAAGAGGGGGGAGTCCGTGCGTCCAGAGCCCAAGAGGGGGAAGGTCGAACGCCCACAGTCCAGGTATCCGCCAGCAGAGGGAGAGTTCCTGCTGGTTCCACCTCCACTGCCGTGGGAGGACTGTGTGTCGCTCCCACCTCCACCAGCAGAGGGAGAGTACCTGCTGGTTTTGCTTCCATCGCCGCCACCAGCAGAGGGAGCGTGCCTGCTGGTTCCCCTGCTGCTGCCGTCCCGACAGCCAGAGGGGGTGGAGCTGCCATTCCGAGAGCCAAAAGAGGTGGAGCTGCAGTCCCGAGAACCAGAGGGGGTGGAGCTGCTGTCCCGAGAACCAGAGGGGGTGGAGCTGCCGTCCTGAGAACCAGAGGGGGTGGAGCTGCTGTCCCGAGAGCCAGAGGGGGTGGAGCTGCCGTCCCGAGAGCCAGAAGAGGTGGAGCTGCTGTCCCGAGAGCCAGAAGAGGTGGAGCTGCCGTCCCGAGAGCAAGAAGAGGTGGAGCTGCCGTCCCGAGAGCCAGAGGGGGTGGAGCTGCCGTCCCGAGAGCTCAGGGGAGGCGCATCCGACTGCGACGGCAGGAGGTGCCAGCCCGACTTTAGAGACCGCTAGAATGGCCACAGCCACCACCGCCAATGCCGGAGTGTCTGGAACCGTTGCTACTGGTGGAGCTGGAACTGCCATTGCCGGAGTGGCCGCCGTCTCCGCCTGCTGTTCCTGAGGGTCCGCCTGCTGTTCCTGAGGGTCCGCCTGCTGTTCCTGAGGGTCCGCCGTCTCCACCTGCTATTCCTGAGGGTCCGCCGTCTCCGCCTGCTGTTCGCGAGGGGCCGCTGTTCCCGCCTCCGCCACCAGAGGAAGACGAGCTGCCGTTCCCGTCTCCGCCACCAGAGGGAGACGAGTTGCCGTTCCCGCCTCCGCCATCAGTGGGAGACGGGCCGCCGTTCCCACCTCCGCCACTAGAGGTGCCACCATCGCTACTCCTGCTGGAGGGTCCAGGTTCCCTACCAGCGTTCGTGTGCTTGGAAGGTCCGGGGCCCCCGCTATTGAAGGAAGCTTGGGGATCCGACATGAACCCCGCCTCCACCGCCCACTGAAATAGCTCACCCAAGGGACATAAGGAGACTCTTGGGGGGAGGGCTTGGGTTCAAAGGGGAAGGGGGGGTTTGGCCGACATGCCTCCGTACTTTGTATGTGGGGGGAGGTGTGTGGCAGAGCAGGGCTCTGCCCTTGGAAATACTGGCAGGGATGGAGTTAAATTCTCCTCCCTGCCCAGGTTGATTGCGTCAGGTGGGAACAATCAAATAATTAATTATCCAATTAAACACTCAGCCACCTGGCATAAAAGGAGGCCTCAGCCTCCCATCTTAAAATAATGCAAAATTCAGCACAACACCATACTTAATACTTTTAGATGTGACGTGAGTCAGCATTTATACACAGAGCAGCTGAAGATTCAGTTACTTCCGGATTGGCTAGAAAATGAACAAGTCCAAAGTCTGTGCGCAGTGAAGCATAGAAATATTTTGGTTTTGAGGTGGCTGATGATGGAATAGTAAAATAATATAACAAGACCTTGTTTTTCTCCATGGATATTATGAAGCAAAGCACCACTAAGTTAAAGTAAGTTATTGCTTTTCTTTTGTAAATAGTTGTTAACGTCTATATATGTTTATAAAATGGCTTGGATAAATTAAGTGCTGTGATTGGCTGAACAAGATCACATGACCGTGCGGTAATAATTGTCTTACCGCACGGCTATGATATCATTGACCAACTTACTTACCTGATCTATTAATATTACTACGCCTTAATAATAACAATTACCTAAACAGTGTTTCTGTAGGTAAAAATGTCAACATACAACTAAAACAGCATTTAAAATCACTCAACAATCTTTTTTTCTTCATCTCTTTCACTAAGAATTTAAAAAAATTGGCAAATATACTGTGGTATTTATTTATTCAGAGAACAGAACAAAGAAAACTCAGAGGCAAGCAGTAACAGTAACACTATTCAAAAGCCATCTGAGAAATCACCACGCCATGGACAGGAAGGACTGCGGCACTGTGCAAACTGACACAGAAGTCGTTTAGTCCACATCTCATCTAATGCTGGTTTACAATCCACGGAAATTCTGCCGGTTACAGGCCATCGGTGTGAAAACAGCCTCAGAAATGATTGGTCAGCTTCTCTTGAAGACCGCAAAGCTTGAGTGGGATCATTTCCTACAAAAAAAACACTCGGAAGCCCGTCCCTCAAGTGCCAGTGCAATGCAGTGTTTGACTGTTCCATGAGTCCTCCCTCAGATTTGGGAAATCAGTCTGCTTTCAATTCCCAAATGTCATTTCATCTTGAAAATTTTACTATAAATGTCAGTGTAATGTTTATGGCAAATAAAAAAAAAAATACAACATATATGTTACAATCAAAGTCTTCAGGGACTATTTTTTCTCAGTGTAAGGATAAATAATATATTTCTTATTTTTTCCCTTAAAAAAGCTAGTTTGTGTAATTATTTAACAAAAAAAAATGTAGCTATTTTATAAGCGAATTAACCCACTCCATGGTGTGCAGTAAGACAATTCTTAATCGCACTTCCTGGGTGGTTGAAGACACTCGGCCTGCCTCACATTTTTCTCTGTTTTGGAAGACTTTGATATTATCGATATCGAAATACGTGCCCAAAATATCAATATACAATTTTTATGTCATTGCCCACCCCTAGTAAATAGTGTACTGTTTTTAGGCAGATACAACCTGGAATAATGAAAGACAACACATGACTGATATGATGCTGCCTATATTGTCTGCAGCCAGGCAAGTAACAGACAGGCCAAACTGTGCCATATGCTGTGAGGCTCTGCTTACAGACCGTAAACCAGCTCTTCTTCGGTTAAACATCTGAAGGCAGTGCTCCTCTTCGGTAAATGCCGGAGGCGCTGTACACTTCTTTATTTTAATACCAGATTACCCAATCCATTTTAGGATATATGCCTGCAAGCATATTGATTCCATACGCCGTCCATGTATAGAAACAAGCTATGGAAATTGTGCAGTAAAGCCTTGACTTCTTGCTGACTGGTCCATAACCTTTATGGTCTCCTGCTCAAGATAATCCATATGACAATCTTGACACTATGACAACGGTCATTATCTTGCATCAGAACAAACCCAGGGCCAATTGAACAAGCAAATGGTCTTACTACAGGGTCCACCACTATTTACTGTGGAACGTAAATCCACCCCTAGGGAGCAAGATCTGTGTGACCTCCAATGCAGATGCCTGCCCACACCATAAGTGAGTTCCTTCCAAAAAGGGTTATATTCAACAATGTTGAATTGAGTTAATCACTATCAATCATTAGTGGACAAATGCAATCTTGATTTTGTAAGCAAAACAGGTACCCAATGACGAAGCTGACAGTTTTGATGATTAAGGTGTCACACAGATGGCTTGTGTGGTGATGTCAGACCAGGAAGTAGACAGACACCAATACTGGGGTATATAAGCACTGCTGTGCTTTTAATAATAAATAAACAAATACAAAGTTTGAACAAAACACAAAACACTGGTACAAAACAAACAGTACAGTGGCCAAAACAAACAAGACAAACAGACACGGAACCAAACAAGTATCGTGCTAGTCTACAACTAGCACGAGTAGCAATTGCCTCTTCTGGTTTCACCTTGATTTCTCTCACGCTTCCTCTGAACACACTAACCTCGATCATCCAAAGCTGCAGGTTTATATACATGTGACCGTCTCCAAATTAGTAATAAATCTGGGGGTCTGGAGGTGGTCACATTCTGCACGAGGTTTAGCATGGATGGGGAATTTTAACCCCATCCATGCTGTAAAATAATAAAAAATAAAACATCATGTATTTACACACTAAACAATACCTCTAAATCATAATACAACAAATACAATACAAAATAACACAAAATAAACAAAATACACACAGGGGTGGGGTGTACCCCGTCACAGGCAGTAATAAGGGGTCTCTTTGTGTTGTGGGGCCAATTAGCTGGCCTCCAATCAGACATGCAATCTGGGTCTCACAGTTTGATCGCTTATGCAGGGTTCAACATTAACCATGTCGGGCTTTGGATTTTCGCGGTCCCCCCATCTGGGCACTGGACGCCATGTCCCCCGTCTGGGCGCTGGATGCACAGGCTTCCCCGCCTGGGCGCTGGCATAGGGCCATCCCGACCAGTCGTGTCCCCCTTCCTCACATCGCCCACACCAACTCGGTGGCACCTCGGAGCAGTCCCTCCAGCGGTGATCCTCCTTTCTGCACCAGGTGCACGAGGGGAACAGGTTCTCTGGCTCCTCTGGCCGCTGTTGCTGTTGCTGCTGGGGCGGTGGGAGCAGCAGTCTACCACCCCCTGCTGGTTGTAGAGACAGAGGCAACCCCTTCTCCTACCTGTCCTGATGGACAGGGCAGCGGGCCACGTAGTGCTCACCTCCGCAGATGGGGCATAGTTGGGGTAGCTGTCCGAGGGTACCAGGAACAGTTTGTGCAGGAATGCCCCGGCTCAGCGCAGCAGTAACACCTGGGCTGCTGTTCCTCCGGCTGGTGTTGTGGCTGCTGCCTTCTGCTGTTCTTTACCATTTCTTTTTTTTTCCAAAAACAAAACAAAAACACTTTTCGAAAAAAACACAACAAAAAACAACAAAAAAACGCACTTTGCTTTCCTGGTCCAGCTCCTGGTGGCATTTATCCCACGCAGGACACCATATGTCACAGGAATGGCTTGCGTGGCGTGTGTGGTGACGTCACGGACCAGGAAGAAGTGCAACAACAAAAACGGGTGCTGAAACTGAGCGCATTGGAGCTCAGTGTTTTATTTAATTAAAACAATCAAAACAAACTGTTAAACAAAACAAAAACAGAAAAGAAAGGGCGCTGGCCAAACAAAAAAAACAAACAGACACTAACTAAAATGGTTTTCTGTAATGAGTATCTTTTTTCTCTGGTCGATAGCATTCGCTCAGTCTCTCCTCTCTCCTCCCATTTGCAGCCAAAGCTGCAGGTTTTTATAGTTGTGACTGAGGGATTAACTAGCTATTAATTATCTTGTTAACCCTTCGGTCACATTCTACACAGGTTTACTATGGATGCGTGACTGTCAGCTAATTATATTATTAGCTGATCAGTCACGCATTCCCACGAGGTAGTAAAAAACTGTAACAATAACAAAAAATGACGGCAGCTTTTCGTCTGCCATATACACATAAACTCATAATAATAACAACACCCATGTACATATATAAATACATAGGGGGCGGGCGCTTTGCCACATACACCCCCACTTTGTGTGCAGCACACATGGCCTCAACGGCCACCTCCCCCCTTTGCCCCAAAGTCTTGGTTTTTAGCCCTGGGCCAGGAACAGGGGCAGTAATTGGCCAACGGTTGCGGCCATGGTGGGAGGTCCTCCTCCCGCCCCAATAGTTGTAGTTGCCAAGCTGACACACACAGGCCAATGCAATCCCGGCAGCCGAACAGCTGCTTGGGGGTTGGTCTCCTGACCTCCCCCCTTCTTCGTAGCCAGCAGCTCCCTTCCGGGCTTCGCCACAGTATCTCCGCAGCGAAGTGCTGCTGGGGAAGGTGGTCTCCTGACCTCCTCCCCCTCTTCTCAACCAGTGGCTCCCTAGCTTACAGCGGAAAGGCTGTCAGCAGCCCCAGCACATCCCGAGAGCTGGCGGTGACCCCAGGCGAAGCAGTTCCGGCGACCCCAGACGACGGCAGCAACGGACCCTCGGGTGGCGACGGCAGCAACGGACCCTCGGGTGGCGACGGCAGCAGCGGGCCCTCAGGTGGCGACGGCAGCAGCGTGCGGCAGCAGCGTGCGGCAGCAGCGTGCGGCAGCAGCGGGCCCTCGGGTGGCGATGGCAGCAGCGGGCCCTCGGGAGGTGACAGCAGCAGCGGACCCTTGGGAGGCGACGGCAGCAGCTGGCCCTCGGGAGGCAAACTCGGGAGGGGAGCCCCTGGACATAGAGGCGGCAGCAGGAGCTCCACTTCTCCCTCGTACCCTGTAACTGGTGGCTCCACATGCGATGCAGAGCAGCAGGCAACCCCAGGCGATGCGGAGCAGCAGGCAACCCCAGGCGATGCGGAGCAGCAGGCAACCCCAGGCGATGCAAAGCAGCAGGCAACCCCAGGTGATGTGGAGCAGCAGGCAACCCCAGACGAGGCAGGCATCCTTTTGGGGTGTGAGGCAGGCATCCTTGGGGGGTGACGTTAAGGCATCCCCGGGAGGTGATGGATTTAGGACCAGTCGTGGTGCTGGGCTTGGCCACTCTGGCAATGGCTGTGACGGGGATGGCCCTTTTCGTGGTCGCTGCGGCCGAGCTTTCCCCCCTGCTCCCCTCAGCAGACTATGCAGTGGTGGCTGAGGACCAGCAGCATCACGTCCTGGTCCTTCCTCTAGGGTTAGAGGGGCAGTCTCCCTCTTGTGGTGGTGGCAGAGGCAGCTCTGCTCCTGCCGGTGGAGGTGGTGGAGGCAGAGGCAGCTCCTGCTGCTCTTCTCCTGGTGGTGGAAGTGGTGGAGGTGAGAGCAGCGTGTAGTCTCCTGGCGACGAAGGTGGGAGCAGCGGGCATTCTCCCCCTGGCGATGGAGACGAGAGCAGCGGGTAGTTGCCTGGCGGTGGAGACGAGAGCAGCGGGTGGTCTCTTAACTAATAGGATGCCGTCCAAACTGATAAAGATGAAGAGGGTATTCAGTTGCAGTGGTCACATCATTAAACCCTATCGTTCCAGACACAGCCCAGAAAATGTTAATATGTTGGTGTTTCTCCACAGTAATTTGAAATAAAAAAGCAGCATTATTTTGCTGAGCCTGTGTGAGCTGGAGTGAACACTACTTCCAGTTAGGTAGTGCCTGATAGAACTGTAGTACCAGTGTGTTGTATTTGTTTTAAAACTTTAAAGTATTTTTTTTTTGTTAAAAAATTACCTGACTTGAGTTTATTTTTTTAAATAGCCATTTAAAAACAGATTACAAAAAAATGACATTATACTGTGGTACGACGATAACCATGGTATATTTTTTGACGATTACCATACCATCAAAATTTGATACTGTGACATCCCTACTGAGCACAGTACATTACATTCTGCACTGCAAAAACAATTGGTCTATTTTATAGCTTAAATTGATAAGAATAAGAATTTAAAAAAGAAACAGCAGTACCAGTTCCACATGGCATAAAAAAAATCTATAGAGTATAAATCTCAGTGTTGTCGCTGTAAGAAGGAGCCAGTATAAAATATATTTAAAAGCAATTCCGATGAGACAAAACCTCAAAATCAATCACAGTGGCATACAACATAATGGAAAAATCTCTCTAATTGACGGAGTGGATTATTACTTATTTTTAGACAAAATAGCTCCTGGCTGTGTAAAATCTCTAACATGACACCCTTACTCAAACATGATATATTGTTGTAACATTTTTAGACCCTTGCTTAAAAGATATGATGGTCTTTAAACATTAAGCATCTCTCAGTTGATGTCTCTTAAGTATTTAAACGTAGTATACAGAATTGTAACTGTGTCATTCAACCAGATGTCACAAGGTGGTATATCTCCTTCTTGACAAATAATAACTGGATTTATAATGCATTTAAAAAAAATCTTTAGACATTACTGATTGCACTTTGAACATCAAGGTCCATGGTACATAGTCCTTCTCCAGCTCTGTATCAAGATGAACATGTCTGGATAGTACTGTACTACTGAGCAGTTAAAAATGATCGGATATAGATCACAAAAGCATTCCCCCATGAGTGATTGTGATGAACAGCTGACCAACAGATTATGATGGAAGGGTACATCACATCAGTAGATTGTGTTCGTGTTACAAAGGTCAGTTTCAAAAACCCATTTTATAAACTTCTGTTAGATTATGGAATATTGTTATTCAACACTGATAAATGAGAAAAGTGGACTATTCTGGCAGCATGAGGATGCATCTAGATAGGATTTACTATAATATAGTTTCTTAAATACATATTTAGGACTGCATCCCAAAGAGTTTCTGACTCATACAAGTGTTATTAGTTGAGACCTTGTTTTTTCTTAAAATAATCAGGCCTGAAATAGTGCGTAAGAAATGACAATTTATGGTCAACAAGTAATAAAACAAGATTTGGCATCTATATAACATAAACTAAATCACATCACGTTAGATGTATTTTGACCTCTAGGTTTACCATTTTATATCTAAAAATCATGACCATGTAATATAGCTGCCAGTTTTGACTGATTAGTGTGATTAGGGTCAAACAGTCCTTGATGTAAGGGTCAGATGTAACAATAGGATTTCAATTTTGTAGACATTAACTGCCCAATGCACTTGTAATATGTTTTTTGGACACATACACAAGACTACCGAACTGTATTGTAGATTTCGAACCCTGTACTACTAGAGAAACATATATTGTATGCAATATGATGAATGATAACATATTAGGTCCAATTTTATTGTTTTATTTTCCTAGCTTCACTACCTTCAGCGTTCACCATATCCACCACTCCCTCTTTTTTTTTCTCTGACACCAATTTCCAACAGTCCTCCATTCTCCTCTAAAAATACAGCATTAGCTAACCCCATCACAATTACCAGCAACCTAAACATAAAGTGGTAATAGTTACTGTACCTGTCATGCACTTTCATTCCTTATGTACAGTCATTCATGGACAGTTTTCAAAGAAGGGCATGTTATATTAAACATGTATTTTCATTAAAAAAAAGTATATAATTAGGGCTGGTCCAATTAACAGATTAATTAACTAAAGAGTTGATCGCAGATTAATTGTTTTTTACAATTTAATCGTGCCAAATTTAATTTTTTTAGATAAAATAAAATCAACCAATAGAAGATCTGCATTTTCTCCACGGCAGTCCAATCATATGTGAGCAGAGGCGGGACATATACACTGTGGAAGGTAGTCTCCATTTCAGTTGAAGGTCTTGTGAGTTTAATCAACAGGAAAGTCAAAAATCTGCTCTGGTCTTGCAGCTGTCCAATCATTAGTGAGCAGAAGTGGGACATACATATGCTAGGGTGTGCGGTGTAAGACTAGCTGAATTTCGAGCGATATTGCTAATATTATAGAGACAGTTATTGAGAATTATATTGAGAATTTCAAAGTAATATTTAGAATTGCTTTTTACAAATTAAAAAAAAAATCAGACAACGGAGACATCATAGTCGAGTTGGTTTACAAATACATTTCCAAGAAAACTTTCTCAGAAAAATTGGAGATTGTTAAAAAAGCGAGGTACACACCACAAATACCCGAAATGACACAGGAAGGGACTTGCCACTTCCAACATTCAAATTATGAAAGGTATCTATGGCTTACCGGTAGCTGTTCAGTACAGAAAAGACGATATGGAACAGTAGTGGCTACAGAAATCTAGGATGTCTATCGAAGTCAGCGCAAAAAACCTAAGCGTTCCCAAAGTCACTTGCGAGCCACCGTAACCGGATTGATGTTCAACTGAATGAGCAGAAGCATAGAGATACAACACATCACAACAAGCAAGTAAGAAACAATCGTGAGGTTCTTAAACGCTTGATTGATTCTGTTGTTTACCTTAGTAAGCAAGAACTGGCATTCAGAGGGCACAATGAAGGCACCAGTTCCTCAAATAGAGGTAATTATGTGGAATTACTTTCTCTGATTTCTGACAACGACAGCATGTTAAGCAATCGCTTCTCAATAGCCACTCTATTCTCGGGTACCTCTAACAAGATTCAGAACTAATGAAACCAGAAGTACAGGAAGCCAAGTATGTAACTGTAATGGTAGATTAAACAGCTGACGATGTGTTTTCAGGTATGTGACTGACAGCGATCTGAAAGAACGGTTGTTCTGTGAAAATGTTACATTTACTAAAATAAAAATAATAATGAAAATGCTTTAAAAAAAAAAACAAATTCCCATTTGGCTTCTTTTTTTCTGATTCTATCAATTTTTTAGTATTACTATGCAGGACAGCCGCTATAAGATTGTTACCTTTACCGATTTAATCAACTAATGCCCATGATTTAACCGATCCACAGCTCAGCTCACATATATATATATATATATATATATATATATATATATATATATATATATATAGTAGGGAAATAAATCTGACAAATGATTTTTTAATCAAAAATACTTTATATGTATAAAAGAAAATAATGTTAATGCAATCGTATAAACATAAGATATAAGCAAGCAAAGATGCGCAGGTCACAGCATGCCCTAATGTATACATTTGTATTATAACACAGGCGTCTGTGGAGTCAAATCAAAGAATTGACTGACGATTCAAACAAAAACATTATATTAAATACTACAAATATATTAGCATTTCCACCCCATGTCTACTCTCTTCCAATCAGTATGGATCCACCCTGCTATCACACACCTCCTGGTAAGGGGGGAAACTCGCCCAAATCTATCACATTCTATAGTGTGTCACATTTAAGCATTTTACAGACTATCTTAACCTAATCTGTTAGAAACTGTTTCAAACTAGTCCTTTGTTTGTGGTGTTCTGTTTTCACACTGTGTCTCCACTCCTTCACCCATCTTGATTAGACACCTGCTACTTTGGCGCTCTGCCACGGGACACAACACACATCTGACTAAAATACAAAATAAAATAACTCACTCTCTATAATGCATGTATAGTGAAGCAAAAATGTAACTTTCTGTGAATTAACCATGCATAAAGCACCACATTTTTTACAATAACAAAAAATGTTAACATTCCCACTTTAATTTTTAAACTATAAATAGCCTGGCTAAACGGTGGTAAGGAGTTCAGTTCGAAGCGACAGACAAGCAACCCAAGTGCGAGAAGGAGAGCGGGTCGGGCGAGGGGAAGAGGGAATGGGCTCGCCCCATGTTCGGCTGCCGGAGCGGGGCTGAAGCGTCTCGACTCCCGGAGAAAGCTGCAGCTCTTCTCGCAGCAAAAAAGTAAATACATTAGGAAAGAACACCACGTAATAGGCCTAATATTTATTTAGTTATAAAATGAATGCTGAATAAAATGTGTGTGTTATAAAGTGCCAGCATAGCTTTTCTTCAGTTCAGATACTGTATCAAAAGGGAGAGACAGAAACGGAAGTTAGACTGAGAAGTTGTTTACAGTTTGAACAACACCGGTACTGTATTTTCTCTAGAAATATTGCATGAATATGAATAGTATATGAAATTGGGGGACATGCTGTAGGAGCGTTATATCTGAGGCGTGTTATAATCAAGAGCCTTAACGAGAAGCACTGTACATATACTTCCTAAGTCATTTCCTCTTAGCAATGTGTTCATGGTCTAAGCATGCAAAGCATATCAGCTATGAGGGGAAGCCGCTAGTTGATTAATGATGGAAATGTAGGAATGGAAATAATTTTACTCTCTAGGAAAGTTAGTATATAGAAAAGTACTGTAACTGATAACTAGGCATTAACCCTTTGCGGTCCATTTATTCAGCGCATCTCAGGCGTGTCAGGTCCAATTTATTTTCACACATGCAGTTTATTTTAGATGCGCTTAAAAGTAATTACAGTAGTACAGTAAAACAGGTTTAAAAGGCACTGCATATCAACAGGACTCTCAGTACTGCATCTCCAGCCCTGCCCCACCCCTTGTTCGGTGTATTTTTCACATACCTCTTCATAGTCGTGCATACTGATCACTCGTTTTATCACCAAACTCCTCAATAATGCGATCCAAGTCATTATTTTATTACTGTGACATCTCAAAAAGCTCTGCAAATGTCCATGATATTCTTTGAGTGCTGGATGTGGAAGCAGCTATCTTGTTTGTTTATGGCCGTGTTATCTGTGTGGTGCCGGGGCTATGTGTATTGCTCAGATCCGCAACTTTTTTTTCAGCTTCTCTCGGCTCCTATTGGTCTCACTCGGCCATTGAATAGTTTTCTCTACTTTTTCCAGAGAAAAAACCACTAGAGACCTGTACTTTACGTCTTTTTGATGGTGTCGGACAAGGTCCGACATCGGACCGGAAAGGGAAAATTGTAATGTCGGACCTGGTCCGACATAGGACCGCAAAGGGTTAATGATAGTTTCTAGCACTTCAGTTGTGACATCTTCTACTGGCTTCCATATTATCGGTAGGGTTGCCACCTCCGAGATGCAAGAACAAAATGGCCACTATATGCATTCCGATATGATAACTTTGCTTAACTGCCAGGCAGTACAAAAAACAGCCACTCAGGTTAAAAAACAATCAGGTGGCAACCTTAGACAATGTGAAATTATGGATTACGTTTTGTGTATGATCCATGACTTCCTGTGCCCTGGGGCCAAAAGGTCATGTTTTAAGGGCTATTGACCCTATTATATCAAGAAAGAATAATCACAAAATAAAATAAAGTCCCAGTCAATTCCAAACTCCAATGTTTTGGAGCATATATCTTATTAGCAGGGTGTGTGTGTCAAAATGAATGGATTGAGAATGGTTATCTTAACCACTTCAACACCATGATGTACGCACGTATGTCAATTGAAACCCCACTTACAGTACCATGCTGTACCTGCGTACGTCAAGTTTCCCATTCTATTCTATGATCGGTTTCTCAGTCTAGCATTTCAGGTTTCATTCTCTAAGGCAGTGCTAGTACTGTGGAATGTGCAATGAAAGTCGGGGGAGAGTTAGGTGACATTTGTATCCAATTGTGTGTCATGTAGCGATTCCAATCTAGCGGTAGGCGTTTAAAAGGCTGAGATATATTGCAGGAAGCCATTCAACTTTTACAAGTATATATATAGTGTTTTAAATTATTATTTTTTTGTTTTATTAGTAGTTTTACTTGTTTAGTTTAGTTTATATAGTTTTTAGCGAAAGCTAAACATGGCAACGTACATGGTATTTCTTATAATGAGCAACGGGAGTGAAGTTGGTTCTGAGGATTTCGATACCAGCGACAGTGATGAAAACTTTTCACTCAGCGATGATGATGAAGAGGATGTGGAGCCAAGAACAGTACAAACTGTACAAACAGAAGAGCATGCAGCTACTTTACAGGTAAGCCAGCTGCAAATGGGAAGATGTTTGGTTTGAAATGGCAGTGATGTGACGAAATACTATCAAAACACAGCACTGGGTACAAGCAATACGGAAGCCAGAACCACCACAATGCCTGCGCAAAGTAGCTGTTTACACGCATTTGTGACTATCCCTCCAACACAAGCGAAGCAGACACCGTGAAAATGGTACAGGGTCTGCTACGAAAATGAAAACAAAAGAAAAAGACACAAGAAAAATGTGCAGTGGTTGTGCAGGCAACCTCGGGTTCTGTTGTATTGAACATTTCAATAAATGGCACAGAGCAATTCGATAAAGGCACACATTTTGATGTTGTTTGATTTTTATTTGATAAATACTGTTTACTGGTTATTATTGTTATTATCGTTATTAGCAGCGTTTTTGCTTTCATTGTTAAAAAAACGTGTTTTTATCTCTATATTGAACATGGGTATGTAGTACACTGGAGCATAAAGGGTTAATGAAAAATACAGTTTAGGTCATTTATTTATTTATTTTTTATTTATTTAGCAGACACCTTTATCCAAGGCAACTTACAGAGACTAGGGTGTGTGAACTATGCATCAGCTGCAGAGTCACTTACAATTACGTCTCACCCGAAAGACAGAGCACAAGGAGGTTAAGTGACTTGCTCAGGGTCACACAATGAGTCAGTGGCTGAGGTGGGATTTGAACCGGGGACCGCCTAGTTACAAGGCCTGTTTCTTTAACCACTGGACCACACAGCCTCCTATGTTTGTGTCTCATTTACCACATGTTAACAGTTTATAGCAATTACAGGTTTGAAAACATTATTATTATTATTTTCAAAATCTGGTACCTGGGAAGGGGTTTCATTTTTACATCTAGTGTTGAAGTGGTTAAGAAATTAGAAGGACCAAGAGAGAAAAGGTACAGGAAGATACCAAGCTTTACTTACAAAAGAAAGAATTGTTGAAGAAAGGTAACCACAAAGGTTAGGTGTAAAAAGGCTTACCATATTACTTCAAATTAACGCCTCACTCAAATATCAGCTTTTTAATAGATGCCGCCCTCAAATAAACTCCGCTCTCAATAACTTTGCCTTTGTACATGACACCCCCAAAGAGACTGCAACCTCAATCCAGCATGTAATACAAACTAACGTACACCCGCCTTAGTAAGCAAATGTTATTTTATAGTACAGTCCCAACAGATAACCCAAGATGATCTACTTACAGCACAGCAGTCCTTCACGTCCCTTTTTTTCCAGCAGAGTTCAGTACAGCAGGGGATAAAACAAGAGCTGTCTGTTTACTGCATCGTCAGCTTGGATGGTGAAAACTTAGAGGAACTTAGAGCTTTGCCAGTCACTCTAAGTGCTATCCAAAAGCTGGCTGAAGATATCTTCTTGTAGGGGGTTTAATTGTTTTGTTTTTTATTCAATTGGAATTTTACTCAGTCTGTTCAATTATATAAAAAAATACTTGCTTACTATATTTGAGAAGATTTAGTTTTGGTTTCTCTTACAGAGAAATTACAAACAAGCAGGTAAATTACAGCGAGAAAAAAAAAAAATCCAGTAGGATATATTTTAGTTTTAACAGAAATCAAACCAATATTCAGAGGTAATATTTTTCGTTAAGAAAAACAACTCAACTACTGTTGTCTATCCTCTTCTTGTCTCACCCCATAGCAACCAATACACACTCCTGATTCGCTGGTACAATACTCCCCTGACCTCCCAACTCCCACCTAATAGGCTCTCGTTAACTGTCAGTAAATGTACTGCACGAGTATAGTGCTGCAGATCGGAGCCTCACATGGCACTGTTTCTAAAATGCCTTAAAACATTTTATAAAATATTGCAGCGTTTGTAAAGCACAGTATTATTAATAAAGACCGTCCTTATTTAAGGGCTGCAGTCATTTTGATCAATTTAAAATAAATGCTGCAGCGCCAAATTATTATTATTATTTATTTATTAGCAGACACCCTTATCAAGATATCACATTATTTTTACATACAATTACATTTTTTTTTACACATTTTTAAAAAAAATACAATTACCCATTTATACAGTTGGGTTTTTACTGGAGCAATCTAGGTAAAGTACCTTGCTCAAGAGTACAGCAGCAGTGTCCCTCACCTGGGATTGAACCCATGACCCTCTGGTCAAGAGTCCATAGCCCTAACCACTACTCCACATTGCTGCCCGTAACTGAAGTAATACGGTATTTAGAGCATCTTCGTTAGACCAGAGGAAGAAATGAAGATACTATTGTCTCCGAAATTTAGTAATTAAGCATATTGCAAGCTGATTTTGAAGTTTAATAAAGTGTTAGAATTAAACTGACTAATTGTTGTATTGAGTGAATAATTCTGGGATAAACCCAATTGTCACCTCAATAGTGGTGGACATTTGTATGGGGTTTTTTTGTCAAGTAAAAGCATGGAAAAATGTGACATTTAATCAACAAATATCCCAGTTATCAAAGCCACTAAATCAGACCTAGCACACTAAATAGAAGCATCAGTCATGTGAGTTGCAGATTGTGCAGAACAAGCCAGATCATGGTCCATGTACACATGCACTATTGTTAGTCATAGCAGGCAATATCAACAACAGTACAAATTACTGGAAGGTGGGTGTTACGGGATATAATACAGTCTATGGCTGGTGCTATATCTGGCTGCAGCAGAGGATAAGATATTGACTTTGTGAAGATATGCCTCAAACAAAAGATATAATTCCAATGATTGCTTTCAGTTTTACTTTAGTGTTGGCTTTGTCCATGGTTAGGATTGAGGTTTGAGTTATATTTTATGTGTAAACACCCAAGGTGACTGGGGTATCTATTATAGTGACCAGTTATGAGATTTTGCTTGGTGAAAAGACATATAGGTTTTGGTTGCTGACATTGCTTGTCTTACGGACCCCTGGTGTCCTGTAAGGGTTATGAGAGAGGATCAGTGTGCCAAATTGAATCCTGTCTGGAGCTGCACATCTGGTATTTAAAGCCCTATGAGAACTGGAGGTGCTAAATCTAGAACAGACTTACCCTTGTTTACTGTTTACCTCATGCTCAAACGCTTACAGTGGCTCTCAAAAGTATTCACCCCCCTTGGACTTTTCCACATTTTATTGTGTTACAACATGGAATCAAAATTGATTTAATTAGGAGTTTTTGCCACTGATCAACACAAAAAAAGTGAAAAATAAAATCTACAAATTGTTCTTAATTAATTACAAATACAAAACAGAAAATAATTGATTGCATAAGTATTCACCCCCTTGAGTCAATATTTGGTAGCGGCACCTTTGGCAGCAATTGCAGCCATGAGTCTATTTGGATAAGTCTGTACCAGCTTTACATATCTGGACACTGAATTTTTTTCCCATTCTTCTTTGCAAAATTGCGCAAGCTCTGTCAAGTTGGATGGGGACTTTGATGAACAGCAATTTTCAACTATTTCCACATATTCTCAATTGGATTGAGGTCCAGGCTTTGACTGGGCCACTTCAGGACATTGACCTTTTTATTTTTAAGCCACTCCAGTATGGCTTTGGCTGTATGTTTGGGGTCATTGTCCTGCTGGAAGATGAATCTTCTCCCAAGTCCCAGGTCTCTTGCAGACTTCAGCAGGTTTTCCTCCAGGATTTCTCTGTACTTTGCTGCATCCATTTTGCCCTCTATCTTCACAAGCTTTCCAGGCCCTGATGCAGAGAAGCATCCCCATAGCATGATGCTGCCACCACCATGCTTCACGGTAGTTCTCAGGATGATGTGTGGTGTTAGGCTTGCGCCAAACATAGCGCTTAGCGTTGAGGCCAAAAAGCTATATTTTGGTCTCATCAGACCATAAAATCTTCTTCCACTTAGTCTCAGAGTCTCCCACATGCCTTCTGGCAAACTCTAGCCGAGATTTGATGTGAGTTTTTTTCAACAATGGCTTTCTTTTTGCCACTCTCCCATAAAAGCCAGTTTTGTGAAGCACCCGGGCTATTGTTGCCGTATGCACAGTGTCTCCCAGCTCAGCCGTGGAAGACTGTAACTCCTTTAGAGTTGCCATAGGCCTCTTGTTGGCCTCCCTGACTAGTGTCCTTCTCGCCCGGTTACTCAGTTTTTGAGGACGGCCTGTTCTAGACAGATTCACAGTTGTGCCATATTCTCTCCATTTCTTAATAATGGACTTTGCTGTGCTTTGGGGGATATTCAATGCCTTGGAAATGCTCTTATATCCTACCCCTGATTGGTGCTTTTGAAGAACCTTATTCCAGATTTGCTTTGAATGTTCCTTCATCTTCATGAAGTAGTTTTTGTTAGGAAATGTACTAACCAACTGTGGGACCTCCCAGAGGCAGGTGTATTTAACCTGAAATTATGTGAAACACCTTAATTGCACACAGGTGGACTCCATTCAACTAATTATGTGACTTCTAAAGACAATTGGTTGCACCAGAGCTTATTTTGGTGTGTCATAGCAAAGGGGGTGAATACTTATGCAATCAATTATTTTCTGTTTTATATTTGTAATTAATTTAGAACAATTTGTAGATTTTATTTTTCACTTTGACATTATGGACTTTTTTGTGTTGATCAGTGGCAAAAACTCCGAATTAAATCAATTTTTATTCCATGTTGTAACACAATAAAATGTGGAAAAGTCTAAGGGGGGAGAATACTTTTGAGAGCCACTGTACTGTAAGAGGACGATCACATATGTAGGTTTAATGTACTGTGACATTCATAGATTTTCTTTGATTGTGAGGAATATACTTGATGCCTGGAAACCACATCAATAATACCTAAGACATGTTTGTACAGCTATGGCCAAATGTTTTGCATCATCTAGAATTTTAGGATTAAGACATAATAATAAATAATGATATTATGTCTGCACCGTCGCGCAGACATAGGCCCTGTCCACACTACATAACCGATCTCAAGAACCGTACTCGAAACCGTTCTAATTAATACAGCTCAAAGCGTCCACACTGAAGTACCGTTTCATGTTTACTCAGGCTTAATGCGTCCACACACCATTAGAATAGTTCAGTTACAATTGCCAGCAGCGCAACGAACCGAGGAAATTAATACAATAGTATCCCACCATACACTGTATTTTATTTTAAAATAATGTGTTATGCCCCATATTAACAGAGGTCCATATTGCGTAAATGAAATATAACAAGTATTGTGGAAAAAGTAAATCCGATCACACACACACACACAGGGCTTGAAGTTTTCAGTTTTATTTTTATGAGACAAAGTCCCTTTTTTATGAAACAAATTGAGCTGATTCTGTTTTATAATTAAACTCAGAAAAAAGCTGTTAATTACAAAACAGTCTTTGTTTTTACCTTCATATCTTGCCTGAGCCTAATTCTGGTCCTCTTAATTTTATTTCAAACAGAGCTGACAAATTACGTAATTTGTTCATCCCCGATCATACTTTTAACTTGCATTTCATTTTTGCAGTCGCCTAATTTAACGTTGTGTTTTTGTTATTTTCCCCACTAGTTTAACAGAGATGTCCTGACAGATTTTTTGAAGCATAAAAATGAATACCTAGTGCGGAGTGTACACTGATAGCAAGTCCTTCAGGCGCCTGCTCTGAGTATTTCGCCAAACATACCACAAAGCATTTGGGGATATTGGAGGATACATAAAAAAAAAGGTAGTTTGGTATTACAGCGTCCACACTTCTGATAAACCGCACTACCTGATGCGATCTAATTAGAACCAGACTCGAGACTACCGCCTGAGGTGGTCTCGAGTCCGGTTCTCGAGTACGGTATTAAATGCTGCGTAGTGTGGATGCAAACCGTATTTAGCACTTTGAAACCGACTTAAATGCAACTAATACGGTTTAAAGGCATAGTGTGGACAGGGCCATAGTTAAGGTTTGACTGAAGGTTCTGTTTAAAGTCGATTTTACAACCAGCTCAAAAGTGGGGTAAATCTCCATCGATATGCATGAAAATTGGTGTGTGTGGTCGGATTGACAGGCTCAACAAACCCTGTGAACGGGGTAGCATTTGGTGAAATACTTTTTGAGATACAGAGTGCCGATAAAAACAGCTGTTTAAAAAAAAAAATTGAAAAATTAAGACGCTTTTGTATACACCTGTATCTCAAAAAGTACTGCCAATTAAGGATCCACACTTGGCATACACATAGTCCCGGGAGTGTAGATGTGCAACAGGGTATTTATATTTTCGGGGGCGTCCTGGTTTTACCGAAACTGAACCATTAAGATAATGGTCTGACGTCAGTGCTTGGCATCATTGCTTTCGAGCATTCCATTTCACTGAATAGGGAGACATTGAATAGCCTATAGTTCAGCGCACGTGGGTCAGATCTGTGTTTCTATCTGGATAAAACTGGTAATCAGTGATAATAATTAGTGTTTGTGCCTTCAGTACTGGAGAAACTAATAATAATTTGTTCATTTAGGAAATACGTTTTCTCCCCCTCACTTTATGATACGGTCGGGAGTTCATCGAAACTGTCAGTGTTCCATTCCACACACACACACACAGCGTCAGCAGTCAGAGAAACGAACAAGTGAAACAGGGAATGCAGTGGCACTTTACAGTATTACCCTGTTTGCTGGGTTGTATTATTGTTCACCAGTCCTTAATTTGTAATGACAGGGATGGCGGGGCTCCAGCGATAATTTAATTTAAAATAAAGTCTGTATGTTGCTGCTGCTTGAATAGAATGAACGTACAAAAAAAAACACACACACACATTTCAGAGTGAAAAAAAAAAACTTTCATAACTAAAGAGGGAAACCAAGAGGTGCCGTGGCTCAGCCCTGCAGAGCCCTGGCACAAATTAAGCACTAGTTAAATAATAAAAGCCTTGGATAAAATAATAAAAGCCTTGGATAAAGGCATCTACCAAATGGATAATAATAAAGACTACAAATAATAAAAATAATAAAGACTACAATGTATTTGTTATGACACCTCCTATTTTAAACTCCAATTGCTTTTTGTTTATTGAAAACTGTTCTAATTTGCTTTGTTAAACTAATGATGTGACTGACAGCTTTACATGGCCCGGCTTGAACAAAACTCTTGTTCGTCGAGGAACACATTGATTCACATAAAATAAATACATACTGCCTGCTGGATATGAAAAAAGAAAGCAGTCTGTGTGGCCGAGCTGTTGTGGCAGTGACGTGTGGGTAGTGATGTCACGGACCAGGAAGTAACCAAAAGCAAGAAATGGCGGATGTGAAGCTGAACGCTACGGCGCTCAGCGTTTTATTAAATAAATAAACCAAAAGATTTAAACAAACAAAACACAACAAACACATAAACAAATAAGTATCGTGCTGGTGTAAACCAGCACGCTCAGCAGTTATTTTTAAGTTTAGTTTTTTCTCTCTCCTCGCTCTCTCCGCTCTCACTCCTAATACACCCTCCCCGAGGGTAGAGACCTGCAGGTTTATATACAGTGACCATCTCCCGATTAGCAACAATTAATCAATGAATTAACTCGGGAGATGGTCACCGTCTGCACGAGTTTAATAAGGATGCGTGACTGTCAGCTAGTTAAATAAATCACTAGCTGATCAGTCACGCATCCTCACAAGGTTTTTAAAATATAAAAACAATAACAAATACACAACGCTTTTATCCGCGCCCCAAACAATAATACAAATCATAAAAACACAGTGCACATATAAATATAGGGGCGAGACACTCCACCACAGTCTGTCAATACTTGTAAACGCAATACTGTAAATGGTTATGATCGTGTATGGCGTAGGTTCTAAAAAAAAAAAAAAAGTGAGAAGATAATGTTTTGCCAAATAGAATAAAATACAAATGCATACTATTATATGTACGCATGTTATATATTCCATATTTAAGCACATACATTAAACACTTTCTGCTATTTGTTTACTGTATATCGCTGCCAAAGGAAGTTTGAGATTTTTTAAATTAACAGCGCGTGCTGGTCCACAAAGTTGTTCTTCAACTGCGACAGAATGTTTATCTTGAAAGAGACCTTCTTCACAACGCAAAGTAATTTACTGACAGGTGGGTAAAAGCTATTATTAATCATTTGTGTTGATTTAAGAAACCCCTGAAATAAGGATGTATCAGACAGCAGTAGAACATCCACAAGTAAAATAAAAAGTTATTTAACTTTTGTTAATGAAATGGGTGAATAACAATATATTTTTTTAGAAAATATAAGACATGGCTGATGACGATAATCAATTAGCCTGAATTGAGAAAATAAATTAATACTACTCGCAGCGAGTTGTCTAAAGCCAGTAAAAAAAAACAAAAAAACATTACAATACAGTATATTATTAATACAGTGACAATACAACTATAGTAATATTCGTATTGTAATTGTTTATGTGTACAATTCTAGAGGTACATTTTTTTTCACTTCTTGATAATTATTTGAATTGCCCTGAAATAAGGATGTATCAGACAGCAGTTGAACATCCACGAGTAAAATAAAAGTTATTTAACTTTTGTTAATGAAATGGGTCAATAAAAATATATATTTTAGAAAGTATAAGACATGACTGATGACGACAATCAATCGGCCTGAATTGAGAACATAAATAAATTAATACTACTTGCAGCGAGTAGTCTAAAGCCAGTAAAAAATTAAAAAATAAACATTACAATACATTATATTATTAAAATAGTGACAATACAACTGTAGCAATATTCGTATTGTAATTGTTTATGTGTACAACTCATCAAGACAGTACAGTAAAGTACAACTATATAGAATTCTATTTATTACATTTCGAGTAAACTTTTGGGCAATTCAATTTAGAAATGCATGTAACCTGTTATTGTTTTTATTTCATTTTTAATAAATACTCTTAGTATATCACAGATTATTATGTACATTTTCAGATATCCAAATCATTATACAGAATTCTATTTATTACATTTTTTTCCTTTGGTGGCTGATCCAAATATCTCCTATCTAATTCAGGTAATAACTGACAAGACTTGAAAGATGCGCCTAACAGATAGAAGAGAGAAGAAGCGACGGCAAATCCAATATGGCATCAAGACCTTAAATTGCACGCAACGCATCCGTCTGCCTAAAAACCTGCAGGATTGTTACATGATCTTTCTAGAGAGAGTGGACAGAGCCACACAACATGAAGAATAACTGCTCCCCGGCAGTACTGTTCAAATAATGTCACCAGCTCTTCAGCCTCAGGTACAGTCGTTGCTGTCGCCATATCTGCAGCCTCTCTGGCAGCCGTTGCTGTCCCGACCTCTCCAGCCTCAGGTACAGCCATTGCTGCTTCCACCTCTTCAGCCTCCAAGGCAGCTGTTGCTGTCCCCACCTCTCCAGCCTCAGGTACAGCCGTTACTGTCCCCACCGCTCCAGCCTCACGTACAGCCGTTGCTGTTTCCACGTCCTCAGCCTCAGGTACAGTCCTTGCTGTCCCCACCTCTGTAGCCTCCATGGCAGCCGTTGCTGTCCCCACCTCTTCAGCCTCCAAGGCAGCCATTGCTGTCCCCACCTCTCCAGCCTCAGGTACAGTCCTTGCTATCCCCACCTCTCCAGCCTCAGGTACAGTCCTTGCTGTCCCCACCTCTGTAGCCTCCAGTTCTTACTGAACTGTAAAGTTTGAAAGAAGAATGGGTAACAGTACAAAAATAAAATGAATAATAATACTGTAGAAAATGCAGTGACTCCTTTTGCCATGTGAAACAGTGTAGTTCATACAAGAAAACCAATGTTGTGGACTCCAATATTAGAGTTTGGAGAAATATGGCTTGTGGAAGGTCCCAACTAATTAACTAGCTCTACTGTATTCTGAGTTAATTGGTTTTATTAAGAACACTGGTGAAATAATGAGCTTGACAGCAAAGATTGTGGGAATGCAGTTACTGAACATGTTACCAATCACAATGACTTCCGTATGGCCAGTCTTCGGGGAGAATTTGTTATGTGCTTAGTGATGTCATTGCCCATGTCATTGATGATGTCATTTGTGATGTCAAGTGTGACAGGAAACATACACATAAGGGTGCAGAGTTAAGGTTGCGTGGCTACCTTAACTTACAATTTCCTAACCTTTTGGACATTTGCAAACAAACCTTTATGTTACTTTAACGAAGTTTTTGCCATTGAATTATATATATATATATATATATATATATATATATATATATTGTATATATATATATATATATATATATATATATATATATATATATATATAATGTACATCTTTTATTTAACATCATGTAGCAGTATTTCATATTAGATTTCAAAATGTCACATTTTTTAATTGTCAGTTTTCCGTGAAGTATACGAAAAACTACAAAAAGGTATACAATTCCATGTGTTAATGCAACATTATTCAGCAGGTTTAGTTTGACTATGAAGCAAAATGAGTTAATTACAATTACAATGACCCTATTGTGTTCTATATGAATAAATTGCATTTAAATGACTACAGAAAAACCAGTGTTGTTTTAAACAAATGCATGACTGGTATTAATATTTCGCTCCCTCCTGCAACAAGGCTGAAGGTTTGTTCTGTTCCTACAATTGATATTCAATTAAAGCAACACATAAACACTACCAGCATGAACCCCTTTTTGGGGTGAATCATTTCAAAGGTTTTAAAGCAGTAATGAGGCAGTGGTTTTTTTATGTATATATATATTCATACAATTACAATTTCTTTAAACTAGATTACAATGGGACAAGCAGAGCACACAGTAAAATGTCACGCTAGAGCTAAAAACCTGGGTCATAATCAATTACAGTCATAGAGCTTCACATTTATATGGAGTGTTCAACATAACTCATTAATGTTTGCCTGCAGGACAGCTCCAATGCCACATTTCTAAATTTATATATACATTTTGTTGACTCAAAAATCTACCATGCAATGAAATGTATAAATTACATTTGTATTCCCCTGTAGTCTAAGATAAAAAAAAAGCAAGTTAGCTTCTCGGATGATTAGCATCTTGGACCATCCAATGTTACCTTGCATTAGGAAGTCCAAGATTAGATCTAATTGGGGTCTGTGAAACCAGGTGGCTAAGGATCTGCCAGCAGCTATATGATAGTATGTTAAGTTAATTAACCTTTTAAATCAGCATTATTATTTTGAGTTATAAAAAAGCCCACTTTTGAATAATACACATTAAAGTTTCCTACTGGGATTTAGAATGAGACATAGGTCCTTTCTCATTACAAATCAGAACCTCTTGAAAGTTTTATAGTTTTCCAATTAACAGAAAACACGCACATGTCTAAGGTTTTAATATCTATCACATCACAAACTGTTCACCAGTTGGATTCTTTAGGGCTCATTTGGCATAGCAGAATATTCACTGCTCATAAAAATAAAAGGACACTGAGTGATTTTATTTTCAGCCCAATATGTCTTCTCTTCCCCGTATTGATGAAGATACTATGAGTTCTGTGTGGAATGGTATTATTTTCATTATGAATTTGCCACCACCTGGTATTCCTGGATCAAACAAGTAATATTTTCTTGATATGGTTATTATTTAATTTTGTTGTGTAAAGGGGCAGGCGTTGCCCTGTCAGAGCAGAAAAATATATATTAAAAAACCCAGAACAGAGTGCAAGCCCCGGGACCTTTTATTAACAGCAACAATAAAGCTCAAATGTAGCTCCCGACACGTTCTTCTGAGTGGGCTGCATAGCAGAGCTCCAGACCAGCTCTAATCAGTCCATTTATCACCCCCGTTTGTCGTTTTCACAGACGTGGTGTTCAGATAATGACAAATGCCATGTATTATATGATTTTAAAAAATGTGTAACATGCAGAGATGTGCAAGATAAATGGCTTCAGAGTCATCTGTCATTCTGACCCAGGTGGATATTTGTAGGCTTTCTGTATAAATTCTATTTTATTTTAATTTCTCTTTTATGTAGAATTTTAAACCTTGATTGTTTTTAATTGTCTGCAGAATAAACTCATGCTATCCTTTTTTTCTAACTGCTACTTATGAAGACATGCCATCTGTTCAATTAAGTGTGCAACCCTTAATTTTCCTACCTCTGCGAGTTTCTGATTTGTACTCTTAATTATCAATTACTTATGTGCAATTGTTTGAATCAAAATAATATTAATGAATGTCTGATTGCATTATATATTGTCTACTGTTATGTTGTGCTTGTACTGTTCATCTGTGTTTATTCTTTTCATTATTTTCTATGCTAAATGTTCTAATAATACACATTTAGTCTTTCCTTAATTATCTTCTTTAACAATGTAGAATTAAAATAAAATTGCACATGTTTATTATGGAGGCTGGTTGCCTATAAGTGGCAAAGTGGTTGGCTAAAGATCTTGACAACCAAAAAGTGTTTAACATTAAAGTTACAGCATGAGTCAGGATAGCAGACCAATCAGTCTTTCCAGGATCCATGAGCTCCTTTTTTGTTTTGTTTTAATTAAACAATGAAAATATTTCATGTGTACACAAACATCCAAGTTAAAATAAATACATCATGCATAAAAACAAATCCTAGTTCAACAAGACACAATGGCAGACATTTGATATCATCTTTAAAGGCATATGCAGATTCCCCGCCACACACACACACACACACACACACACACACACACACACACACACACACACACACCACCACACTCAGCAAATTGGATTTCAACTTGCAGTTTTATAATGTAATATACAGACGTACATTTTAATTATAAAACGTCCTAAGATTTGTGGAACTCCCTTTGGCACATTTCCAGATCTTATTGGTTAGCAATTTGCCAAAGAACAATTTGAAAAACTGTAAGGAGGATTTATGAGGATTGCAGGGCTCTGTACTTTAAGACTTAGAACATAGAAATATGTAGTAATATTAAAAAATGTTTCTATGTTATGTTTTAGTTGTTTGTAGTTGTTTTGCCACAAAAAAATGACTGTAGGTTAATCTGAAAGTAGGTTCAAGTGAAAGCCTCTCTCCTCTCTCCATAAGTATGGTAGTGTAATGTTGTTGACATAATGGGTTGCTGACAACTAGCAGAGCCTCAATGGTCACAAGCAAATGGACCTTTTAGCAATCAGGTTACCTCAGCGTAAGAAACCTTGCACTGAGATGCTTACAATCATTTTAATGCTAAAATAGCATATACAAGTGTAAATGAATGAATCAGAATAAAATGAATACTATACAAAACAAAGGTAAACTTTTTTACTTTACTTTAAACTTCCCCACCTATAAACACGCCTTTTAAAGTTGTAAAACATGATGAAAGAATTATCAGCCATCCTAACTAATGTATTCTTGGTCTTATGAATAATATTGTACATCACACTCAGAAATTAAAGGGGAAGGGAAACACGTATCATTTTGTGATTATAGTGTTAAAAAGGTACAAAAGCAATGTAATCTCGAGTTTCTTTTTATTGTTTTCGACTGTATTTGTCAAACGAGCTGTTTAAACCCCTCGATTTATCAACCTGTAATTCGCCGTGTCTGAAATTCACTTCTGGTGACGTCACTGGTTGGAAGAATCAGACCAGCATAATGTAAATTGCATAGGCCCTGGCTGTACAAATCACTTTTTTATAAGAATTCAGGTATACATTATCATCGCCTCCCAAAACAAAAAGACCAGTTAAAAAGTGGCTTCAAGTACTGAAAAGAAAAATGTTCCTGATTTAAAATATTCATGAGTTTGCAATATTCACTTTGTTGATTACAGCGGTATAAAGGACATTTCACTGCTGATGGCACAAACAAATAAATATGCCAAAACAGGCAATTTAAAAGATACTGCCTTGCCGTCTGTATTTAATTTGATGTCATATGATAACAAAAGCTGTGACTGTCGGTCACCAACAACAAGTGAAGAAAAACGCGATCAGAGATAGTTTATAAGAAGACGACAAGAGTCGAAGGTTTTGATATTCTGTTTAAGTTTGTGCTTATAATAATATATCTGTGGTTACTTTTGGAATTTTACTGACATCCCGCTGTACAGTATTTTCTCAACACTGGTAAACTCATATATACGCACCAATCACAAAGAACACATAAATATTTTAATGCCTAAAACACTGACATTTATAAAAAGTGTGACAATGAGCCAAAAACAGGATGTGAACTAATACTGCTATATTATATAATAAGGTTTTGTACTTACTCCCTCGCATTTTTTTACCTTGTATAAATGCAACTGTATTTTCTTTTCATGAGATGCAGTTTGCTGCACGATCAAAACGAACATGTTTGTTTTTCCCCCCAGACAAAAATAAATACGTAACGTAATAACTCATAAATTAAAAACCAAAAGTAGCGAGTTTGATCTAATTTCCTTACAAGTCCACAACTTCACACTCAGTTCCAGTAATTTTACTGACAGTTCATTGAAACAAGAGCGACTCAGCTCAGCAAAGCCTGATACTATGCAGTAGAACATGTGATGTATCATGAAACCGATTGGATGTAATTTTTTATTTTTATTCAAGCCATAATAACAATTTTAACAATTTTAACAAACCTGGGGAGTTCCCACAAAGATCTTCTATAATACATATTAACATAGAAGATCTTTGGTTCCCAGGTATGTGCATATCCTGACTCGACATTCGCCATCTATGTTATGTTAAATCCTCTAGCCGGTCGAGTTATCCAACTAGTGATGTCACTGTCAATATGGCGGAACACACTAACAGACAGTGCCGGTTTCCATATTTTTAAGTATCTTTTTTATTGTATTATATGATAAATATGACGTGTTTTGGATGGCAAATGTTATTTTTTTATTACTTTGTAAATCATTTTAACGCACAAAACCCCACCATTTAATAATATCTAAGTACAGCTGTAACAGAGTGTAACCATTAACCTGTCCTCTTTCAACCCTCTGCCCCCAGTGGAGTTTAAAAGGAATATATCTCATAACTCTTTAAAGATCTCATGATATCCTTACATGTGATTAAACTGTAATCGCTTACCTTTATTTTGATACCAAGCAAGTCCATGTCTGACTCGGGCAATGGGAGTAACTCTTTCTTCAAGTGCACCCCTTTCTGCCTTCCGAAAGTTAGAAAATATACACATTTTTCACATAGCACAATCACAGCTCCTGCTTACTGCCGCACAAGATTGTTGAGATTTGCGGGAGAGCTGAGGGAGATGTTGTAAAATAGTGTATTGCTTCTAAAGTTATTGATTTATCCCTAAATAGTTTTTGTCATTTTCATGAAACTGTGCATCTGTCTGTATAATACATTAGTTTCCAGCACTATATTTGATCATTGCATTATTTACAGTATCCTGCTTATTACCTCATATAGCATAGTATCCTGCTTATTACCTCATATAGCATAGTATTGAGAAAATATGTGGGTTTTTTTGTTTGTTTTGTTGAGTGTCCAAGGAGTTGTAAAAAGGCATAAATGTGGGCATAAATCATGCACAGCTGCTGCTTACTTGCTGAGAGTTGCAGGGGAGCTGAGATAGATGAAGAGAAGTTGTACCATTTTTTAAATTATTGATTTAGTTCTACAGATGAATTTCTTAGCCTTGTGTGTATAATAAATACATGGTAAGGTTAAGAAATACAACCCGGAAGGACCTGTGGAAACTGTGATAAGGTATCGTGAGTGTTTTGTTTGTTTTGTCTCTAATTGTTATTGTTTGTTATTAGTAGATAACACGTTCCGGAGATGTCGCCAAGGGCCAACACAAAACCCGTAACAGCACTTCACTTTTGTCACACATAAACTTGTATCACCACCCACGAACACTACAGCATGCACCCAGGACTGGTGACCGTGTTTGTACATTGTGGGAAAGATACCTGTGTTTATTATTTAGGACTGCAACCTGTTTATTTATTCCAGTGTATTACACATTGTTGTGTATTGCCTGGAGTTATTGGTTGGTCACCAGACCAGGATTATAATTAAAAACCCTTTCCAACTGGATTACAGCTCTCTGCGTGTTAATTACGCATTGCATCACTCTTGCACCTGTACACAATCAACCACTTTACCACACTCCTACAGTACATTACTAGAAAAAAAATCAGAGAGTTGCAAAAAATACGTCTTTCATATACTAGGCTTCCAATAATGTGCAGCCCCTGTTGTCTTGTAGAATCGGTACCTGAAAGAGACTACAGTTAATTCAGAGTAAATGTGCCCCCCATCAACAAGTTCTTCAAACTTTGATGAAGGCTATCTTTCTTTTTATGTTATGTATGCAAGTGCAGTTGTTCTTTTGAAAAATGAAAGACTTATAGCTAAATTAAAATCAGCAGGAATACAGGGGAGGGTAGGTAATTTGATACATAACTGGTTAAAAAATCAGAAAGCAGAGAGTAATTGTGAGAGGTGTAAAATCAGATTGGGGGGATGTACTTAGTGGGGTACCACAAGGGTCTGTACTTGGATGCTTACTGTTCCTCATTTATATAAATAAACCAAAATACACATTGCAAGATTGTCAGATTCGCAGATGATACCAAACTTGGGGGAGTAGTGGACTCTGAATCTGCAGCCCAACTAATTCAAAGGGATTCAGACCTTCTCTGTAACTGGGCAAACTTGTGGCAAATTCATTTTGATGTTAAGCAATGTAGTATTGCATATAGGCCGTAATATTCCATGTTATAAGTGTAAAATGAACGGGATGGAAATTTGCAGATTTTATTTTTCACTTTGACATTATGGACTTTTTTGTGTTGATCAGTGGCAAAACTCCTAATTAAATCAATTTTGATTCCATGTTGTAACACAATAAAATGTGGAAAAGTCCAAGGGGGGTGAATACTTTTGAGAGCCACTGTATAAGATGAACGGGATGGAAATAGGGGACGAGGGCTTTGAAAGGGATCTCGGGGTTATAGTCGAGTCATCATTAAAAGTATCTCACCAATGTGGTAAGGCAATTAAAAAGGCAAATAAAATGTTAGGCTATATTGCAAAAGGTGTGGAGTACAAGTCTACAGAGGTTATGCTAAGATTATACAATGCCCTAGTTTGACCCGATTATAAGATTCACAAGCATTACATCGCTCTCCACATACATTTTTAAATGTTTACCTCAAGCTTCCAGGAAATTTTTAATAATCCATAATGGGTTCACAAATGGTCTGTGGGATTCCAATCTCCTATATCTGAACCTGTGCAAGACCTAAAAATGAGTGGTAAAAACTACTGAGTACCTCAGATGTTAGTGTAAAGATGTTAACTTTTGAATTTGAATGTATGGTAGTTGAGAGTGCCATTTAGCTGTAAATAGGTAAGGAGGTTATCCCTGAAGGGGAATACATTTCACAGTAAAAACAAGTTGTTACTGATCAGAAAACAGACAATTCTGTTATTTAATGTAGTTTCTGCAAACATTGTGTGGGTTTCAGTAGTACGTCTTCTTGCATAACATTTGACAAATTAATTTGCTTGCTCCAAATATCTTACTTAAACATATTAACTTTAAACCAGATGAAGATGCATTTTGTATTTGATGTCTCTTCATGATGTTATAATATATCATGTGATGTGTTTTTGAGTGTTATGCTACACTCCATAAGTATTGCAGCAGTATTGGGAGGATAGGGTGAACTATATAATCATGATTGTTATGAAGGACCATCGGTAGCTGTAATTAATAGGGTTCCGTTTTTAATCGTATTCAAGTCACTTTATTTGGACAGAAAATACTTATTCATACCAACTAGTACATCAATGAATTTACATCCGGTAGACATGAATGTAGAAATGAATTAGTTTTGGGAAATATGAGGCTGTCTATTTAATATACTGTACTACTGCAAAAGGTTAACTTCAACTTTATACAGTCACGCATACAGTATTCACAGTGAGTACAAGAAGATTAGCTGCTTATTACCCCTGATAAATTAACTTGTAAAACTGGGAAATGTGCTTAGATTAG
>CM060255.1:29144178-29185893 GCA_030684275.1 Acipenser oxyrinchus oxyrinchus | reverse complement strand
ACACACTGCAACCCACACGCTCACATATGTGCGCCACGGTGATATCATAGCGCTGTTATGTGCAGTCGCTATAATGGTCTGGCGCTGTAATATCCGCCACGGTGATGTCGTAGCGCTGTTATGGGCAGTCGCTATAATGGTCTGCGCTGTAATGTCCGTCGCGTAATGTCGTAGCGCTGTTATGGCCATCATGGTGATATCATAGCGCTGTTATGTGCAGTCGCTATAATGGTCTGCGCTGTAATGTCCTTCACGGTGATGTCGTGAAGCGCTGTTATGGGCAGTCGCTATAATGGTCTGCGCTGTAATGTCCTTCGCGGTGATGTCGTGAGCTGTTATGGGCAGTCGCTATAATGGTCTGCGCTGTAATGTCCGTCACGGTAATGTCGTAGTGCTGTTATGGCCATCATGGTGATGTCATAGCGCTGTTATGTGCAGTCGCTATAATGGTCTGCGCTGTAATGTCCGTCCACGGTAATGTCGTAGCGCTGTTATGTGCAGTCGCTATAATGGTCTGCGCTGTAATGTCCGCCACGCTAATGTTGTAGCGCTGTTATGGGCAGTCGCTATAATGATCTGCGCGGTCTTGTGTTCGCGATGATGTCGTGATACACTAGAATTTTGCTCTTGACCTGTTATTGAATTGTCCTTTTATGTAACCTGGACCCTTAAATCTTGGTATTAACTTACTGCATATAGTAGTTAGATAGGTGGTCTTTTTAAAAACATGTTATAGGACATGGGGAAACAATTAAATGTGTTGTGTCTTATTGCATTTCATTTTCTCAAGCTATTTTAAATTCACAGATTCTAAAAAAGGAAAAGACATAGCTAAGAACTGACCCATGATAAAACTTGATCAAGTTTCCAAATTAGCCCTTTTGTTGTGACAGATCTCATTCAAATATCGTCTTTGGAATATAGAACATACCCTCCCAATGGGAAACCTGATAGTATGAGACTCCCTTATCCACTTATTTATGGATTTCATTAGCCAATATATAGGGATTGCTGACCTAATAAAGTTAGTAAACCTCCCAGGTACTGATGATGTAAACTGTGAAAGTCACAAAGCAATTACAGTTAGTCTGAAAATGAATCACTGAAACACATTTTCTGGTGAAGAAGGATCAGCAATTTCAGCGGGAAGACATATTTTTAAAGGGTATGTTGTTACTAAGAGCTTTATATTATATTTTTAAAACTATAGAGACTATAGAGACATACTGCATGGCAATGCAATCCTTCCCCAACAACAAATAATATTTACATATTCAAGAAGGTTTACCACAGGCCCATGTTGAAAATATGTAGCACGGCAGTTTTATATGTGTTTCTTATCAATATTCAAAAAACACCAAAAATGTAAACAAAAGAAAACAAGCAAACAGCACATTGTTATTCCTATTACACTGCCTGGAAATTTATATAGTTTGAGAAAATGGAAAACTGCTGTGTACCAAAATGATCAATAAGAAAAAAGAGATAAGGATATTTCAGGTACTTAAAAAGGTAGAATAATTGTTTACAAATCAATTATCAGGACGTTTCGGACTACAACCATTCCAAATGGCTCCAAAGTGCCTAGTTTGAAAATAAGTTCACATTCCTTTTGTTTCCTGACAGCATTAGTTCCATAGCATTGAACCATCCCACAAATTGTGATGTCTTCTATAGTGTGGTCATTTCTGTTAAAATGTCTGGTGACAGGAAAGGTAGAGGTGTTAATTCGTATACTTCTCAGATGTTCCACGAACCAATCAGCCAAGCGTCGTTTTGTTTCACCAATATATAGCTTGTTACATTTGATGCAGCCAATGCAATATACTATTCCTTTACTAATGCAAGTAAAAGTATCATGGATAGTAAATGAGGATTTTGCTCCCTTAACTACTGTGTTGCTGTGAATGTATTTACAAGTTGCACAGCGTGACCTATTGCATGGAAACGTGCCCTTAAGACTGTCCAGATTGGGTCGAATGTTACTGTGGACCAGATGCTCTCTTAGATTTCTGTCTCTTCTGTATGACATTAGAGGAGGGTTATTGAAAATAGCAGCTGTAGAAGGATCATCTTGAAGAATGCTAAAATTTCTTTGTATGATGTGATGTACTTTTTTGGTCGTAGGATGATATGTAAGAACAAGGCGGATACGATTGTTGGTATTCTGTGTTTTGGTTTTGTACAAGGCATCCTTTCTGATTATTGTCGATACTCTTAACTGAGCTTCTCTAAGTATAGTGTCTGGAAAACCACAGTTTCTGAAAAATGCACACATTTCATTTGTTTTATTCAAAAAATCACTATCATCACTGCAAAGTATGGAATGGAGTTGCGACAAGCTTTGGGATGTGAGGAGTCGTATCTTAGATATGAATGAGAGTCTGTTTCTTTGTAGAAAATTGTAGTATTGATGGTACAATTAGAAACCATGATGGTAATGTCTAAGAAAGAAATTTGTTTAGAAATGTTCCATGTATACTTTAGAGCTGCATGAGACTGGTCAATAAAATGTATGAAATCCATTAAATCTTCATTAGTATTATCTGAGATGCCAAATATGTCGTCAATGTATCTAAGATATAAAATTGGTGTATATCCCTTGTACTGTTGAAAAACTTTATTTTCAATCCATCCCATAAAAAGACAAAAGGCATAAGAGGGCCCCATTTTTGTTCCCATGCTGACACCTCTAACTTGTTTATAAAAGTCTCCATTAAAGGAGAAACAATTCAAAGAAAGGACGAGTTGGGCTAGTTGCAAAAGAATATCAGTTGCAGGTTCTTTTACTGTCAGTTTATCAAGGAAGTATTTTAGTGATTGTAAACTGTCACTGTTGGGGATAACTGTGTAGAGGCTTTTGACATCCATTGTGAAGAGAGTTATATTTACACTGTTACCATTTAAAGAAAAATGATCTATTATTTGCAAAAAAAGGTTAGAGTCTTTAACGATGAAAGTAGAGATTCCACAATGGGTCGGAAGACATCATCAAGAAACTTGGAAATTATTTCAGTTGGGCAGGAACATGCTGATAGAATAGGACCGCCTGGGTTGGTAGGCTTATGAATTTTAGGAAGTAAATAAAAACGGCTACAGCAAGGGTTTTCAACAATAAGATTAGACGCAGATTTTGGTAATAAGTTATTCTGGATGGCAGAATGGATAGTAGATGTGACTGTAGTTTGTAATAGTTGGGTAAGATCATTTGGGAATTTCGTGTAGAAGTTAGTGTCAGAAAGTTATTTAGATGCTTCTATATATGGAACATTTTTCCAAACTACGACAGCTCCTCCTGTGTCAGCAGGTTTTATTATGATGTCATTACGTTTCTGTATATTCTGTAAGGTGTGATGTTTAAATGATTAGTGTGTTGTTAAAAATTAATTTGAATTATTTCTCGTTCACATTTATCAATAAAAAAATCTTAGGCTTGAAATGCTCCGAAGGCTAGTGTCCAAGTAGTGCTTTTGTTTGTATTGATGGAAAATATCTAAGGAATCAGAAGCTGTGTTGGAGGATTGTGAAGCACCTAATTCATTTGTATCTGTGTCTGCATGAAAATGGGCATGTAAACGCATGTGGCTAAAGAAATGCTGTGTGTCATTGATGACTGCAAATGTGTCAGTGGATTTCTTTATAGGTACAAATGTGAGACCTTTGGATAAAACGGCGTGTTCAGCAGTAGTAAGTGCCAAATTTTCTGGGATTGTAACAACAGTTTTATGTGGTCTTTGCTGTATTATATTTTGATAATTAATGGTAATCTTTAATGTCTTATAGTCTTCCTTGAGCTTAATCCATTTTTTTTTTGCTTTATTTATTTTCATGAAATCATAAATATCTGCATGTAAATTGTGAATAAGGCGACAAGCTTGGTAGTATAAATCATTATTATTTAACATATTTTAAGCATGTCTTGGAAGTTATCATATCATGGTCAAGTTTTTGTATTTTATATTGATAATTTTTGATAGTATGCCTCATGATACTTTGACTATATTTAAATAAAGTAGATTGCACTTGCCTGTAATATCCTCTATGGTTGTCGCTTGGATGGAAATTCATTCTGAAGCCTTTAGGAATGAGGTTTACTTTCAAACAGTTCTTAATGAAATTAATATGGTTAGTAAATCTTGTCTTGCTCCAAGTTGATCTTGCAAGTTTGATATAAGTTGGAGATATTCTTGGGTTCAAAAACTGGTAAATCTTGTTAGTTCTTGGAATGTTATTTTTTCGTATAGAAGTCATAGTTCTTAAGTCGCAGTAAAAATATATGTAAAGTTTGAGAAAAAGGAAAACTGCTGTGTACCAATTATCAGGACGTTTTGGACTACAAGTCCTTCATCGGCTGAATACAAAAACAGTGCTTTAAGAAGTTGATAAAAACAAACAAGTAGTCTTTTAAACAAAATTCCAGGATGTTGATGATGTTGATGATGATGACCTCATACCTCCAATGTTTTGATTCAAATAGATAGAGAATAGAGATAAAAAGGTCAAAAGAGTCCCATTAGTAATGATTTACTCTAAACTTTTGCCCAATATTTCTAAGATAGTTTGGAAACACTTGTGGATTCTACATAATTCAGAAAAATTTAAAAAAGTATTTCTTAAGGCCCCAGTTGTAGCATTCAAAAGAGAAGCTAATTTAGGTGATATTTTAGTTCACAGTAAACATAAAATAATAACTGACAAAATAGGTTCTACGAACATGTGCACCAGTAGATGTAAAGTGTGTAAATACATGGACAAAAGTAAAAATATAATTAAACATAAGAACACCACATAGCCATTAAAAACTAATACCTACTGTAAAAATAGCAATGTTGTTTATGGAATAGCCTGTGAAAAATGTGATGAAATCAAATATGTTGGAGAGACTGGAACTACTTTATATAGAAGAATTCAGAACCACCTTTCATTAATTAGAAATAAAAAAATGAATGATCCAATTATACAGCACTTCACCAGTCAAGGACATGACATAAATGATGTAAAGTTTGTAGTATTAGAACAGCTAAAATTAGACAATACGGCATATAGAAGAATAAATAGAAAGTAAATGGATAAATAGACTGAACACGATTATGCCAGCAGGACTCAACAGAAAAGAATGAACTAGTTAACTTCAATAAATATATAACATTTAAATAAATAAACAAAATTCATTCAAAACTTGTGCATTCTGATGCGCTTGGGAGGCCAAATCAAGACTGATCCTCAGAGCCAGCATTGCATGATATAATAAAATATAAGTTTATATAAAGTAATGTTAATTAGAATTAGTACAGATTCAAAGATAGAAGTAAAAATAATGTCACAATATATAGAACACCATTACATCATGTAAGAATAAATCATGGATTTGAATGTAAACAATAACAAGTAGTTGTCATGCCGTCAAAAACCTATAAATACCTCCAATGTTTTGATTCAAACACAGGCTCCCTTGAGAAAGATATGTACAACATATCGAAATGTTGGGCAGCTGGCTCTTTGAGCTAATATATATATATATATATATATATATATATATATATATATATATATATATATATATATATATATACACACACACACAAAATCTAATCTTCCTTGATTTGCCAAATACATGTATCTCAAAGTAGAGTCCAGGGGGCAGATTCAGTCTAAATCCTGTGTGCTGCCTTAGCTAAGTTAAGGTGATAAAAATGTTCGTATTAAAACAAAAATTGAAGGTGCAGCACTATGATAAAGAGAGAAAGAATCGATATTGTAAATCTCTCTCCCAATCGGAAAGGGCGCTGTGAAAGGTTGGTGGTACGCTTCCCCATAGACGGGCCGCCTTGACGGGTGGGTGGTAACGGGAAGTCGGCCATCTTGGTGGGGGCACGTAGCTGTCAGTACACGAAACGACTCAAATGCGATCAGCTGCGGTAGTACAAAGGGGACGCAGCTACGGCCCCTTGCGCTGAGAACGTAACCTATGGCCGGAGTGTTTGTTTGTTTTGTTACGTGCTGTTTGTTTGTGTGTTTTGTTGAGGAGGAGTGAGGAGCCAGGGGCTGCAGCCACAAAGCCAGCCCACATAACCAGAGCACTACCCTGTTTTTGTTTGTGGCCTGCAAGCCAGTGTTCCCCCCGATACCATCGCTGGTAGAGTGGCGGCACTTTTCTGTTTCTTTTAATAAAACACTGACGTTTTGGTAGTATAATAGTGTTTGGACCTTCACTTTGTTCACCACACCACTCGCAGTTGTCAGAAGCACAAAGAGGATTTTGCGGCTTCTCTAACGTACCACCTTGTAGGGGTGTGTCATTTTAACGTGGTACAAAAACACATTCATTCACACGTTGTTGAACCTGCATTAGGTAATGGTGCAGAGTTGCTCTTACACAGCATACTAGAAGATTCATGATTAAAAAACAATAACACAACATATAAATGAAATATAAAATGGGCATCATATCTTGCCAAAGTACACCAAACACAACTTAGACTATACAAGTGTAAGTGGCACAAACATGTTAAGAAAATACAAATATTCTGTACTTTTTATTGTGTTTTACTTATTTAAAGAGAAATTAAATACACAGTAAAACCTGTCTAATCCTGCCCCTCTACATATCGGCATTCTGTATTGGCATCATTGTGGGGTCCCAAACAAATCCCTTTTGAAATGAAACGACAATCCAAATTCTTGTCTGTCTAAGCCTATGTAAATCTGACTGTAAAGTCTGTCACACGATTCTCATAACTGTATAAAAAGTGCAGTGAAAAGAAATCTGAATGAAGACTTTAATCCTCCATGAAAAGAGAGATATATTTTCTGGTAAAACTAATCAACTCGTCAGGTAGTGCCTTCATCAGTACAATGTGGATGCCACTAGTACAATAACACAAGCCCAGATGTATTGTCTACTTGATTTTGTTTCTTAATTAGTTTTTCCTTATTTATTTCATTTCGAGGATATGTAATTTCTTTGCTTAACCCCCTCTTATTGTAGTGAGATAATAAGTTGATACTTTACATGGAAATCATATGATTAGGATTCAGCAGTCAGTCGCTTTATTAAATAACATACTTTATCTTTACAAGGCAAATACATGAATAATGGAACATGATGTATGTAACAAATCACAAGAAAACTCTCACATATTAAAATATAAGAGATAAAAAAGCATTCTGGAATACCAGTTGAGGGTAATATTGTGAAATCTGTGTTGTGCTTAAATCCCTCTTGGATCTGCTTGTTCCAACATTTTGTTCTGCCAGAGCCTTTAACAGATTGAACTCATTTAGTATATGAAATTGCAATATTGCAGGAAACCTTACAAAGAGTGGTCTTTAGGTCTTCATATAATATTCAGTGTGTAAAATATGATGTTAACTCTGTAAAGAGTTAAAGTTTTTTTTTTTAAATCTAAGAAATAAGTCTCTTGGAGGGATGCACACGCTATTGAAGAAGTAGAAAAGTAGAAACAAAGCCTAATGCTGTACCAGATAAATCCAGATAAGTAGAATCTATTTCCACTCTAGGCTAAACAGATTTACCGGTAGTTTATTCTGCCACCGGACATAATGTGTAGGGAACAATATGCACTGTTCTTAGATCTTTGAGGGTAACAAGCATCTCTTTTCAAAGAAAAAAGGCCCTTTATTTTATATTTGCATTTTACTTGTCTTAAGTTCAGCTGTGATTGAAATAGTATACTGATACTTGAAAGGCATGTTGTCTTGATTAGCATTTTGTTACAATAACAGTATGAAGGAACCCACTATCTTCATTTTCACTCACTTGGACAGCAGTGGGTGCATCTCATCATGTACATGAACTTAATGTTCTGCATCATGCATTGCCTGACACCCTCTCACCTCCTTCTAGTCTCTATAAAGCACAGACAAACGGCTCCTGCACCTCGTGCAAAAATCCTACCTGTCTCTTCAATGTGTCTGTCCCGTCACATGTGTCCAAACTGCATCTGAGCAATTAAACTGCTCTAAAATGTTTGAATAGTGTTGTTTTCTTTTGCTAAAGTGTCATTTTTGTAAAATGGTTTTCATTTTCTGTTCCTTAGATCAAATAAACGATATAAAAGATAGTACTCAATTAACTTTCGTTAGTCAATAGTAGTTACTGGTTAAATACTTGAATGAAAGTCAATTAAACAAATGTTAGCCTTTAGGTGCAGTTTGGGGAGCTGGAGAGGGCTCTCCATCTCTCTCTCTGTTTACTTCCAGCTCTACCTGTGCCGCCACGGAAACCAGCAAAAATAGTTCTGGGTCGACGCTCTCTCTCTTTGCCATCTCTCCAATAGCCTTGCACCCTGCATGCTACGCCAGGCTCGGTCAGAGCGGGTGGTCCGGGCTCCCTCTTCACTGTCCCGCCTGTCAATCACTCCCTACTCTATATATGCACGAGCACGACTTCCTGCCTTTGTCTTGCATTTGTTTCTACAGCATCCTCAACTGGCCTTGGCGCTTCAATCTTTTTAAAAAATCCTTTGTTTAATCTTTTCATTTCGAAATTCTTTATTTAAAACCCATTGTTTAAAAAATAAATCATTTTGTTTGAACCTTTCATTTTACAAATCCTTTGTTTAAACCTTTAAAAAAAAAATTAAAAAGAGGAGGCTTGGATCTGCTTCCACCTCTATCTTCAGACGAGTTTGAGGATCTGCAACCCAGGTGGTCCTTTCCACCAGCCCCTCGGACCGCCTCGACCTCAGCCAGGCTACCCCAGCGTCTCCTCACCAGCAGGACCCTGCGGCCTGCACTGCACAAAAAATACGGTTTACTAATTGTGTAAACATATGTAAAAATATACAAACTTTAAGTTTGCAAAGTTTGCACACGTTGCAAACCTATTGTTAACTTTATTTTTGCAAATGGTTTAAAAAGACAGAAAGTATATTTGGTAAAAAAAATGCAGACCCATCAACAACAGAAAACATTTAATTAACAGTAGTTAACATGTAAGCTTATGGAATAAGAGCTAGATTGATGCTGATCTGTATCATAACAATATCAAGGGAGACTGAACAATTTTAGAAAATAATCCTGTCTAACAAACATGTTTGATTTCTTTAAGGAAGCAATGGATGCAATAGATAACAGAAGAGCATATAACATATTTTGTTTTCCAGTATTTTTTTTTTTTTTTTTTACAGTGGCTCATTGTGGACATTGAAAAAAAAGCAGTGTAATGTCGAGATCACAAGATAATTTATCTCAGGATCTTGAGAAAATAGACACACACACCTCCCGAGACTCTGTAGTGCTCATCACTTCCATAGGAAGAACTCAAGACCTCCTGACAACGAGGAGCGAGAGATCCCTTGTATGACATTTCTAAAAATTTTTAAAAACCCACAATCAATTGAGTACACATCTTAGTAATGATTTGTGTATTAAATAACATTTATAATAGTGTTCATTTACTTTTATAAGGCATGGTAGGGGGAATGGCATTTGCCATGACAATGGAGCAGAATCCTTGCAAACCAGGCACAAATTAACACCCGTTCACAATAATAGTGTACTTGCTGCTGTCACCCTATTTCTTCTAAAAGCAGCGTAAAATGGCTGAGCCCACTGGCATGTAACCAGGTTGTGACCATGGTAAAGTGTGCCAGTATGAAAGGGGAGTAAACTTGCTGATCTGAAACTGAAAAATATGCCCATGTCTACACTAAAACAAAACCATACTAAAACATATGCTAAAGACATTGATGAGCAAGTTGTCTTCTGAGGTCAATGGCTGAGGTCGGAGAGAGAAAGAATGAGCAATGCAATATTTACCCGTTAGTCCATAATTGTTGAGGTGTTAAAAGTATTCTGGGACACTATAATCCTCATATGTACAGAAAAGGAAGCAGTATCACTCATGGTAAGTATATCATAATTAGAAAAACACACCATGAAACAAATATGGTAGAGGGAACAGAATATAACTAAATTGTGTATTTTGACTAAAAACAGTTTAATCAGGAATAAACTACATGCTACACTATACAACTATGCAACCACAAATCTCTCAATACCTACCCATAAGCATCCGAGCCACTGTATCCACACTGAGCGTTGATGGTTCCAGTGGTGTTGAAGTCATCTTCACTGTAATGGTTTTGAAAAAAAAAAAAAGTCAGATCCATACCTGCACAACTATTAAAGTGTACTTTCATTAAAATTTAAATTAATAGTCACAATTACCTTCAAAGGAAGACAAAATTGTGTCAAACTGTTAGAAACTTCAGGGGCAGATTTCTCATCAGAAGGTATCCTAGAGTCAGTTTGCTGTAGAACAACACAAGTATGGCAAGTATGATTTTCCCATCAATGGGAATGTATTGTTTTGTCACTTCAGCGTGGATTATTCTCTTGTGATCAATGCCCGCATCTCAGGACTGTCTGTCTGAGTGCTGCTAAGCTGATTATTAGGATCAGCTGATATAAATACTATTATGGGTTTTTTTGTTAGTATTTGTAAGTAATGTTTAAATACACATTATGTTAACTGTTATTCAATAGTACTTATGAAATTAGTGTGACCAGGTTGTGAGCCTGGTAAAGTGTGCCTGTAAGTAAATTAATAAATATTACCATAATTCTTTTTTTTTTTCAATCAGACTGTTGCTGTAATAGTAAGTAAAGCACCTGAAGACACTTCAGATCTGTTATAATGTTTATTGACATCACTTGGCTTATTGCTGGCATTAAAATAAGCAGGAAGACCTAAGAATAATATAACAACAGTTCAGAAAACCAAATGTCCAGCACAGTTGTGAGAATCATATTTACAGTCTTTCACTAACACTGTTTAGCTTATTGCTGGCATTTACAATAACAATAACAATAAAAAATATGAAACAGTTTAATAACAGACCAGCAATGTCATGTGAAAGTCCTCTCAATTGTTTCTTTCCTAATTCTGCAGTGTTATTTGCAAGATTTAACAAGAGGCGTGTCTCCAGACAGAATGTCTTTATGAAACCAATGGTGTGTAGTGTAGTGACTACATCCTTTACACAGTAAAGCCATTAATTTACTTTCAGGATTGTATAGCTAGAAAAATAGCTAATTTCTTCATCGTCAGAAAATATAATTCTATTAAGAAACAGCTATGGTTTAAAATTGCTAATTATAGCTTTATTAAAGGCAGGTAGCGTGGAAACAAACAAACTAAACAATAATGAAATACGCAATTAATTTAGCTGAGGGTTTCCCAATCCTGGTCCTGGGGAACCCCTGTGTCTGCTGGTTTTCATTCAACTGAGTTTCATCATTTAATCAATCTCTTTAAATGAACTATTCATTAGATTAGACCTTTTAATTGTTTTCAGCTTTAAACAGTTGGATATTTCAAGTTAACTATACAGGAACTTGAAATCGAAGTTGTTAGCAGCTGAGAACAATTAAAAAGGTCTAATTAAGCACATGATTAGTTCAATTAAGGGTTTGATTAAGTAATTGAGAACTCTCTCATATATATATATATATATATATATATATATATATATATATATATATATATATATATATATATACACACACACTGTATAACGGGAATTTTGGGCTGGTATTAAATTTGGCTGGATTTGCTACATTGGGGATATTGAGGTTTTTGAATTTGCTGTTTTCATTAAAGCTAAAAAAATTAATTAATTAATTAAAAAAAACACTTTTGCAGCATTTGCACTCTTGTTTATAAGCACAAAAAACACTTCAAACATGTTTTACTCATTAAATCTGTATGATAAACAGTACCGATAACAGATTTACAGTAACACGTCATTGAACCTACCATCACTGCAGCAACTTGAACAACAACGAAGAAGGCCTTCTCAAAAAAACCTTACAGTATGTACTATCATTCTTATATGGCCCTTAACTGCAGTAAACTACTTTAACAATACACATTGTATAACTCTTAGTTAGCTATATTCACTAACAGTAACACAGTGGGGATGATCACAGCATTGCCACGTGTGAAAACATTGTCATTAAAGCTGAAACACACAAACAAAAAATGCTTACTGGTTACTAGCACACTGGCAAGTTAGCTCTGATGCATTTACTTTGCAACACAAGTAAATAAATTGTTGGTAGTACGTAGCCTCATACATAGGCTACTGTATAGACAATATGAACCCAAAGCAAATGTCCCCATTTTGTTACAGACCACTAACAAGTCTGGTTGTTACTTTTAAAAAGAAAAATAAATGTATTTGGTTTAACCCATTGTAAAACAAAATAATAAATAACACAAACATGCTTAACATAAAAAGAACAGTCCTACAACAGTAACATGGGCAGTTTACACAGCCTGTGCATTTCTGACAGCATCATAAATTTCAAATTTTTTTTAATCCATTGATGGAAATGTCAGGTCTGCTTTTAATGTTTTCATACACTTGCACAATCCAGCGAGCACTGATTGGCTTGAATCACATTAAGAACATTCACCTTTCCTCCGACTATGCAGGCAGAGGGCGGGACTGCTCTGTTAGGAGCACTGTATGCAACACAGATTGGTGGAAGCATTATTGGCAATCCAATCAAAACCTTTAAGAGAAATATAGATGCAGGGATGAATATAAGACTTCCATTGCATAGCTGTTGGAGCCATTTCAGGTTTTCTGAACTTTTTTTTTTCAGCTTCTTCAGTACAGCTTATACAAGGGCCTGAAGTTAGTAAAACCTAAAATGGACCAAACAGCTATGCATTAGGAGTGTTATTTTCATTCCTGTGTTACATAACTCAAGTGTTACATAAACAGATCAGGTTTTTGGTATGTACTTGTAAAATATACATGTGTTTCTCAAATGGATCTTAGATTGAGTATGGCACTGGTTATGTTTTATTTTTTTACTCTTGGATATTTAAATATATATTTTTTGTTCAACAGGGTTCGTGGGTAAAAAAGAGAAGATTAACATGTCAGTAACTAGTTCAATATCCTATATTACTGTTATGAGAGATCATTTCACTGAATATTAATGAAACATTGTAATAAAATAAGTGTGATGCTTACAAACCAGGTGAAACACTGGATAATGGAAAACAGTGATGTAACTGTTAAGCTGAAAAGCTTAGCATTGTGTCATGCATTATTAATTTGTATGTATATACTGCACTAATTACAAAAGACTAATTTATTAGATTACTGTTTTCCTCGCACTACAAGTTTGAGACTTTATAAATATTTTATGGTTATGTTATCAATTTTAGCAAATATTGTAAGTATCTCTGGTCAGTCTACCAACCACATTTCTGACTCGCCTTCTATACACATCTTTTTTCTTTTCTGTCAATGAGGAGCATGTGTCGATGCACGCCTTTGAGCGGTCTGTCACACTGACAGAAAAGGAACGATCTCTTGCATAGTGTGACAGACCGCTCAAAGACGCGCATCGACATATGGTCCTGATTGACAGAAAAGGAACGAATCTCTTGCATAATCAGGACCATATGTCGATGCACGCCTTTGAGCGGTCTGTCACACTATGCAAGAGATTCGCTCCTTTTCTGTCAATCAGGACCATGTGTCGACGCAAGTCTTTGAGCCGGTCTGTCACACTATGCAAGAGATTCGTCCCTTTCTGTCAATCAGGAGCATGTGTTGACACACGCCTTTGAGCGGTCTGTCACACTATGCAAGAGATTTGTTCATGTTCCTTTTTTCTGTTTATCATAATTAGATTTTTAAATCATTAATTCTAATAAAATATGTGTTTCTTATCTGTAACTGAGTTGAGAAAGAGACTTATCAGAATTAAGTTGATGTTGTTTGCTACCCTAATTTGATATTTATATTATAAATAAACATTACTTTCATATATATATATATATATATATATATATATATATATATATATATATATATATATATATATATGCACTATCTGATGTTTATTATAAAATGGTAATTTTAAATTGACATGTCTTATTACACCCTATCATTATTAATTTTAAAATTAATATTTTATTGTTAAAATACAGTAGTTAAACATACAACAGTACACAAAGTGTCATAAAAACACTTTGGCCCAACTGCTAATAGCAAACTACAAACCTGTACTCAGTAGCAGTTTTGTTTTTGTCAAGGGTACAGCAGCAATGCCCCCACCTGGGATTGAACCCACAACCCTCCAGTCAAGAGTCTAGAGCCTTAACCACTACTCCACACTGCTGTCCATAAATACATAAATAGTAATGCCAAACCACAAAATGGTAATGATAATAAGATTTCACTATGTAACCAGTTGTATATATTTGTTTTCAGAGAATGTGTGGCAATGAAAATCCAGGAGAACTCTGGCAATTAAAAAAAATACAATGAAGCTTTCTCCTAAAGCATCCTTACAATTTCAATTAAAAAGACTGGGGAAATCAGCAAACAATATAAACTGTATGACCACTGCATTATCCCTTCAATACTATTTTATAACAGAAAGATTGTGAGTAAACCATGTAAATATACCTTTTAATATACCTTATTTTTAACCTAAGGTTAAAATGGTTTACAATTTTGCTAAACTTAGTAAACCTTATGTTTCATGCAGTTCTAGTGTATACTAGGTACAAATCAGGTTAACTCTACTATTCTACATAAGTTTTTGTAAATATTATACAAACCTACATTTTACAAGTGGTTTCCTATACACCTGCAAACCTAAGGTTTGTTGTGTGTCATTTACATGCATGGTGTACATAACGTTTACTCACATAGGCATGTGTAAACTAAACGTAAACATAAGGTTTACAAAATGGTTTACAACATGGTTGACCGTGACACTGTAAACCCTTGCAAACCTAAGGTTTACAAATGGTTTACAAATGTACTAAATTTGTAAACCATTATTTTTGTGCAGTGCCGGCGCCCAAAAAGTCCACGCATGTTCTATAAGGATTGGCCTCTCGCCCGGCTCCTCAAAGCCCTCTTCGACTCGGGCATTCAGATACTTCCATCCGCAAAGCTCTCTTCCTGCTCTACTGTAGCTCAGCCACGGCAGAGCCCGTTTCTCGCCACTGAAACACTGATGCGCCGCAACCGCTTCCCCTGCTGCTCCCATGGTCTTACCAGAGACTGGCTTTACCGTTTTATTAATCATGCTGTCAAAATGCGGCCAGTTTCGACCTAAAATAACTGGATATGGTAACTTTTCTGCCACAGCCACGATTACGTGGCGGGTATGACATCCAACTGTCAAATCTAATTTGTTGAGGGGGTAGTCCTTGTTATCCCCATGGATACAGGAAATGACCACAACCCCCCGTGACCACCAAGGTACCCCCTTCAATAGAGCTTTCAAAATCAAAGTTTGCCCACATCCTCAGTCCACTAATGCGTGGGTGCTCACATCACCAACCCGTACATTAACAATGCAAGGTCCCTCCCAATCATTACCCCTGGGCTTACCTGGTGCTGTTAGAACATAATGTGAGGCCAATCCACATTCCATGGTCGCTGGGCAGTTCCTGGCGAGGTGGCCGACCTCCTGGCACCGGGTAACAAGTGGGCGAAGAGTGCCCATGGAGCTATGCGTGTCCTGTTGCCGGTTCGACAACGGGAGGGGTGCTCTGCTCTTACCCGCTGGGGTCGCCTCGATCTCCATTGTGTTGGAGGGAGGCCGCCCATGGGGTGATGTTGCAGTGCTGGTCCGGGGAAGTGAGGGTGAGTCGGGATGGCAACCACTGGAGAGGTAAGCAGGGCATCCTCGAACCCTTCAGCCAATCTGACTGCTGCATCCAGTGTGGTGGGACGGTGGCGACTGACCCAGTTTTGGCGTGTCTGGCCCCAGCACCTGTATGAACTGTTCGATGGCAATCATCTCTGTAATTTGTTCTGCATCATTGGTGCCAGGGCATAGCCACTGGGTCACGTGGTCCACCAGTTGTTGCGCCACCACCTGAGGTCGCAGTGCTGGGGTTGCTGGTATTCCCGGAACCGCGACATGTGTTTCCTCCAAAATATCCAGCTGCTGGAGAATGGCCTGCCTCACTCGATCGTAATTGAGGCGCCTTCATTAGTCAAGGCTTGGTAGGCTGCCTGGACCTCCCAATCAAATTGGGTCCCAGCTGAGTAGCCCACCAATCCCGAGGCCATTGTGCTGCTGTTGCCTGTCTTTCAAAGGCTAACAAACAGGCCTCGGATCATCCTCCAGTGACATTTTTACTGCCCCTATTTTCGTAAGTGTACCGTTGGTTTGGTCGCCAGTTCCCTCCCCTGCTTGGCTTCCAGGAACATTGCGTGCATCCGCTCCATCATAGTTGCCATTCCCTCTTGGTGTTTTCGCCTCCTGTGCCTCCAATATTGCTCCAGCTGGCGGCATCCATTCTGGTTCCCACTTCTGGTCACCAACTGTGACAGGATGCGAAAGTGACGTGGTGCAATAATTACAATGTCCAAACTAAATTCCCCCAAAATATCTGTGATTATTAATAAAGTCCTAAAACAGACGTAACAAAACTTGCACCACTCACTTTCGTTGCCCCTTTAAAAACACTGACCCAGGACACAGAAAAGGAGTTTCCAGCGCTATTGCGCTATTTTTCTTTAATAATAACCAAACACAAAAACAAAACAAACAAAATAAACACCTAGTACTAACTAGACAGGCAGGTTCACCCTAACTGCCAAACCGGACAGCTAAGCTGTTTACCGGCAGACAAACACATATAACCGTACACACAGTACTTACCATGGAGACTGCTTGGAAACAGAGCACACACCCTTCTGCTTCCTTCTACTCAGCAGCCTCACACAGACTGGCTGCCTTTCTTTTATACCCTGCACCTGGCTCTAATTTAATAATAATCACCAGGTGCAGGGGACAATCACCAATAAACAATTAACAATAAAACAATTAACAGAAATAATTAAACAATAAAACAAAACAATTAAATTAAACCCATGTGCATGTGGATTAACCCCCTCCCTGCTGTGTTACACAGAATAACCAAAAATAACAAAAGAAAAACACTCCATGATCCTCCGTGCATGAAAACTGTGCTCTGTTATTCCAGGGATTGTGGTGAGTGATAGGTGCAGTGCTGTGAGGGAAGTGCTCCGGGGATTGTGCTGGCTCAGTGGCTGCAGCCCCTCGCTCCTACTCCTCCGCTGTAAAGACAAAAACACAGACAGCACATAACACCAAACAAAAATGAGAACAGCTCCGGCTGGTGGCTCATTCTCTCAGCACAAAGGTAGGTACTGATGTAGCTGCTTCCCCTTTGTACCCAGCAAACTCCTCCCTGCAATCAACGTGTCGCCATGGTTCTCCAATAGAGGGCTGCCCCGCAGATGACTGCAATGGAATCATCCTGAGTACTTGCAGCTACACTCCCCTCCTAATATGGTTACCTTCCGGTTTCCCTACCATCAAGGTGGCACATCTAGGAGGCAGCATACCCTCACCTTTATACAGCGCCCTTTCTGGTTGGGAGGGAGATTTACAGCATTGATCCTTTCTCTCTTTATCACAGGCCCCAATACATTCTTCAGTGCCTCCATAGTCCTCCTTCTCTAAAGACAGATATGGTCGTGCCATCAAGTTCATCGGATCTAAGCAAATCTGCAATAACTTCAACCTAGCCACCTGCTCTTCCACACCTTGCCGCTACCTCCACGTCTGCTCTTTCTGCGGCGATGCTCACACCCAGATCATCTGCCCTGTCCAATGGAAGAAATGACATTTAACAGCCCTTTCAGTCTTCACGCCAGTAAAGATCACAGCCCTCATTGAAGCTATCCGTCTCCACCCCGATCAGCAGTTTGTCGACTACCTAATAAACAAGACGGCTTCTCCACCAGCCTAACCAGCCTTCCATCCTTGTCCCTCATCTGCGAAAACCTTTGTTCCGCCATCTCAGACCCTCAAGCCGTCTCTTCTCTCATCCAGGCCGAGATCAACAAGGATTTTATGGCCGACCCTTTCTCCGCCCCCCCCCCCCTTCACCTTCCCTAAATACTGCATCAAATCCATTGACATCGCTACCCGAAGATCTCAGGAAAGAAGCGGCTCATCATTGATCTTTCCGCCCCGCGGGTCGCAGCTCCATCAATGCTCTAATTCCCTACGACCAATTTTCCCTCCAGTATATCACACCGACGCCATAAAATGCATCAAGCTTGCTGGTCATGGAGCCTGGCTGGCCAAAGCCAACATCACCGACGCCTTTTCTGTGCCATCTGTTTGGAATCTCCTGGCAAGGCTCTTTCTATTTTTCTACCCAACTGAACTTAGGCTGCCACAGTATCCCGAAGATAGCCTGCAGTAGCCCAAAGATCTTCGACTCACTGTCTGAAGTGCTGTGCTGGATCCTCCTTAATACCTGCTTCGTCCTGTTCCTGCTCCATCTCCTTGCTTACTTCCTCCTCATCTCTCCAGCCTCTCACCCTCCAGCTCAAGCAATCACGAAGCTCAAGTCCCTCTTCTCTACTCTCGGCGTCCCACTCAGCAGAAATCCTCTACGCTTTTGGAGTTTTACCCCATTGTCGCAGCCGCATCTCTTTGGGGTCATCAATGAACTAGAAAATCCATCCTCTTTTTCAGTGACAACACTTCCACAGTGCATATTATCAACAAGGGCCGCTCATCCTTTCCTCTCATTATGCAATTACTCCACTGCTTAGTCTGGATTTCAGTGTCCAATAATTTTATCATTCAAGCCTGCCACCTTCCTGGCGTTCTCAATAACGCTGCTGATGCTCTGTCTCGCTTACAGATCCTCAAGTTCCACAGCCTGGTCCCTGCAGCAGACCCCACTCCTCTTCAAGTGCCTCAGTTCAACGGCTGCTTCACTCCATCTGATGACCTCTCCATGGAGGCCATGTGCCTGACCGCCTTATTCGCTTCCTGTCATGCTCCAAGTTTACGGTTCCTTCAGCAGACAGCTTCCCAGCCATCAGTCTGCGTCGCTCCGACTTGTCCCTAGTCCCCGACAACAACTTCGTCCTCGTCATCAGGACATCTAAAACCGACCAACTTCGTCAAGGTCAGTGCGTTCAGATCTCAAAAATCAATTCTGCTATCTGCCCCTAAGATATCTCGCTGCCAAGAATCCTTCTCTCCTAGCAGACCTGCTCTTCACTGACTCCTCCAGGACCGTCGTCACCAGACACTGGTTTTCCTCACATCTCGCTGCTCTCATCTCCAGAGCCGGCCTCCCTGCCCGGTTCTACACTCCCCACTCCTTCCGGATCAGAGCCACCACTTCAGCAGCACCGCACAGGAGTCAACCAGCCCCTAATTAAGACTCTAGGGCGCTGGACCTCATCTGCAGTGGAGTCCTACATTCGATCCTCCCCTTCTGACGTCGCAGCAGCTCATCCGCCAGGTCCATTAGAGGATTCCTACCATTAAGGGGGGGGGGTGGGGGATCCTCTCCTCAGTGCGGATGGCCTGCTATCTATAGCCTGTCCTTACTAATCCTCTCATCTGTTGTCTTCCTTTTCCTAGCTTGTGTATATATGTGTGCTAGCATGCGGCCCCTTTTCTAGTCACGGTGCAGTTTTTCCAGGTTCTCCAACCGTACTCAAGAGCCTTTCCATCCCCAATGCCGAGCGGAGGGGACTCTTCCTATCCTGTGAGTCTCCCAGACTGACTGAGAACGGTCCTCCAAGAGTGAGGGTCTGTCCTATCTTATCTGTCCCGTCTCCTAACACTCCCTAATAAAAGCCCCTCAGCCTTTGCAAGCGCCCGTGAAACTGCATTTGCTACCCTCTGTGGTAGGTCTTTTCAACCAATGAATCATATGTCATACATGGCTTTTTAGCTCTCACTGTATCGTTATCACTATAAAGGAAATCTTTAATGCAATGTATGTATTACCTTCACTGTAACAAGAAAATAGAAATTTCTAGTTTTTTTTTTTTTTTAATTTTTAAGCCATTGTTTCCAAATGCTAGTTATACAAATGAGATGTGCATAGAGTGGCATCTTTGACCCATCCAGTTGCAGACTGGATTGTAAACTCTAGATCAGTGACAGTCCCAGTTTGTTATTGTAACAAGATGAGACTGGCAGACAAACATTTCAACAGCTTACATTTTTACTGTTCATTTGCAAACTAGCGACAAAATCTTCACTTCTTTTGATATTGTGGATTTCAAAATGTCCAAGGGATTATATAAACAGACGTAATGGTATGTAGATATGCCATTGTTTATTTTTGATTGAATAGACCCTGTGATTTTCTATTTTCTCAAGTATAGAGGATATATATATATATATATATATATATATATATATATATATATATATATATATATATATATATATAGATCTGCCATGAGCTGAAACTGAAATAATTTTAGACTGAAATACCACACTTTTGAAGTGTCACAATCAGATTAAACATAATTTGAAGTATGATAGCATGCTTGGGGTCTAAACACAACCTATATATATATATATAGCTTTTCTGTTTGAGTGTTAACGTGATACTAGACTGTCAAATAGCGAATAAACACTGAAAAGCAAGTGAAAAGGAGATAGCAGGGTGTATATTATTATCTCCTCATACTAATGATCCAATTAAAAAAGTTTAATCATTTAAATATTTGGATTGACTGTGGACAAACTTCAATTAAACATCAAACAATTATTCAAAGACTATTTAAAATGAACTTTAAATACAGTAGTAGGCTTGGGGTATTCGCTTTCAAAGTTTTCTAGGTTTTAGATCGTCTTTTGTTGTAAACAAGTATAATTTTGCCATATTTTGAGGATGTTCACGTTGTTCTCCATTCTCCCTCTCAATCTTTACTGTAAAACCTACACGCATTATTGCTTGCTTTATAACAAATGATGATGGTGCCACTTAGTTATCAAAGGTGATGATTGCTTTTCATAAATGCTATCATAAGGCTCATAATAATTTCACCTATGCTTTACAATTGAGCAGTAAATCTTTATGTCCCAAGGACCAGAATTAAATATGGCTTTCATACATTTGTCCTTTTAAGTGGAACTACCTCTGGATATGAGGATATTTTATAAGGATTTTACTATACTTGTTTGTTGAAACTAATACTATAAATAAAAATATAAGACACGTAATGTACTAAAGTGTAAATTAGTTATTCTTCACAAGGTAATAATTGTATTAAACTGTACTGTCCTAGCAGATGTAGCTTAGTTAGACAGATGCAATAAATACATGTTTAGCTGTAAAATTGTATTTTTATGACAGATATACTGCCAGATGCTTATTCAGAACAGAAGGGATAGATGTAATGCATTGTTTTATGAAGACAGTAATCCGAAAAATGATATGGGCATTGATATTCAGTATCTGACGAAACAATGACAACACAGACAGGCAGCCTTTGTTAGGGAACACTCATGCGACACTACAACTTCCACAATTCAACGAGCTTCACACAAATTCACTAAGAATAATACAAAATAAAAAACAATGCATTACTTTGTAGTAAAATGTAAAAAGATGTTCATGATAATAAATGCATTAAAAATCAGAACCAATATATAGCATCACTTCTTTGTTTCAAGGAAACCAAACTCTACATACAGTATTACTTTAACCAGAGTGATGTCTTATTTTTAAAAATAAATAAATAAAAAATAATATGCATACGTTTTTGTTCAAAGAGCCAATTTTCCAACATTTTGGTATGTTTAACCTGCTTTTGTCAAGGGAAAGTGTGTTTGAAAACAAACATTGGATGTAGTTATAGGCTTTTGATGCCATGGTAACCACACATTTATTTATTTTTAAATCTAATGTCTTTGTGACTATATAGCTAATGGTGTAACAATCTACTGTTCCTTTCTGTTTAAACCTTCAGGCATCACAGTATCTAGTCTATGTATCCATTTATTTTCTTTTATTCTTCTATACTGTACATTATCGTATTTTATTTATTTATTTAAAACCACAAACTTTAGGTCATCCATGGTGTGTATGTTCCTTGTAAACTGCTGAATTATTGGTTCATTTATTATTTTTATTTCTTATATTTGATAGGTGGGTCTGTATTCTTTTATATAATGATGTACCTGTCTCTCCTACATATTTTACTTGATTACATTTTATGCAAACTCGACCATACACAAGGTTGCTGTCCTTGCATGACAGATTTTTAAGACTGAATATTTAATTTCTTTATTTACATGTAAAGTGTCCAGTGTGGTCTAGATGTGCAGGAAGCAGGCAGCAGACAGTAATGTAGTAGCAAAAGGGTTTTTAGTTTATTTTTAAACAGCAGAACTTCGGTTCAAACAAATAAAATAACTATTTACAGTGAACTTCATTCAAATCAGGTAATCGATTTCTTTCCATATAATATCACCAATATACAGGGCCCTCAGCAAAGGTATAACTCTACCTCTAACCCCCAACCTCTTAACTGACCATTCCATCTTCCTTTTAGAACTCTGTACCAGGTAGCTCCTCCCCTAGAACACTACAATAAATATAGATATAATTTAAATAACACCTGTGGCAACAAAACAACAACTGTCATTTCATAAAAATATAAATAGTTAATTTTAAATACTACAATATAAATATTAAATACATTAATCATACACAACCAAACAATAAAATTACCTGTATAGCTTTCCTTTTATAAACCCACTGTTCCACATACTCTATTGTCCACTCCCTTTTCTGTTACCTATAAGGCTGAGGAACAGTCGGCCCACGCGCCCCACCAACATGGTGCCTCCTAACAACCATCCTCAGCCCACAGGAAAAAGAAGTGCGGGTAGGTTTAAACTTGCTGCGTATGTGCTGCTTCACAAAACACAATATCTATATGCATTTTACCATATTTAAAGCACCAATTTTCATTTATTCCAAAACAATTCATATTTGCAAATCAGGGGCACGAATTATTAATGTTTCTCAGGAGATATGCACCTCCCTCTCAATACTGCATTTACCCTTAGTGCAGCAATCAACTAACCAAAATCTTTTTTTTTTCTTTTTGGATAACCCGATCTACCCAGATGGAGTCACCCTTCCCCCATAACAAACAGGTAAGTGAAGCATTATTTTGTATTTTATTTTTATCTTAGTTAAGTCAAAGCCAATCTACTGAGTTAATGTCTAAAACCACGAAGACTGTGACAGCAAACACGCCTGTAGCCTATTATGGGTCAGCTGCTTCATCCAAGTCTTCAGAGACCCATGTTAAAAGATGGCCGGAAGGTGATTGCATTAGTGGAAGTGTGGTCTGGTCTGCCTTTGCTATGTGACATTTGATATACTTTAGCGGTTACATGGTCACCAGGAACAGAAAGCTGTTGGACGACAGTAGTCTACAGTAGGTGCAGAGGAGAGGTATATTGATCAGAAACCAACAGTATTCAGATTGGAAGGGTACAGCCAATAAAGAGGTCAAATATTTTACACTAAAATGTCCCAGTAACCAATCCAATATATTCTGAGCAGAGTACAATGGAATCTAGGTTCCTTTTATGGGGATGGAAAATAAGTTACTTTGTAGAAAACCCTTGAGCCCATACACTGAATAATGCAATTCCATAATATAATTCCATTCCATTCCATTTCAGTTTTAGAAAAAAAGATAAATTAACTCAAACACTTTGGGTAAGACTCATGTTGTATAAACTGATTATAATCCTTTATATAAAAAATAAAGCCATAACAAAGATAAGATACATAATTCTGATAATAGTATAGGGAAAAGTATCCAATAGCCTGTGAATCACCCTGCATCCCTGGGGTGGTTTAAAATTAGATGCTTTCTCTACCGCTTAATCCTCGTACATCAATTTTGCCTCCGACATTTTTTTAATAATTTTATATAATGGGCACTCCCTACTTTCAAAATTTTGTGTATTATCAGGCTTTCCATGTATATGCTTGCAAGTTTAGTTCTCTCTAGTGTTACATAGGCTTTTTTTTTTTTAATTTAGTCGTGGCCAATTTTTTTACCCCAGTTTTCTCCCCAATTTAGTATGCCCAATTATTATCTGTATCCTCGGCTCACCGCTCACAACCCCCCCGCCGACTCAGGAAACGGCGGCTAGAACACGCGTCCTCCGAAACGTGCTCCTGCCAACCGTCATTTTTCGCACTGCAGATCCACAGCGATGCCACCAGACCTATAGTGCCGGAGGACAACACAGATCTGGCGGCTCCACTGCAGAACCACAGGCGCCCTATCGGCCACAGGGGTCACTGATGAGCCGTGGATTCCCCTGCCAACCTAAGCCATCCTGACCGGGCAGCACTCAGCCAATTGCGCCGCCCCTAGGAACTCCCGGTCACGGTCGGCTGTGACATAGCCTGGATTCGAACCTGCGATCTCCAGGCTATAGGGCACGTCCTGCACTCCGCTAGTAAGATTAGAGAGCTGCGTGTTTTGGGTACTAATCCTTTGTATATGTATCTCTTTAAAGATAAAGCAATCTGACTTTTTTTCATCTAGAGAAAGTATTCTTCCTGCCTTTCCACGGGCATCACATAAATTCACAAAAGAACAATTACATTTTGAATGTGATGAATGCACTGCCTCATTATCCAGGGGAGTACTGTAGTTGCATTCAGAATTATTATTTTTTGATAGAAAGGGTGTACTTAAATGTACCAATAGTTGGGGTTATATAATGGCCTAATTAATGAAGGAGATATTCGAGGTACATTTACCAGAAGTGAGAATGTACAGCTTGCGACGACACTGTAGCTTTTGCAGCAGTGTAAACTATGATCAACCAACATTGAAGGAGATCAAACATTGTTTTCTGACATCACTCTTCACCTGTAAAAGAAATGGAAAATGTTTGAGTTAAACCTAAAAGTCTATTCCAGCCCCTCAGCAAACCAGCATTCTGTATAATTAGGCATGATTTTTGGGTCCCGACCAAATCCCTTTTGAAATGAATAGTGTGATACCCTCTACAATCCAGAACCTGTCTATAATGGAATCCTGCATGATTTTTAAATCTCTTCTGTCTAAAATCAATGTAAATCTGACAGTGCAATCTGGCACTAGGGTCATGGGATTTTTCTTTTTTAAGCTTAAAACTAATGTAAAAACTAAACAAAACAAAATCAAGACATTTCATACATACTCACACGTCCCGCCATTCTGTTGTGTACAGTTGTTGGACAGCAAATAAATGTCTTAATGTCTACACATTTGAAAAAAATATTGTGCTATCAAAAAAGCTGAACGTTTACCAAACCATTTCAGATATTGATGAATCCTGCATGTAGGTACAGTATGAATAAGTGAACGTCTTTCTATGGGAATGGTTTAAAGAGGCTTGTGTTGATAACAGATACACATTGTGTTTAAAGTTTCCGAAGGCATTATTGTGTTTATTGTACTGTGTATGTACAGTAGTAAAGTCGTTTTTTAGCGTTCAAATAGTTTTGTCATTTTACCTTTTGTTTAGGTACAGTATTTTAAGTAACTTAACTCTTTTAAGTAACATAAATGTCGGCATAATATATTGAAATATGTTCAAGGTCTGTTTTAAAATGAATGTGTGCATTTAGTTAATGTTCCTGACATGAAGTCCATCTCAACCACAGCTTTTATTGAAACGGCAACATGGTTGAGAGGGATTTTTATTAACACAGAAAGGTGCAGTAATATGGAATTCAGAAGGCAAAATGGAGGAGTTGCCTGAAGACAGTACAAGTGGAGGGCAGTGAAATTACTTTGAAAGCAATCGGCAAGCTGATTAATGACCAAAGACCTGTGGATAAAAATGTCAGAACAATTTCAATGTTTTTTAAATGAAACAATGTGATGTACACAGGAGGCAACAGCAGTTATTGGTGAGAATGTTATACAGGACAGGGGGTGTTTGCTAATGCCTAGATCCTAGAGAAACACATATTATATTTCCATTAGGAATATAGGGACAGATATTCAAAAGAGATGCGAGTTTCACAGTGAGTCGCTGGGATTTTTCCCACTCAATTCTGCCTTAAGAAAAAAATTGTGCCTACAAGTGAAATTTAAAATGAGTTAAGGGAGAAAAGCACCCTTGCTAATTTTTTTCTCAACTCTGGAGGAGGAGTTGGAAATGATTTGCAAACCCACCTACACATGTGAAATTCAAACAATACTTTTTTCTGCAAATCACAACGTTGGGGGACGAAATTGTTGCATGGTTTTTACTTCACAAATGAGCTACAACACTATTTAGATACTATTTACTCTTATCAAGAGGGCGCTTAGAGCTCTTATTGCATTCAACAGAGTTTGCTTTCTCTGAAATCTTGAAAAAGATCAAATGTACAGTAGTACAATTTCTTCCACAATGAACATCACCCCACCTGCAGATAACAGCTAAACTTAATAAAATCTCACTGCAAAACAAGATTGGGTTTATACATTCAGTTTTTAAATCCAGAATAGACAGCATAGCCTTTGCAGAGGGTATTTGAAGCCTCATAATGGACCTGGTCTTTTATTAGGCAGCCTGGCATCCAGCTCTCTGTTTCAGTAGATACGCATGGACCTTGGTGACAGTTAATTTTAGGTGAGACAAGTTCAATTATCTTTCTGCAGATTCTATAAAAGTCTGTTATGAACTGAAAATTGTTTTTGTGAAAAAAGTTTGAAAATGTAAGCTTGGAGGGCACATCTACCATATTATGTTGCCCCCTTCACTCTGTACCTGATTGAAATCTGAGGCACCCAGTACTCTTCTTTAGTACAGGGGCAATTTTATAAATTCTTGATCCTTTGTTCTAAAACTGTAGATTTCACTGTGCATTTTACAGAATACTTTTGCCAAAACATTATTTAATGTTTATTTTCTCATTTCCATTAGATTAAATACTTCTGTATTCACAATTACTGCATAGTGCTGTGCTGGAAGCATCAGTGCAGAAAATCAGTTCCCAGAACACCAGAAAACTGGTAGCTCAGGGAGTTGTAGATATTAAAATTCATTCTTTATATTTTCTGGGGCAAGTGAAATGCAATCCCACAAAGGTACTGTAAACTCAGAAATTCTTACAATTAAGATCATAAAGTATGGCAAATCAAGTGTGGATGTACATCCTTTAAGTAAGAAAGAAGAGATTGTTTTAATTATGAACTGCTGTGTGAAATTTGTAAATTACAAAATGTATTATGCAATCCCTAGAAATACAATCGGATCAATGCATATACAGCAATTCCTACAGACACACTCAATAACACATTGTGGCAAAGTGGTTAACAGTGTGCAGGTGCAGGTGATCAATAATCAGACAAACAATGATAATCCTGGTGCAATGAAGGTTTAATTGTATAATCCAATGGCTAACAGCAGTAAACAATATTAATAGTACAGCGGCGTGTATTGCTTATTTATAATCCGCTGGTTTGCCCGAAATAATAACAGTCCCGTTTCAGTTCACCCACATGAAACACATACACAAACACAAACACCAGTCCACAGTGCATGCTGTAGTGCTTGTGGTGAATACAGTTCTTTAGTGACAACAAAAGTGCAGTGTTGTTGATCCGGGTTTAGTGCTGGCCTTTGGCAACAGCTCCAGATCGTTTTAGCCGTCCAAATAATTACAAACAGTATTATTAACGACAAACAAAAACAAACAAAACACTCACGTTTCACAGCACAGGTTCTCCTTCTGGTCATTTAACGTAACCATTCAAAAGGACCAGATCACATCACTACGTCCCCTTTTTATAATGTCACCCCTGACCCCTTGGTCAACGAGCGTGTCCGCTCCTCCAATCTGTGGATGCCATGCCGTTTCCCGTCCGGGTCATTGAGTTCATATACCGTAGCTTTGCCCCCTTTCTAGATGGCCGACTTCCACCTAACCCTGGGAATAAACTGTCGTGCCATTTAGTCCAGGGTATACTGTTCGCTTTATGCAGCTGCCTTGCAGGTTGGGAGGGAGATCTAACACCAAGAATCATTCAATCTCTGTCACACACATCCTAATAACACATGTCCTAAGCCCTCCCTGCACTTGTGCTTGCATGCAGTAGAGCCAATAATTCACCATATAATTCTGAACTCCAACAAACATGGTGCTTCAAGAGCTAGGGGAACTGATATATATAATTCCATGTTTCCTTCTGGTGTTGCTTGCTAGGTTTGTATTTAATTATGTAAAGTATGTACATTTCAGCATTTTCCTTAAATAATTTAATGGAAAAGTAATTTGATATATACAATAATTACACAGAAATGCTAATTTGTTAAGACAGGCCATTACCTTGTTTAATACTTTTGATATTTATTCTGTAAACTTCCATTACAGTATTTCCCTTATCGATTAAAAATGTATTATTAACTATAATAATACATAACAAAAACAACATATGGCTGTCAGTTAGGTTAAATGAAATAGGGCAGTGCATTTTCATCTTGTTCCTGGAAACTGTAAATGCAGTATCTCTTGTGTTTTAAGTTCAAGTATTCTGAATTAAATGAGAGAGAATATTACATTCTGAATTATCCATGTTTACAGCTTGTTAGATTGGACTGACATTTACCAAGTTGAAATAAATACATAAATAAACATCTGGTAGAATTCATTATAAGCCTCCCCACAATATTTAGATAATGTGAATAGCCCATTGTCCCTTGCTAATATGTAGAACATTTCCAATTTGCTTAACTTTGTTGAATTTGGAAAGAGTGTGTAGGAAATATGGATTGAATTTCTGGTACAGTGCATGCACTTAGTGCTGCCCCAATGAACGCAAGATATAACCTATCAAAACAGGCATTCATCTCCCATGCCTCCATGTTCTCTGTGAACACTGGAACCCCATGCCTTTCCTACACAAAAACAGGTCCGTGGAGGCCCCTGTGTTGGCTCATTACCATGGCCTGTATTAAAATAATATGATGATGTCGTTTCGAATATGGAAATTCTTATGAGGATACACAAAGCCAATAGCAGGCTGGATTCTTTAAATAGGTCGGTCTGACCTTTACACATTAGCTGTTGAGTTTTGATTCCTTCATTTTATCACGGTAAGGAACATGACATTAAAACTGGATTTGTTTTTAGGCTGTAATGCAACCCTGGGATCCAACTGAATAATTAGTGATATGTGATCAGCACATCAGATTAGGAGAGATGGTTAGATACACAACGAATGTAAATGGTATAATTGAAAGTCCAGTCTAAATATGTTTAACTTTTTAACATGCCGAGCATAAAACCAAGCATACAGCACCAATGTTTATGTTAATCGCTATACAAATATTAATTACATAATAAAATCAATCAAAATAAACACAAAATGTACCCCTGACCCAGTAGTCTGTTCATTAATGATCAAACAAAGTAGTTTTTTTAGGCTGGGAACTAGAGTGATTGCACTTCAATGCATTCAAGATCCCATAGACACAGGGATACAATACAAACTTGGAAACTAAATTGTACTTGAAAATGGTCACATGTCACAGATGGTTCTGGTATGTCCCTTTTGTGCTATAAGTCATTAGATCCTTTTGCATGGAAGGCCTCGGTTGCAAGGGTGTGTGGTTGTATGATGGACCCAGATTCAGTTAAAATGTTTTTGCCCACTAATGATGGGAATGGGAATGTAGAGATGGAAGCTCTGCTAACAAGATTTAAGTTTTTGCAGGTATCAAGCTTTTAAAGACACACCTCTGGTGGCTTTGACAAACTCACTGAGAGCAGAAACTGACCCAAGACTGTGACAGCTACTGGAAGCAGGCTGATCTTTGGGATACAAATTGAACATTTGTGAAACTGTATATGTGTTAAAATGTTGTAATAACTGTACTGTGTTTTAAAGAATATAAAGCCAGAAGAACTATTAAGTTTGGAACTAAGAGAATATAGTGTAGAAATGAACTTAAAGTAAAAACTTCAGTCAAAGCAGAATGGTACCAGTCTATGTCAAGCACATAGCAAGCTTGCAAAAGAGAAGGTAATTAAAACTGGTAACCCTTGCTTGCAGTACCAGACAGAGGGTAATGTTTGGGGGTGGGCTATAGCATAGGACCATGGAATGCCATACATCTGAGAAGATGATTACGAAAGAGTCTTCTATCAGTGATGGATGACCTTGATAGAGAAGCAGGTGGCTCAGAATTTGCTTGAACAGGATTTTTATAAAAGAAACAGAGAGAGGTCACTTTTAGTTTAAAGCACTGAATAGCTAAAATAAGTTATATTTTGATTATATTCCCGATAGACTGAATTTAAGTAAGAATGCTTGAATATATAGTTGCCTGCTTAAGAAGTTTGTTATGAGCCTTCTACCAGCCTCTATTCAATATATTTTAGTTAATTGTTAAACCACATCTATACATGTAATGAAGCCAACCAAATTAGGGGAATGTCTTTTGATGTCAAAGGGACATCTATATATTTTTTGACTTAGGATTGGGATAATTACACCGATATATATTAAATAATCACATCTTTCTATGTATTTTATATACTTGTATTCACATGTATGCTGTGTTCAGGAACTCTCTGGTACTAAGAAAAACACATCAGTTCAAAAGTTCACCTTACATATTTTGGAGATGTAGTAAAGGTGGATTAGGGGATGATGGCTAATTAATCTTATGAAGGGAGTTACCGGGTGTTTTAAAAATGTTATTCACTTGAAGGACATGCACTGTTAAGGCTGATTAATGTTCATAACTTAATTGAGACTTCTGACGCAAGAAGTGAGGCAAAAACACAATAAAAACTGAGGTAAAATCCTAGTCAAGTATCACCAACTTGCAAACTGCAAGTTGTGTGATCCATGCGCTGAGGATCTCTGATCGAGCTGATTGTTGTTGGTGTTCAGAAGTCTTTGCCTTTGAAGACAGTTCCTGTCCTTACCTTATATTCTACACTTCCATATATAATTTCGGAGGTAACTATTTGGAATCTATATCTCTCTGTGGCGGAGTGTCCCGCCCCTATTATTATTATTTGTATTATTGTTTGCGGTGCAGATGACAGCGCCGCGTATTTCTTATTATTTATATTTAAAAACCCCGTGAGGATGCATGACTGATCAGCTACTGATTATGTAACTAGCTGACAGTCATGCATCCTTACCAAACGCGTGCAGACTCTGGCCGAGGGGTAATAAGATAATTAACAACTAGTTAACCCCTCGGCCAGAGTATAAGAACCTGCAGCTGTCCGTGCTGCAGGGTTGGGTGCAGAGAGGAGGTACGGGGAGATGGAGAGGAAACAGAAATAACAATTGCTAAAATGTGCTGGATTAGCCAGCACAACACTTACTTGTTTGTCTGTCTGATTCGTTTGGCCCTTGTGCCCTTTTGTTTTGTTGTTTTGTTTAAATCTTTTGTTTTTGTTTTGTTTATTAATAAAATCAGCTGAACGCCATTGCGTTCAGTTTCACCCGCCCATCCATTGTTGTGATTCAGTTACTTCCTGGTCCGTGACGTCACCACACTTCACCACTGCGAGCCAGACTGTCACATATGGTGTCCTGCGTGGGACAAAACAACGCCTCCAACAGTCGGACCAGGAAGGAAAAGGACGTTTTTTTGTTTTTTTCAAAAAGTATTTTTTTGTGTGTTTTTGAAAGGAAAAAAAAAAATGGGGAAAAGTAGCCGGAGGAGAAAGCAGCAGCAGCAACAACAACAGCAACAGGAGGTGCAGCAAAGCAGCGGGTCCTTACCACGCTGGACGTCTGCCTCACCTGCCTGAAGGGTGAGGAGTGGTGCCATGGTTGGTGAGGTCGGGCACGTGGCACGGACCAACCCCTCCATGGCAGGAGAGGAAGGAGCCTGAGCATCCAGCAAGGGTGAGAGGACCCGCATCCTCCGAGGCGGAAGAATCCCGTCTCCTCTGAGGGGATCTGGGACTGGCTGGAGCCTGAGAGGGATATAATGGTCGCCCTCCTGCTGTGATCAACCTCCTGTGGGCGAGAGATGGGGAGCGCTGGGAGGCCTGGGAACAGAAACACCACCCAGCATCCCTCCCAGACATCGCAGCCATGGTGCTCAACTACCTGGCTGCAGATATGGGAGGGGCCCGCTGCTGTTTCCAGCGCCAGAGGAGAGGAGCCAAGTCTGCCGTCTCCAGCACCAGAAGGAGAGGAGCGGTTGCTGCCGTCTCCAGCGCCAGAGGGAGAGGAGTGGTTGCTGCCATCTCCAGTGCCAGAGGGAGAGGAGCGGTAGCTGCCGTCTCCAGTGCCAGAGGGAGAGGAGCCATTGCTGCCGTCTCCAACGCCAGAGGGAGAGGAGCCATTGCTGCCGTCTCCAGCGTTAGAGGGTGAGGAGCCCTCGCCACTGTCTCCAGCACTAGGAGCAGAGCAGCAGGAGCTGCCTCTGTCTCCACCACCACCAGGAGCAGAGCAGCAGGAGCTGCTTCTGTCTCCACCACAGCCAGGAGCAGAGCAGCAGGAGTTGCCTCTGCCTCCGCCACCTCCACCAGCAGAGGGTGAATTCCTGCTGGTTCCGCCTCAGCCGCCGTGGGAGGACTGCTTGCGCTCCCAGCTCCACCAGCAGAGGGTGAATGCCTGCTGGTTCCGCCTCAACTGCCGTGGGAGGATTGCTTGCCCCTCCCACCTCCACCAGCAGAGGGTAAATGCCTGCTGGTTCCGCCTCAACCACCGTGGGAGGACTGCTTGGCGCTCCCAGCTCCACCAGCAGAGGGTGAATGCCTGCTGGTTCCGCCTCAGCCGCCGTGGAAGGACTGCTTGCCCCTCCCACCTCCACCAGCAGAGGGTGAATACCTGCTGGTTCCACATCCACCGTCATGGGAAGGACTGCTCTTGCCCTGCTTCGCACCGCCCTAGGATGCCTGCTTCACACCGCCTAAGGATGCCTGCTACGCACTGCCCAAGGATGCCTGCTATGTACCGCCCAAGGATGCCTGCTACGCACCGCCCAAGGATGCCTGCTTCGCACCGTCCAAGGATGCCTGCTTTGCGCCGCCCAAGGATGCCTGCTTTGCACCGCCCAAGGATGCCTGTTGCTCCGCATCGCCTGGGGCTGCTTGTTGCTCCGCATCGCCTGGGGCTGCCTGTTGCTCCGCATTGCCTGGGGCTGCCTGTTGCTCCGCATCGCCTGGAGAGCCACCAGTTACAGGGAACGAGGGAGAAGTGGAGCTCCCGCTGCCACCTCCATGGCCAGGGGCTCCCCTCCTGAGTTCGCCTCCCGAGGGTCCGCTGCTGCTGCTGCTGCCGTCGCCTCCCGAGGGTCCGCTGCTGCTGCTGCCGTTGCCTCCCAAGGGTCCGCTGCTGCTGCCGTCGCCTCCCGAGGGTCCGCTGCTGCTGCCGTCGCCTCCCGAGGGTCGCTGCTGCTGCCGTCGCCTCCCGAGGGTCCGCTGCTGCTGCCGTCGCCTCCCGAGGGTCCGCTGCGGCTGCCGTCGCCTCCCGAGGGTCCGCTGCAGCTGCCGTCGCCTCCCGAGGGTCCGCTGCTGCTGGCGTCGCCTGGCGTCTGCCTCACCTGCCTGAAGGGTGAGGAGTGGTGCCAGCGGTTGGTGAGGTCGGGCACGTGGCACCGGACCAACCCCCTCCATGGCAGGAGAGGAAGGAGCCTGAGCATCCAGCAAGGGTGATGGAGGACCCGCATCCTCCGAGGCGGAAGAATCCCGTCTCCTCTGAGGGGATCTGGGACTGGCTGGAGCCTGAGAGGGATATAATGGTCGCCCTCCCTGCTGTGATCAACCTCCTGTGGGTGAGAGATGGGGAGCGCTGGGAGGCCTGGGAACAGAAACACCACCCAGCATCCCTCCCAGACATCGCAGCCATGGTGCTCAACTACCTGGCTGCAGATATGGGAGGGGCCCCGCTGCTGTTTCCAGCGCCAGAGGGAGAGGAGCCAAGTCTGCCGTCTCCAGCACCAGAAGGAGAGGAGCGGTTGCTGCCGTCTCCAGCGCCAGAGGGAGAGGAGTGGTTGCTGCCATCTCCAGTGCCAGAGGGAGAGGAGCGGTAGCTGCCGTCTCCAGTGCCAGAGGGAGAGGAGCCATTGCTGCCGTCTCCAACGCCAGAGGGAGAGGAGCCATTGCTGCCGTCTCCAGCGTTAGAGGGTGAGGAGCCCTCGCCACTGTCTCCAGCACTAGGAGCAGAGCAGCAGGAGCTGCCTCTGTCTCCACCACCACCAGGAGCAGAGCAGCAGGAGCTGCTTCTGTCTCCACCACAGCCAGGAGCAGAGCAGCAGGAGTTGCCTCTGCCTCCGCCACCTCCACCAGCAGAGGGTGAATTCCTGCTGGTTCCGCCTCAGCCGCCGTGGGAGGACTGCTTGCCGCTCCCAGCTCCACCAGCAGAGGGTGAATGCCTGCTGGTTCCGCCTCAACTGCCGTGGGAGGATTGCTTGCCCCTCCCACCTCCACCAGCAGAGGGTAAATGCCTGCTGGTTCCGCCTCAACCACCGTGGGAGGACTGCTTGGCGCTCCCAGCTCCACCAGCAGAGGGTGAATGCCTGCTGGTTCCGCCTCAGCCGCCGTGGAAGGACTGCTTGCCCCTCCCACCTCCACCAGCAGAGGGTGAATACCTGCTGGTTCCACATCCACCGTCATGGGAAGGACTGCTCTTGCCCTGCTTCGCACCGCCCTAGGATGCCTGCTTCACACCGCCCAAGGATGCCTGCTACGCACTGCCCAAGGATGCCTGCTATGTACCGCCCAAGGATGCCTGCTACGCACCGCCCAAGGATGCCTGCTTCGCACCGTCCAAGGATGCCTGCTTTGCGCCGCCCAAGGATGCCTGCTTTGCACCGCCCAAGGATGCCTGTTGCTCCGCATCGCCTGGGGCTGCTTGTTGCTCCGCATCGCCTGGGGCTGCCTGTTGCTCCGCATTGCCTGGGGCTGCCTGTTGCTCCGCATCGCCTGGAGAGCCACCAGTTACAGGGAACGAGGGAGAAGTGGAGCTCCCGCTGCCACCTCCATGGCCAGGGGCTCCCCTCCTGAGTTCGCCTCCCGAGGGTCCGCTGCTGCTGCTGCTGCCGCCGCCTCCCGAGGGTCCGCTGCTGCTGCTGCCGTTGCCTCCCAAGGGTCCGCTGCTGCTGCCGTCGCCTCCCGAGGGTCCGCTGCTGCTGCCGTCGCCTCCCGAGGGTCGCTGCTGCTGCCGTCGCCTCCCGAGGGTCCGCTGCTGCTGCCGTCGCCTCCCGAGGGTCCGCTGCGGCTGCCGTCGCCTCCCGAGGGTCCGCTGCAGCTGCCGTCGCCTCCCGAGGGTCCGCTGCTGCTGGCGTCGCCTGGCGTCTGCCTCACCTGCCTGAAGGGTGAGGAGTGGTGCTCAGCGGTTGGTGAGGTCGGGCACGTGGCACGGACCAACCCCTCCATGGCAGGAGAGGAAGGAGCCTGAGCATCCAGCAAGGGTGAGAGAGGACCCGCATCCTCCGAGGCGGAAGAATCCCGTCTCCTCTGAGGGGATCTGGGACTGGCTGGAGCCTGAGAGGGATATAATGGTCGCCCTCCCTGCTGTGATCAACCTCCTGTGGGCGAGAGATGGGGGCTGGGAGGCCTGGGAACAGAAACACCACCCAGCATCCCTCCCAGACATCGCAGCCATGGTGCTCAACTACCTGGCTGCAGATATGGGAGGGGCCCGCTGCTGTTTCCAGCGCCAGAGGGAGAGAGCCAAGTCTGCCGTCTCCAGCACCAGAAGGAGAGGAGCGGTTGCTGCCGTCTCCAGCGCCAGAGGGAGAGGAGTGGTTGCTGCCATCTCCAGTGCCAGAGGGAGAGGACGGTAGCTGCCGTCTCCAGTGCCAGAGGGAGAGGAGCCATTGCTGCCGTCTCCAGCGCCAGAGGGAGAGGAGCCAGTGCTGCCGTCTCCAGCGCCAGAGGGAGAGGAGTCATCGCTGCCTTCTCCAGCCAGAGGAGAGGAGCCATTGCTGCCGTCTCCAACGCCAGAGGAGAGGAGCCATTGCTGCCGTCTCCAGCGTTAGAGGGTGAGGAGCCCTCACCACTGTCTCCAGCACTAGGAGCAGAGCAGCAGGAGCTGCCTCTGTCTCCACCACCACCAGGAGCAGAGCAGCAGGAGCTGCTTCTGTCTCCACCACAGCCAGGAGCAGAGCAGCAGGAGTTGCCTTTGCCTCCGCCACCTCCACCAGCAGAGGGTGAATTCCTGCTGGTTCCGCCTCAGCCGCCGTGGGAGGACTGCTTGCCGCTCCCAGCTCCACCAGCAGAGGGTGAATGCCTGCTGGTTCCGCCTCAACTGCCGTGGGAGGATTGCTTGCCCTCCCACCTCCACCAGCAGAGGGTAAATGCCTGCTGGTTCCGCCTCAACCACCGTGGGAGGACTGCTTGGCTCCCAGCTCCACCAGCAGAGGGTGAATGCCTGCTGGTTCCGCCTCAGCCGCCGTGGAAGGACTGCTTGCCCCTCCCACCTCCACCAGCAGAGGGTGAATACCTGCTGGTTCCACATCCACCGTCATGGGAAGGACTGCTCTTGCCCTGCTTCGCACCGCCCTAGGATGCCTGCTTCACACCGCCCAAGGATGCCTGCTACGCACTGCCCAAGGATGCCTGCTATGTACCGCCCAAGGATGCCTGCTACGCACCGCCCAAGGATGCCTGCTTCGCACCGTCCAAGGATGCCTGCTTTGCGCCGCCCAAGGATGCCTGCTTTGCACCGCCCAAGGATGCCTGTTGCTCCGCATCGCCTGGGGCTGCTTGTTGCTCCGCATCGCCTGGGGCTGCCTGTTGCTGCCTGTTGCTCCGCATTGCCTGGGGCTGCCTGTTGCTCCGCATCGCCTGGAGAGCCACCAGTTACAGGGAACGAGGGAGAAGTGGAGCTCCCGCTGCCACCTCCATGGCCAGGGGCTCCCCTCCTGAGTTCGCCTCCCGAGGGTCCGCTGCTGCTGCTGCTGCCGCCGCCTCCCGAGGGTCCGCTGCTGCTGCTGCCGTTGCCTCCCAAGGGTCCGCTGCTGCTGCCGTCGCCTCCCGAGGGTCCGCTGCTGCTGCCGTCGCCTCCCGAGGGTCCGCTGCTGCTGCCGTCGCCTCCCGAGGGTCCGCTGCTGCTGCCGTCGCCTCCCGAGGGTCCGCTGCGGCTGCCGTCGCCTCCCGAGGGTCCGCTGCAGCTGCCGTCGCCTCCCGAGGGTCCGCTGCTGCTGGCGTCGCCTGCCGAAGGTCTGCAGCTGCTACCTTCGCCTCCCGAGGGTCCTGTTTTGCCTGGGGTCGCTACCAGTCCTGCCATGCGTCAGGAAATACTGTGGCTGGAGCCCCATGAAGGGAGCTGCCGACCACGGAAAGGGGGAGGTCAGGAGACCAGCTCCCCAGCCGCACTTTCAAGGCAGAAAATACTATGGCTGGAACCCCATGGATGGCAGCTGCCAGCCACGAAGAAGTGAGGGAAGGTCAGAAGACCAGCTCCCCAGCCGCACTTCGCGGCAGGAAATACTGTGGCTGGAGCCTCATGAAGGGCAGCTGCCAGCCATGAAGAAGGGGGAGGTCAGGAGACCAGCTCCCCTGCAGCAATTTCGTTGCAGGAGAAAGGGTGGCGGAGCCCCACGGAGGGGAGCTGCCGGCCATGAAGAAGGGGGCAGGTCTGGAGACCACCCCAAAATTTTTCTGGCCAGAGGAGCCGGCCTGTGCGTGGTCCACTAGGGCGCTACAGTTGTTGGGGTGGGAGGAGGACATCCCGCCGTGGCAGCCCGGAGACACCTTGCTTCCCCTGTTCCTGGGCCAGGACTGCTAGCCGGGACTTTAGGGAATAAGGGGAGGTGGCCGAAAAGGCCATGTGTGCTGCGACAAGGGGGGGCATGTGTGGAGGAGTGTCCCGCCCTATTATTATTATTTGTATTATTGTTTTGCGCGGATGACAGCGCGCGTATTTCTTATTATTTATATTTAAAACCCTGTGAGGATGTATGACTGATCAGCTACTGATTATGTAACTAGCTGACAGAGTCTCTCATCTGGGACGAAGAGCATTACTTTATCTTCATCTGTCAGTCCTACATGGGTGCGGCACTGAACTGTAGTAAGTTGACTTGGTGGAAGGTTCACACTTACTTTGCCTATCTTTACTGCTTTGTCCATGTCCTCCACACTTTCATTTCTTTGCACTTGAACTAGTGTTTTAGCTCTTGCAGGCTTCAGAGAGAAAGCGATGCTCAGCATGTTAACAACTTCATTTGTCAAGGCTAGCTCTTCTGCTCCAGTGCGCTGCTTTATCAACTCCTCTATAACATTATATCCTATTAAAGGCTCTTCTGCCACTCCAGGGTCTGGGAAGACCAGCATAGGGACACGCAGGCGGTTTCCTGAGTTCTTCACTGGCTTCAATTGGAACCCCACCTCGATCCAGCCACAAAAGGGATCTCTGTTTGGTTTACAGCAAAGCCACTCACTGTCCCTGGCCCGATCAGTTCTTCAATTGCTCTCACTCGTGTATGGGGGAGGTACTTCTTTCTCCAAGCATCGTTAATTAAACTAGCTTGAGCTCCTGTGTCCCATAGAGCTACAGTGGGTACATTGTTCAAGACACAATGCACCAAGCACTTCTTCCCTATCAAGTCCAATAATTTTGCTTGGTTCTTTGGTGCAAGGTAACTGACTTTGGAAAGGCTGAAATGTCTATCGGTTGATTGATCACAGGGTGGGCTTGATTGCTGTACTTCGGGTCTTTCTAGTGTTCCTTGTTGCCTCACATAACTGAATTTTTGATGGGACATTGGCTGGTGAATTGCTGATTGTCCCCCTACAGCAACCCGTCCTCGTTTCCCTGCATCCGAGTTGGAGCACGGCATCCCCACGCATAGTGTCCTGACTGACCACATTTGTAGCAATGGCTGCACGAGTCACCAGCTCCAATCTCCAAGCATGCTCTACAACCTCTTTGTCGTCTTCTCCCAGGTTGCTGCCATGGCGGTTGTTGATAACGATTTTCCATGGAGGCCACCAACATTTTTCGCATCTCTTCCATCTCAGTTTTTAATTCTTGTACAATATCTTTGGTCTCTGCCTCTTCTCTTTTCTCTTTTGCACTCCTGTTTCTCATCTTCACGTCTCGAGAAGTAGCAACACTGGCCTGCTTGTTAGGGTTTTTCTTATCAGCTTCATCCTGGAGAACTACATTAGCATTTACTTTTACTTCTGTTTGAAGTTCGTTTGTTTGTACCATTTTAGCATTTCATCTTCCAGACACGTAGCTGCATTTAACTTTTCAATTAGCGTCTCATCAGTAATGGTCTGCATTTCCAAGAAAGTCTTCATGTAAAACTTCAGCGAGTCACTCAATAATCCTGTGCTAACTGATCGCAGGAATTTCCGTTGTATCAGGTCAGCGTTGTATTGTTCTTCGATTTCCCCATCTGCTGAGGCCAACAACAGGCGGTCTTTCAGTTCTATAGCTCTGAAGAGGAAACTTTGGGCTGATTCCCTTGGTTCCTGTGTAATGTTCACCAGTTGGTGGTACAAGTCTGACGTGCTTTCTTCTTTGTAATGTCCTTTTAAGATTATTTTCAATTTAGAAACAGTCAGCGCCCTTTTTCCTTCAAGCATGCTTCTCAATGCCAATCCTGGACTTATTGCTCTTATAACAGCTTCCACAATCTCCAACTCAGAATGGCCCTTTTTCAATCCTCCATTTATTTGGTGTAGAAGATTAGTATAGGACAGCTTTTCCTTTTGCCTTCCTTCTCCAATCTGCCCCCATATTCTGAACTCCCTCTTGATCATTACTTCAGGTGTTTTCACAGCTGTGAGTGTTGGTGCTCGCTCTTCTGATTGTAGATCTTTATTTTTCTCTAGTTTCTCACTCAAAGTTTGCATCTGTTTCTCCATAATTTCTGTAGCTTTCTCTTGTTCTTTTTGCATTGCAACATACTGTTGCTTCAGTTCTTCAAACTGCTTCTGCTCTAGGTCTGTTTTTCCCGAAACATCTTCCTTTGTGATCCCTCCATAAATGTTAGAAGGTCTTTCACAAGCTCACAGGCTTGTGCTTCCTCTTCACCTTCTGCAACCTCATCAATCACTTTTTCAATCATTTGGATTAAAACCCGTCTGCTCTTTCTTTCTGCTTCTTCCTCATCTAGGAACGTTTTCTCCTAACTTTACCACAACCTGCAGCTAACGTTCCAATAACGTCTGGAAAACTTTCATGAAAAACGTTCTGGGAACGTTCTTTCCTAACGTTCCTGTAACTTAAAACAAATGTTCTTGGAACGTTCTGGGAACTTAAAATTAGCTGGGAACATATTTATTTTGCTTCCACTTGTTGGTCTCTGCAAAATAATAATAAAAGTTCGGTTGAACTTTACACAATAGAGCAGCCTGTCTTCATATAATCACCATTCAGTTTTCTAACATCAACAGTCTATGATACGGCTGCCAGTGAGCCTTAGAGCGCCACCTACTGACGGGATGCCACCATTGGAATTATATTATTGTTTAATTTTTTTAAGGGTTACCTATTTTCCTGGCAATTCTGTTTTGTTTCTACACAACTTACTTCCTATGTGCCACATTAGTACTCCGTCGGTTTATTAACTACTAAAAATAGGTTGCAAAATACGTTTTAGCAATTGTTATTTCTGTTTCCTCTCTATCTCCCGTACCTCCTCTCTGCACCCAACCCTGCAGCACGGACAGCTGCAGGTTCTTATACTCTGGCCGAGGGTTAACTAGTTGTTAATTATCTTATTACCCCTCGGCCAGAGTCTGCATCGCGTTGTTAAGGATGCATGACTGATCAGCTACTGATTATGTAATCTAGCTGATCAGTCATGCATCCTTAACAACGTATGCAGACTCTGGCCGAGGGGTAATAAGATAATTAACAACTAGTTAACCCTCGGCCAGAGTATAAGAACCTGCAGCTGTCCGTGCTGCAGGGTTGGGTGCAGAGAGGAGGCATGGGAGATAGAGAGGAAACAGAAATAACAATTGCTAAAACGTATTTTGCAACCTATTTTTAGTAGTTAATAAACCGACGGAGTACTAATGTGGCACATAGGAAGTAAGTTGTGTAGAAACAAAACAGAATTGCCAGGAAAATAGGTAACCCTTAAAAAAATTAAACAATAATATAATTCCAATGGTGGCATCCCGTCAGTAGGTGCGCTCTAAGGCTCACTGGCAGCCGTATCATAGACTGTTGATGTTAGAAAACTGAATGGTGATTATATGAAGACAGGCTGCTCTATTGTGTAAAGTTCAACCGAACTTTTATTATTATTTTGCAGAGACCAACAAGTGGAAGCAAAATAAATATGTTCCCAGCTAATTTTAAGTTCCCAGAACGTTCCAAGAACATTTGTTTTAAGTTACAGGAACGTTAGGAAAGAACGTTCCCAGAACGTTTTTCATGAAAGTTTTCCAGACGTTATTGGAACGTTAGCTGCAGGTTGTGGTAAAGTTAGGAGAAAACGTTCCTAGATGAGGAAGAAGCAGAAAGAAAGAGCAGACGGGTTTTAATCCAAATGATTGAAAAAGTGATTGATGAGGTTGCAGAAGGTGAAGAGGAAGCACAAGCCTGTGAGCTTGTGAAAGACCTTCTAACATTTATGGAGGGGATCACAAAGGAAGATGTTTCGGGAAAAACAGACCTAGAGCAGAAGCAGTTTGAAGAACTGAAGCAACAGTATGTTGCAATGCAAAAAGAACAAGAGAAAGCTACAGAAATTATGGAGAAACAGATGCAAACTTTGAGTGAGAAACTAGAGAAAAATAAAGATCTACAATCAGAAGAGCTGAGCACCAACACTCACAGCTGTGAAAACACCTGAAGTAATGATCAAGAGGGAGTTCAGAATATGGGGGCAGATTGGAGAAGGAAGGCAAAGGAAAAGCTGTCCTATACTAATCTTCTACACCAAATAAATGGAGGATTGAAAAAGGGCCATTCT
>CM060255.1:28918844-29143678 GCA_030684275.1 Acipenser oxyrinchus oxyrinchus | reverse complement strand
GAGTTGGAGATTGTGGAAGCTGTTATAAGAGCAATAAGTCCAGGATTGGCATTGAGAAGCATGCTTGAAGGAAAAAGGGCTGACTGTTTCTAAATTGAAAATAATCTTAAAAGGACATTACAAAGAAGAAAGCACGTCAGACTTGTACCACCAACTGGTGAACATTACACAGGAACCAAGGGAATCAGCCCAAAGTTTCCTCTTCAGAGCTATAGAACTGAAAGACCGCCTGTTGTTGGCCTCAGCAGATGGGGAAATCGAAGAACAATACAACGCTGACCTGATACAACGGAAATTCCTGCGATCAGTTAGCACAGGATTATTGAGTGACTCGCTGAAGTTTTACATGAAGACTTTCTTGGAAATGCAGACCATTACTGATGAGGCGCTAATTGAAAAGTTAAATGCAGCTACGTGTCTGGAAGATGAAATGCTAAAATGGTACAAACAAACGAACTTCAAACAGAAGTAAAAGTAAATGCTAATGTAGTTCTCCAGGATGAAGCTGATAAGAAAAACCCTAACAAGCAGGCCAGTGTTGCTACTTCTCGAGACGTGAAGATGAGAAACAGGAGTGCAAAAGAGAAAAGAGAAGAGGCAGAGACCAAAGATATTGTACAAGAATTAAAAACTGAGATGGAAGAGATGCGAAAAATGTTGGTGGCCTCCATGGAAAATCGTTATCAACAACCGCCATGGCAGCAACCTGGGAGAAGACGACAAAGAGGTTGTAGAGCATGCTTGGAGATTGGAGCTGGTGACTCGTGCAGCCATTGCTACAAATGTGGTCAGTCAGGACACTATGCGTGGGGATGCCGTGCTCCAACTCGGATGCAGGGAAACGAGGATCGGGTTGCTGTAGGGGACAATCAGCAATTCACCAGCCAATGTCCCATCAAAAATTCAGTTATGTGAGGCAACAAGGAACACTAGAAAGACCCGAAGTACAGCAATCAAGCCCACCCTGTGATCAATCAACCGATAGACATTTCAGCCTTTCCAAAGTCAGTTACCTTGCACCAAAGAACCAAGCAAAATTATTGGACTTGATAGGGAAGAAGTGCTTGGTGCATTGTGTCTTGAACAATGTACCCACTGTAGCTCTATGGGACACAGGAGCTCAAGCTAGTTTAATTAACGATGCTTGGAGAAAGAAGTACCTCCCCCATACACGAGTGAGAGCAATTGAAGAACTGATCGGGCCAGGGACAGTGAGTGGCTTTGCTGTAAACCAAACAGAGATCCCTTTTTGTGGCTGGATCGAGGTGGGGTTCCAATTGAAGCCAGTGAAGAACTCAGGAAACCGCCTGCGTGTCCCTATGCTGGTCTTCCCAGACCCTGGAGTGGCAGAAGAGCCTTTAATAGGATATAATGTTATAGAGGAGTTGATAAAGCAGCGCACTGGAGCAGAAGAGCTAGCCTTGACAAATGAAGTTGTTAACATGCTGAGCATCGCTTTCTCTCTGAAGCCTGCAAGAGTTAAAACACTAGTTCAAGTGCAAAGAAATGAAAGTGTGGAGGACATGGACAAAGCAGTAAAGATAGGCAAAGTAAGTGTGAACCTTCCACCAAGTCAACTTACTACAGTTCAGTGCCGCACCCATGTAGGACTGACAGATGAAGATAAAGTAATGCTCTTCGTCCCAGATGAGAGACTCCACTGGCCTGAAGGTTTAAGCATTTCTGAAGTACTGGTCACCCTGCAGAAAGGAAAGTCGTCACAAACGCTAATTCCCATTGCAAACAACACCAAACACAATATCATCCTAGACAGGAAGATGATAATTGGCCATCTACAGCCAGCGAAAGGGTTTTACCCGGCAACTGTCAGTGCAGCTGAAAGCAAACCCACACGACAGGGTGAAGGAAAACTAAAGCCACAGATTCAACGCAGCTTTTGGAAAAATACTGAGAGGCAAGTTGAACAGGCCCTGGAAGAAAAAGAATTAGAAGCAAATGGAAAGTGGGACCCACTGGTGAAGTTGGATCGCCTGAGTGAAGAACAACAGGCAGTAGTGAGACGTATATTGAGGGAAGAATGTCACGCTTTTGCACGGGATGAATATGATATAGGGTGTATCCCGTCCCTAAAAATGCACATCACTCTGAAGAATCCAATGCCTGTGCAGAGGACGTATATGTTCATACCAAAACCACTGCACCAAGAGGTGAAGCAGTATTTGCAAGACCTCTTGAATCGTGGCTGGATCAGGAAATCAAGGTCTCAATATTCTTCACCTGTGGTTTGTGTCAGGAAGAAAGATGGGGGCCTACGACTCTGCTGCGACTATAGGGACTTAAACCAGAAGTCGGTACTTGATAGACACCCCATACCGAGGATACAAGACCTTGTAGATGGCCTGAGTGGGAGCTCTTGGTTTTCTGATTTAGATCAAGGAAAGGCATACCACCAGGGGTTCCTGGATGAAGAGAGCTGTCCATTGACTGCCTTTGTTACACCATGGGGCCTCTATGAATGGACTCGGATCCCCTTTGGCCTCAGCTCAGCGCCAGCTGAATTCCAGCGGAACATGGAGGAGTGTTTACAGGGATTGAGGGATGAAGTCTGCCAGCCCTACCTTGACAACAACCTGGTACACAGTCGTACGTTTGAAGATCATGTGAGGCACATCCAGATGGTCCTTCAGCGGTACCAACAACATGGTATCAAGCTGACAGCCAGGAAGTGTGAGATGTTTAAACGGAAGGTGCGATATCTGGGAAAGCTGGTATCAGAGAAGGGTTATACCATGGATCCAGTCGACTCTGAACCAGTGCAGGCTTTGAAAGCCAAGAAACCGACAATGGTAAGGGAGCTGAGAGAGATATTAGGGTTCCTTTCCTATTACCGTCTGAACATTCAGAATTTCTCTCGTCGTGCTAAACCCCTTTATGACCTCCTAGCAAAAGGACCAGTGAAAGAAACATCTGAAGAGTCTCAGCCAATTGAGGTGAGGGAGTCCAGCCACAGACGACGAGGAAGGCAAATGGAGAAGCAAGGTCAGTTGTCAAGTCGTATGCCCATTACGTGGACTGAAGATCACCAAAGAGAACTAGAAGAGCTAGTGGACTGTCTCACTAACCCGCCAGTTTTAGAGTATCCTGACTTCAACCAGCCCTTTGTCTTGCATTGTGATGCCTCCCAGGACGGTTTAAGAGCAGTCCTATACCAGCGGCAAGAAGGACGAATGGTGGTGATCACGTATGGATCGAGGACTCTGACACCTGCAGAGAAGAACTACCACTTGCATTCGGGAAAATTGGAGTTTCTCGCACTGAAGTGGGCTGTTTGTGAGAGGTTTCGGGATTATTTATACTATGCACCATCTTTCACAGTATACACAGACAATAATCCCCTTACCTACAGCCTGACCACCGCGAAGTTGAACACCACAGGGCACCGCTGGGTGGCGGAGCGGATGCCCCTGGATGTCGAAAACCTTGTTGAACAGTGCACGGAAGAAGCTCAGGTGGAGACAGTTGATGCTACTCTCCATGAAGTGCTGATGCAGCATGAACAGATACCTACCTGGATTGGCTCCATAGCACTGAATGCTATAGAAACACGATTGACCATCATGCAAGTACAACAGTGCAACCAATACCTCACCAGAACATAAGGAGAGCTCAAGAAAGAGATGAAGTGATCAGCCGTGCTCTACTGTATCTCTCCAGAGACCAGCAACCAAGCGAAGAAGAACGAAGGAAGGAACATGGAGATGTGATTGCTTTGCTGCGAGAATGGACAAAGTTATACATTGACCCAGAAGGCATATTGTACCGCAAAACAGCATCCAGGTGTCAGCTGGTTCTTCCAAAAGAATACTGACAGCTAATCTACAAAGAGCTACACGAAGAGATGGGGCACCTAGGAGTTGAAAGAACCTTGAACATTATCTGAGATCGATTTTATTGGCCCTGGATGCAACAAGATGTCGAGCATTATGTAACCAGGGTCTGTGAGTGTTTAAAAAGGAAGAAGCCCAATAGACCAACTAGAGCCCCACTGACAACGGTGAAGACAACTTATCCTTTCGAGATGGTCACGATTGTTTTTCTTCATCTGGAAACCTGTAAGCAGGGTTACAAGTATATACTCATAATAATGGACCATTACACAAGATTTGCTCAAGCATATGCTACAAAGAACAAGTCAGTCAGAACCGTAGCTGACAAAATCTTTGATGACTTTGTCTTCAAATTCGGATTCCCAACAAGGTTTCACCACGACTTAGGAAGAGAGTTTAACAATCAGCTGTTATCCAGACTGAAAGAGCTAAGTGGGATCCAAGGTTCACAAACTACACCTCACCATCCCCAAGGAAATGGGCAGGTGGAGAGGTTCAATAGAACTCTGTTAGCAATGTTGAGGACCTTAACAGACGAACAGAAGACAGACTGGAAGAATTCTCCGTCCAAAGTAGTGCACACTTACAATTGCACGAAACATGAGTCCACAGGATTCTCCCCATTCATTTTACTGTTTGGACGTTTTTCAAGACTCCCAGTAGATCTCTTGTTTAGCCGGAAACCGAACAATGAAGAGGGGACTCATGAAGATTATATACAGAAGTGGAGAGATCGAATGATGGAAACCTACCAGATTGCATCTAAAGCAACAACGAAGGAAGCAGCAAGAGGTAAATGTCATTACGATAAGAAAGTGTACGGAGCCAGGTGGCCGTGTGCTCCTAAGAAACTTGAACGAAAGTGGAGGGCCAGGAAAACTTCGCTCTTATTGGGAAGACAAGGTATATGTCATCGTTGGAAAAAAGAGTGAGGGTAGGTGTCAGAATCAGCCAAGAAAGGTGAGACCCAACCGGATTCGACAGCAGAAGGCGGCAGCACAACCACCATCTCTAGAGCAAGATGAGTCAGAGTCTGATGAAGATTTAGAGGGAACCTATGTTCTACGGGTAAACAGAGAGTACAGATCTGTACCAGATCCAGCATTGAATCCTGAAGCAGAAACCTTCTATCCTCAGAGTCTGTTGGAGCCAGAGCTGTTTCAAAGGACAGACCGGCAGGAAAATATTGACATTGTTGAGTTAAATGAGGTACTAGAATCAATCACAAGTGAGGTCACTGAAACTCAGGAGGGAACGGAACAACCAAGCAATGATGAAGAACAGAGTGAGACAGAACTTCAAGATGAACAACAGGAGCAGAGGACTTACCCAACAAGAGAGAGAACACCAAAGACTCTTACTTATGAGATGCTAGGGAAACCTTCATTTGTCTGTAGAGACCTCTTAGTTAGGACAGTAGAAACAAAGACACAGCTAAACCCAGGTTCTCCTTCTTTCTGGAGACCTTGGAGTGTAAGAGACAGGTAGTTATTAACTAACACAGAGACTCTGACGCTACTAGAGACTGATATGCAGAGACTCTGATGCTACTAGAGACCGATATGGAGAAGTAAGAGAACTTTGACATCACTGAACAAAGACTTTGATGAAAAAAAGACATTGTAAGAACACTTGTACTGAGGGTTGAGATAGGATAGGTAATGTCGGGACGACATTTAAAAAATCGTGAGAGTGTGGCACATAGAAAGTAAGTTGTGTAGAAACAGAACAGAATCGCCAGGAAAATAGGTACCCCTTAAAAAAAAAACTAAACAATAATATAATTGCGATGGTGGCACCCCGTCAGTAGGTGGCACTCTAAGGCTCACTGGCAGCCGTATCATAGACTGTTGATGTTAGAAAACTGAATGGTGATTATATGAAGACAGGCTGCTGTATTGTGTAAAGTTCAACCGAACTTTTATTATTATTTTGCAGAGACCAACAAGTGGAAGCAAAATAAATATGTTGCACCTGAATTGAAGTTGATTCTCATTCTGTACGTGTAACACTAATACTGCTCCGATTCGTTAAAACTTCAAATCAAATGAGTTTGTGTGAGTTTCTTGATTATTAAAAGTCATCTGGATACGTTGCAAGCCCAGTGCAAAATCAACATACCGAAATAATAATGAAGACAGCGCACGCAGTGAGCCATCATGATGAAGTATCGGTAAAAAAATAAAGTTTTAAATTGTTAGGGTAAAATTTCTTTCTAAATTGTAGGCTATAGCTACTACCAGGTTTTCAAACATATTAGGGGCGATTTAGGTATGGCAAAGTATAGGCTATGGCAGTTGCCATACCATGACTTCATGATCTAGAAGTCATAAATAATAGACTATCTTATTGAAAATATCATAAATTTTCCTGTCACAAAATATTTTTCTATTGATTATTCTTTGACTCCGCACCTCTTTGCGGTCAGTGAATGCAACATTGTATCAGAGCTAAATTCTTTCGCCAATTTGTCCAGTTCACGCACCACAGATTATTTCATCGATGGCTCTGCTCTATGCAATTACAATTTTCTGTTTACAGTAATCGGTGGTCTAAGATCTAATTGCATATCAGATTATTTCAAACACAAGATTGCTGACAGTTGGTAGGCTATTATTTAGTATTGGTATTTACTGTAAGCAAATAATAAACATAGGTAGCCCATTTAACAAGTAGAAATAAACCATTCTCCATTCAACCTCAGTAGGCCTAATAATAAACTGTAAAGTATAAACACATATCTTATTTATCAATTCCAGAAACCATCACCGACCTCACACAGATTGCAGTCTCTCAATAGGCCTAATAAAAAAAACCTGTAAATTCTAAACACATCGGCTCATGTTTAGCAATTCTAGAAACCATTAGCAGCACTCAGCATCAATACCATCGCCAGCAGACGTCGCAGCAGTGCACTCTTCTCCGCAATCCTGTCAATAACTCTATCATTGTCTAGGGCCATCAGTATCGCTTTCTCTGTAGACATTAGCATGAACCCTTCCAAGTGGTCTTGTGACATAGTGCTTCTATTCTTGACAAACTTCAGAGTGGAGAAACACCTTTCACATGCTACTTGCGTTACTGACAAAGTCAGGAGGAATTTGTAGCCCAAACCAATTACATGATAGGCATCAGTCAATAAATTGTATCGGGATAGAATCAAATAGCAACACATTGCACAGTTTTTGCATGAAGTGCAAGTTTTGTTCCCTAGCTCCAGCTCTTCTTCACATGGTCCACTGTTTCCATCCTCCTCAGGCATCTCACTTGTTGTTCTGACCCAGTATCCATCCTGTGGCTCTGTCGTTGAATTTCCGCAAGCATTTGCTTAGCTCTTCCAATGTCGCTGTTTGAAGCCCTTTATCCCTTATTTGAAGGAAGTTTCTTGGTTCAAGACATGCAAAATCTGAACAGAGTGCTCCATTTGCTTCAGAACGACAATGAATGCTTTCTTTGACAGTGTCCAGAATCACATTGTGTGCCTTTATCTTGTACTCTGAGTCTGGATCTGGTAAGGGCTCATCCTCTGCCAACTCACTCGGCATGGATTTCTTCTTCCTGACCTGTTTTTCAGGGAGGGCGACCTGGACCTCAGCCTCACAGTCATCCTGCTCCTGCAGCTTCTCATTGGCCTACTCCACAAACCTATCAGCTGCTCTCTTAACACCATCAAAGTCCCTTACACACTTTTTCAGGCTTTCTTGGGTTCCTATAACCAACCGTTTAGCAGTTAGGATGTCCATGCAGCTTGTTTGAAGGTACTTGGGGTGAGAGGTGATGTCTCTTCACATATGCGCAAGAAAATTTGAGCAGTGAGTGTGGTCTCATATTTGAGCAGATCCTCTGTGTATCCTTTTGCTTTCACTCGCACAGTGGGCGTCATACTGGTATCTTCTTCAATCTTAGTTAATGTGAGAACCAGGTTGATGAACAACGCATGTTGCGAATTGCCAAAAGATCCAAATACCTTCCTCAGAGCCTGATCCTTGGCCCACCACCGTGTTTCCCTTATTGGAGACAGAATACTGCAACATTATTTAATAGTGAAAAAAGTGTTGCACTTGGTATCACAACTCCTGTAGTGTCTGCCAACATCAGATTTAGTATGTGTGCATAACACCAGACATGCACTTGGTTGGGAGACTGTGCTGACAGTAATGCAGAGAACCCCTGGTATTGCCCCTCCATGTTTGCAGCTCCATCAGTTGTATTACCGACACATTTACTTATATCAATGTTAACTTTTTCCAGGACCTGTTTCAGTAGCTTTACAAATGACTCTCCAGTTGATGACTCACACTCAACCACAGCTATCAGCCTTTCATGGAAAACATCTGTGATGTATCTGAGGATGACTGAACACTGGTCCTTGGAGGTTATGTCTTGTGTTGTGTCTATCTGGGCAGAAAACATCCCTGCTTCCTTGACTTGACTTGCAATGGTTTCCTGTATTTTGAGGCGGATAGTATCAAAAACTGCATTGACAGTCTGTTTTGAGAGCAAAGTAACAAGGGATCCTCTTCTTCCACTCCCCCCAGATTCATGCAGCTTCTTGCTTTTTGTTATGCAGTCATTCACATGTTCTTGAAGGCAAACATCATATTTGATGAGCAGAACTCATGACAGGAGGCTGTGTGGTCCAGTGGTTAAAGAAAAGGGCTTGTAACCAGGAGGTTCCCGGTTCAAATCCCACCTCAGCCACTGAATCATTGTGTGACCCTGAGCAAGTCACTTAACCTCCTTGTGCTCAGTCTTTCGGGTGAGATGTAATTGTAAGTGACTCTGCAGCTGATGCATAGTTCACACACCCTAGACTCTGTAAGTCGCTTTGGGTAAAGGTGTCTGCTAAATAAACAAATAAACAACAGCCATGTTCTCTAAGGTATATGCACACTCAGATTTGGATCCCCTGTAACTAAGGCCACGTTTGCCTATCACTTTGACTACATCTATTACACGCTCCAGCACCTGACGCCTCTTTCGCACCTGTTCTCGATGTGCAGACATTTGGTTGCTGCTTAGTAGGCTCTTGATGTCTGCCTTGCTGGCTCTCAGGAAGTATGTGTCTGCACTGTCTCTATGGGCAATACTTTGTTCATGCTCCTCTATTCTCTGATGCACATGTGACCAGGTTTTCATGCCGCCTTTAACAAATGGACTGTCATAAGAGGGCTTTGAGAATGCTAAACAATATAGTGAGTGGGATTGTTCACAATAGGTCAGCCACTTGCGGTTGGTTCCATCCTTGCAGTGGAAAGTCATAACAAAAAAATGTGTCCAGCTCTTTGGACTGAGGGCGTGTGAAGTAATCAAAGCTACCAGCTGACCCCCCCTGCATTCACTTCATATGTCTGCATCTTGTCTCTCTCTCCTTCTCTTTCCTCAGCTGTTGTTCTCTGCACTGGATCCTGCAACAGCATCCATTCTGTCCCTCTCTCGCCCCTCTGCATTCACTTCATGTGTCTGCATCTTGTCTCTCTCTCCTCAGCTGTTGTTCTCTCTGCACTGGACCCTGCAACAGCATCCATTCTCTCCCTCTCGCTCCTCAAGCTCAGCTGCATCTGCTTTAATATGCATAAAAGAACAACAGCAATCAATTTAATTAATACCTTTACCAAACTTTATTATAATTTGAAAGAATACTCACAAGAACATAGCTTGCTTAATTTATAAAACGGATAGTTCCGGTCCTCCTCTCTGATTGGTCAAAACAGCGATCCAGCTGTGCTATATTCAACCATACGCCTTCTCACCATTCCATAAATGATATCTTTGCTCAACAACCTAATCAACATCGACCTAAGTATCAAACCCAATCAAATTCATGTGAAACAATTGCTTTAAAATGTGCGATTTTGGTAGTGTGATAAAATACATGCAATGTGAAATCTATCGAGTGTTTACAAATAAAAATGGGCTAATACCACCATCAGCTCAGCTTGCCATAATTTTGTTTCAGTTTATATCAGGGGTAACCAGCTAAATGGTGGAGAGAGAGAGAGAGACGCGACCTGATAAATGTTTGAGCTAATGTTTTTTTTTAGTAACCCAGCTTGCTAGCTATCTAGCATAGGACAGTTAGTCAATTTGCTAGCGGAGCTTAGCATAGCTATAGATAGCTGACTAGATCTCAAAAAGTGACTAACGTTACAAATATTGGTGTAGCCGTTTTATAAAAGCAATAAGGCATGAGAGGCCATGATATATTGTGTATATAGTCACAGCTAGGGCGTTATTAGGTACGAGGCGCAGCCGAGTCTTTAATCTATTTTAATGCAACCATAAACTCTACTGCTTGTATCTGCTGTGCTCGACCCTGCCACAGTGTCATCTTCTTGTGGGCTTCCTAGACTGAGTCGGCTGATTAACACTGGCATCCTGACGTCCCTCGCTCTCCCTACTACCAGTCGGCCTACGGAACATGTCAGTTATTTTTGTGCACTTTGCGGCATCTGCCTCGAGAGACCGTTGCTGTTTGTCTCTAATCTTTTCTGCCCCACCTTTTCTTTTTCTGTTCATTTTTTACACTCACACTCTATCAATACAAGAGGTTCAAACGAAAGATGAAATCTGGCTGACCAATCCCGTTCTAAGAAAATCCGGGCAAATACAATCAGGGAGTGGCCACTCCTCCCCCTTAGATATTGCAATATTGGATCTACCCAAGAGATGACTGGTGTGGTGATGTGGTGACTGCCAAGTTAATAACAGCGTAATTCTCAGCATGTAATGGGAAAAAAAATAAAAATAATTATAAATCAAACGTAGACCAGTGGCCTACGCAGATCCAAACAGACCGGCCCATCGGGGATTCTCCCTCACTTCCCGATGGCCAGTCCACACCTGCCTGTCCCCATGTAACACTGTCCCTAGTGGATGGAAAAAATACCACATGTGGTCTACATTGTGGTATTCCTTAAACCCGCTAGAGACAACAAATTAAAACATTAATATCCAATCAAACAACATACACATGTTTCATCCCGGTATCAGGTTTCATCAAAATGGTATAAAGCAAATCTGAAATATTATAGAACAGTAGTATGATAAAGAACACAAGAGTAATCTCTTTCATGTTAAAATTAAGCAGTTTGTTTTAATCACCTTACGTGTGACATGTTGTTTCCTTTTATTCAATTTATTAGTAAGAGAAAAAAGGCAAAGTTTCGAGACTTAGTCCTGATGAAGAGACTGATATAGTCTTAAAACGTTGGCTTTTTATCTTGCTTATAAATTGAATACAAATAAAAGTAAAGTATTCCTGAGTGTGCGATTGTTCTTCAAAATCACACACTTATAAACACTATTATTTTTCCTTTGGTCTTTGTGGCAAAGTGGTAAGTGGTACGTGCAGGTGCAGGGGTGCTGCAATGCAGGAATGAAACACAGAGAGTTATAATCCAGTTTGGAACGGTCTTTAATTGTATCCAGGTCTGGTGATCAAACAATAATCCCCCGGCAATACACACCAATGTGTAGAGCACGGCAGGAAACAATAATAACTGGTTTTGCAAACCAAATGATAGTACACGTTATCCGCCCCACAATACAATACAATACACCAGTCCGGGTGCGTGCAGTAGTGTTGATGGTGGGTGATAACAATTTACACAGTGACTGTAGTGTCCGGGTAGTGCTGGCCCAAGGCGACAGCTCCGGAGACGTGTTAGCCGTCTAGTGAATTTACAAAACAAAAGACAATTACTAACACCAAAAAAAACAAACAAAATACTCACGAATACTGCTCACAATATTCCACAGGGGATCTCTCCCGGTCCTTCCAGTTTCGTATTTGCTCTGAAACCCAAGTGAAGGAAAAGATTTACAATTCTCCAGTCCCTTTATGCGATTATGTATGACCCCTTGGTAAACGATTGCAGCTGACTCTGTTGCCTGCAGCTGCTACCTCGTTTACCTTTCAGGTCAATATGTTCCTGCAACAGAGTCTTGCTTTTTTCCAGGCTGACTGACTTCCCGACCCAGGAAATGAACTGTCAGGCCAACCTGTCCAAAGCCTTTCCCTTTCGCTACTTTGCGCCCTCACAGGTCAGGAGGGAGGTTTACAACCAGAACTCATTATATTTCTGTCACAGTCTTTCAGAGATTATATGTGTTCTTTAAAATGTAAATTACTTGTAATGTATTTTCACAGCTGTATATTCCTGCGTGGAAGGGTGAGGAATTCACTGACACAGGAGACAAAGTTGTAGTGCTAAACACCACTCGGGTGTCTGATTTATTATTCACCAGCAGGTGGCATTAGAGGTGCTCCATTCCCAGATACCAGCAATAGTAACTAAGAATGACCAAACAGACACTCGCAAGTGCCTAAACAAATAATAATCAAAAAACAGAAGGTACAAAGAAAAAGAGAAAATAAAACACTTAAACAAAACTACAAAATAAAGTTGGTGCACTCTGCAGCTTTTCCCCGACCGTAGCTAGCCGTACGACCCGGGTCTCCGTCCTACACTCTACCATTCTCATACACCTATTCTCATACACATGTTGGGGGTCTGCCCAAGGGTTCCCCACTCTCTATATTTTTATTTTCTTCTCTTTGGTTTTTATTTTGTTTTCTTTCTCCGTCCGTTCACGGTCTCTTAGAGCAGCGCTTCCACTAGCTCGTTGTCGGTCTGACAGGTGGATCTTACGAAGCTGCTGCCCTCTTCCTGCAGCACCATGTATGCGCCAGACGTCAGCACAGATCTCCCCTGTTACATTCTGTTACATTATACATTTTATAAAATATTGTATTAATGAAACATTCATGTAAATACCCCAACTTATCTCACTTACATTTCTGGCCAGTAGAAAGGTTTTAGCTTCATCATAATGTGTCTTACAGTCTAAAGAAACCTCCCTAGAGCTTTTTTAAAGGTCTACCACTAAAGTGATTTGCCAAATCAATAAAATAGTAGTTGGGAAAAATTATGGAGAGCAGGGGTAGAATTAATCTTGCTGGGATAGTATCATCGGTACAGTGGGTATAATCTTTCAGGGCATCAATGTGATCTATAGCCTGATGGTTGGAGTATGACGGCTCTGGTGATTTTCCTTGAATTTCAAAGGCACATTTGTAATTATTCTCCTGTTTAGTCTATGAATGGAGAAGTTTATAAAATATGATAACAAAGTCCCTTAGGACATAGCCTTTATTTTCACTAAATACATACCGTGTACAATTCACAATGTCATTCTCGTGGTTCATGTTCCTTTGGGAATTAAACAATCATTCATTTTTATTGATACATGTGCTTCCAATGATAGGTGAAGCTCTCTTTCAGCAGTTATATAAATGCTTTACATTTCTTGAATAGTGGTAGTTGAATAGAGTCAGTGAAGTTTGAGGAAAAAATGATACAAATGTTAATAGACAGGCAGTACTTTCCCAATACCAAACAACAAAATAAAAGCAACAAACGGAAATAACACCACATAAAAGTAGAATAGAAGTCTTTTTGCATTATTCAAATGTGTAATATCATCCAGGTTCAGAGACAAAGTATCCCACACATTTCAATTGTGAATACGTGCATGTTTTACAATCTGTTAAATCCTAATTGCATAAGCATCAATCCTGTCGTCACAGGAAACAAATTAGAATACCTTTTGAAACATATATATATATATATATATATATATATATATATATTAACACAGCAGGGAGGGGTTTAATCCTCCCTGCATGAAAAACATGTGCGAATGCACACGGGTTTAATGTAGTTGTTTTGTTTAATGGTTTAATTAGATTTGGCTAATTGTTTGGTTTGGTTAATGTGTTTTATTTTGTTACAGGTAAACGGCTTAGCCGTCCTGTTTATAGTTTAGGTTCCTGTGTTGTGTTTCAGTTATTGCTCGAAAAGAGCTCTGTGTTTATTTTGGTTTTTGTTGTTTATTAAAAATTAGCGCAAAAGCGCTTTCAAACCCTCCATCTCTGTGTCTGGGTCAATATTTTAAAGGGCGAAATGAACCCGAGCCGGAAGGCTTGTTTACATATATATATATATATATATATATATATATATATATATATATATATATATATATATATATATATATATATATATATAAATATTCTAAAGCTACAGAAAGTGGGGAATTCTGAAAAATACTTTTTTCCTCCACTGCATTCTGATTTAAAATGTGTATCACTGTTTTATACAATAAACACACAAGAAAAAAATACAGTTACCACCTGTAGCACATTAATTTCTGTTAAACTGCAAAAAGCATTTTTGTAATGAATTTCATTGTGTTAACTCTGGTATAATTTGTATTTATTTTTGTAATAAACAAAAACACAAAGTCGAAGTCTACTGAAACACATACACAATCAGAAATAGATATTTTTTTATTATTTTTTATTTGTACATACCAAAATGATAAATGCAATATTTTTTAACATTGGCTAGTGTTGGTCACAGGATTACTGAAAGGTTGCATATCATATAAAGTGACTTTCAAGTCAACGGCTATGCTAGTTAATTGATTATCTGCAGCAATCAACTGAAATAAAACAACCTTGTGTCACTTCAACTTTTATCTGTGCTGTGTCATTAGGTCATCATTGAATAGTACTGAATAAAATCAAGAGTTTCTGGTTTGTGTGAAAAGCCAAAAGTGGAGGAAAATGCATCTTTATTATTTTATTTAGCAGACGCCTTTATCCAAGGCGACTTACAGAGACTAGGGTGTGTGAACTATGCATCAGCTGCAGAGTCACTTACAACTACGTCTCACCCGAAGAGCAGACACAAGGAGGTTAAGTGACTTGCTCAGGGTCACACAATGAGTCAGTGGCTGAGGTGGGATTTGAACTGGGGACCTCCTGGTTATAAGCCCTTTTCTTTAACCACTGAACCACACAGCCTCTCTTTGGGAGAAACCTCTGGGGTACTTATTCCAAGCTGCCATCCCCCCTGGCATAAAAGCTAAAGTGTGTGTAATTTGCAAGTCTTAAGAAATCATCATATTCGCTGGGAATTCATTATATGTTGGAATGTGACACTCAAAGATGTGAATCTCTTGCACAATTTGATATAAGCCATTTTAAGATGTGTCAGAGTAGAATACAGGTGAAGCTGAAGAATAAGATGAGCTTTAAACCAAGGCTAGCAAACAGGATGTAGGCATGTATTCAGGAGCAGTGGCACCACTAAATATGTCATTGGTCAATTGGAAATATTCCAAGGCATAATGGCAAGTGCATTAGAATGCAATCCCTGACCTGCCCTGTCAATTTATAAATACAACATGTCCTGATTGACAAGACTGGTAAAAGTGATCTGTTCCCATAGTTACTGTAGACTGAAGTAATCAGTAAGACCAAAAGCTTTTATCAGAGAGGTCTGAATAGTGGTCAAAACATCACGGTCTAAGCCAATGTATTATTGTATAAAGCAGTTCAGTTCTAAAAAGCTCCTTTCAAGAAGAATTGAAAGTGGCTCTAAGAAAGCATGTATTTGACAATACAGAATCTGAAGTAATAGTCTACCAACAGGTAATTAGCAAATATAAAAACAATTTGCAAATATGCTAGTCACGTCTAGCATCAAAGCGGAGCAAATCAATCACACTTTGTAAATGTCACTGGAAAGTAAAGGGAGGACATAAACAAATTGTTCTTTTACAGCCAAAAAATAACATTTTTAATTAGTATGTATTGCAAATCCAGCCGCTTGAATAAAAATAAAAGCAGTATAATGTAATGCCTTAGCCTATGTGAAGAGAAAGATATAAAAAGTTGAGAACAGTAACACGTCAGGAGAGAAGAAAACACCGAGGGACAAAGATAACAACTAGGATCGAGGCCAAGAATTTTCTACTTGTTTTCTTCTGTATCTGATGTGCCTGCTCCATTGAAAAGATTACATAACCAAACTGCTGCAGAATCCTGTCACAGCGAAGCTGCCTTTTTATTAGATGCTGATTCACTTTTGATCTATTATTTATCATAGGACATGGTCGTCAAATCTTTCAAAATTAATAATTATGTTTTATTACATTTAGTCTATTAGCAGTTAAGATTTTAATCCATTAAAGGTAAAGTAAATTGCTAATATTACATGAAAAGAAAAACAAATTCTCAAAATAATACTGTAATATGCTACTCGTTAAAGTACATTAGGTCATTTATAAATACTGATTGTTTATATTCACTTATCTAAGAGAATACAATCCTTGTTTTAAAGAATTAGATTATGAAAATATGGTCATACATAAAAGGTGGGGGGACTTTGACAAGCCTTAAAGACTTATGCAAATTAATGCCAGGAAAGCAGGAAAAAAGTACTGTAAAAACAAGCGCATGCTTTTATTAGGGGCTTAGAATGTTGTAAATAAATTTCTCTGATTGGCTGAACCACATTACCTGATTTGTAATGTTCCTTTGGTTTGAGTCACAAGGTAATCCTGAATCGGAATATGATGCATCAAGGTTTAAGACCTCAAATGTCAGAACAAATATTTCTGTAATGTCTTCTCTGTATAATAAGAAAATAATTGTTTGTTGCTTGATGTCAGAACATCATCAATCAAAACTGTCAGTTAATAGCAAACTGTTCAACTGTAGTTTTAATTATAAACCTTTAACAGGGGAGAAACTCAATTCGATTTCCAACAGTACCCTGGGGATGCTACAGAATTCAATTAAATGTGAAATGATAACAATCACATAGACACACTTCCACAAACATGTACAGTACAAAGAGCACATACTTCTAAGTTCTACAAAATTGCCAAATAATTGTAAAGAACCTTGACTCTGTCTCAATGCATGATTTTAAACTAGTCTCAAATCTACTATTTGCTTACCTACAGGAGCTCTAGTACTGTATGTCAAGATCAGTTTTCACCCTCCATATATGTTTCACATGAAATTATTTCTGGAATGTGCAAACCCATCCTTATCCCTGTATCTTACTTACTACATCTATGTCTAAAAGTTTTGTGTCACCCTATAGAATTAACTAATGTTGCTTCATAAAGTTAAATGAAACCTGCTGAATAATGTATGATAACATACTAAATTTCATACGGCTTTGTGATTTTCAATATATAGGGTGATTAGAAAGTAAGTTTACCACATCAACGCAGCATAGCATTGATGTGGTAAACTTACTTTCTAATCACCCTGTACTTAATAAAAAACTGACAAATTCAAATACTGTAGCACTGTTATGGCTTCCGGTAGACTTTTGTGATATAATTATAGCTTATTTGATTACATGATGTTAAATAAAAGATCTATGTTCATATAATAATTTTTTTTATTAGGTTTCAATCCTAAAATTGTCGGTGATGCAAAATCTTTGGCCATAGCTGTATACTTGCATTTTTTGGTCTTGCTTGATCCAAACATAATCTTTTTGTTGTTGTTGTTGTTTTGTTTTTTTGGTATGGTATTACACACTTGGAATCTTTTAGTGAAAATGACTTCTCTTCAATCTCAATAACTCTTATCTTCAATTTACACTTATTTCGCCCATCATAAATTTTCATGGACACTGCTTAAGAAATCACTTGTCAAACCAGAGCTGATGGCCATGATAAGTGAACGGATTGACACAAAGGATGAGGGGCTAAGACAATCTAAAAATCTCTGACAAATTGACGAGGAATGCAATTTTCTCTACTGAAATATTTCTTGCACCATAGCTTTTGTGTGCTAGATGTGATACTGGTACGAATCATTATTAACTTTGCTCTTTTAAAATAATAAATAATAAAGAATTGGAATTTAATCTATGATCTATTATTATGGTGTTGCACCTCTATTTTCCTCAATTGTAATATTAATCATCATAACATGCTCTGTGTATAAGTTATTTTTATTTAGTATTTGTAGCCTTTACATCTTAAAATATTTCATTCAAAAGTAAGATTTGTAAGACCAAAAGCAGCTGTAATATGACCAATTATTAGAATAATAATAGTTTGTGAGGGTTTCAGGTAGGAAATCTGTAGTATCATTAATACAAGTGCCTAGTACATTTCTTTGGTCAATCTACAAGCCAATTACCGGCAAGTTCCCATACAACCTATAAGGTACATAACCGTACTTCACAAACTCAGTCCTGCTGTGCTTTCGAATTACCACCTCCTACCCAACCACCACCACCTCCTCACTCCTAGCCTTGTCGGGAGGTATGGTATACGATGCTCCTCTGCCTAATATTTTTTGTTCACTGGGATGAACATGTTCCATGGATGTATTATTTTATTATTTGTTTTTTAGCAGGTGGCACTGGGATGCTCCGAAGGATGAGGCTGTGCTCCAATTATTTTTACCCTACTTATTTTTCTTCAACCATTGTTTGGGTTCAATGTTTTTGGAAATCTTTAAGATTTTGTATTGTATTGTCCTGCCTTAAGTGACAAGTGGAATCTATCTCCCATTCACTTGTACTGGGATTCTGAATCCTGTTCTTCTGCAATAACACAACACAATACAGTTTGGATAAGTACACAGCATACAGGGTTTACAGCTCCAGTAGTTTGTCGCTGAGCCGAATGACTGTTTTGTTGGAGTCAATGAGTGATTTCATACATTTATAAGGGCTATACCTAATGTATACTTACTGTTTTCTGATACTAACTGAAAAACACCTGCCTCCACCACACAATTTACTGAAACATCTCAAGAGATAACTCAAAGAGATACAAAATAAGTCTTCAAAGTGAGTAAAGACCAAACCTGTTTTACTTTTCTTTCTTTTCTTTAGCCTATACACTTCCAACCGTTATTAATATACAGTCGACGCCGCTTTATCGGGATGCCTCGGGAGAAGGAAAAATATCCAGAATAAGCGACTGTCCCAATTAAATCAGAGGCCATTGAGACGATCTTAATCACACTTTTTTCAATTAATCAATCAATATTAATCAATGTTTCTTTTATATAGTGCCTTTCATAGTGGACCACCATCACAAAGCACTTTACAAGATAGTGAGGAACAATGCATAATTCATTAAATACAGTGAAGTACAGGGCATAGTACATTAAATACAACATTAAAAAAACAATGCAAACACATTAAATATAGGCATAATGCATTAAATAAAAGGCTAGGATGTGAATTCTAAACACTGTGGATGTGTGTGTCAAGCAGAATCATACAAATAAGATGGAGTAAAAAAACTGAAATAGCAATTTAGACAACAGCTAATAACAGATACCAGGCTTAGAGAGCATTAAAAGCAAGAGAGAACAAGTGGGTCTTGAGAGTTGATTTGAAGCGAGCGATTGTGGGAGCTGCACGCACTAAAGCTGGGAGTTCCAGAGAGACTAAAAAAAACTGCCTCCATTTAACTCAATTCACTGAAACATCTCAAGAGGTAACAACTCAAAGAGATACAAAATAAGTCTTCAAAGAGGCAGTGAAGACCAAACCTGTTTTACTTTTCTTTCTGTTCTTTAGCTTATACACTTACAACCTTTATTAATATACAGTCGGCGCCACTTTTGATTCTTAATGAAAAGAAAAAGAATGAAATCACAGCACATTACGATTAAATGTCAAATACATCATTTAAAATACGAGTCAGTGTATTTTTATTCCTAAACTTTCTTTGCAACAGCAGCCTGAGAAACCACAGGGGACTCCTCCTCCTTCAAGAGTTCAGTGTGGTTTACGCAATTTACACAAGTCACAGCGTAATCACATACTCACTGCTCTGTGCTGCGTGGCCTGTCTTGCTCTGAAAAGTGATTTCCATTCATAATTTGAAAATACTGTACCCCAACAGCACTCTCAATAATTTGAAAAAAATGTTCCCTACTCCAGCTCAAATAAATGCAGCACTTAATAAAGAAACACATACAACACAGTATGACAAAATTTTTCAAATAGAAACAAAATGAATTGAATAAACTTGAATAGCGGTATTTTCCTGTAAAGTTTATTGAACCCAAACAAAAAAAAAACACCGTAGGTACACAACACTGTGTGCTAATATTAGTGTAGGAGTGAATACAGCAGCACTAAAATATAATGTAACGGCGGGTCCCAAGGCAGGCTGGAGAGAGGGGCAGGGCCAGCGCGCTGATTGATCGTCACCAACTAGGAAGTGGGCGCCCCTAGAATCGGGGGCGTGGTCAGTGCGCTGGAGTGAATGGGAGAACCAAGCCTGCACTTTTCTACCGAGGGAGGTTGTGCACAGTCAGGCTGGGGTCCTGACCCCTCCCTTTTAGAAGGTTCTGTGGATCCCTGGGCTGAGTAATTTCCCCACAGCTGCCAGCCTGGGACTTTCCAGCCTGGGACTTTTCTTATTGGCTGGAGTGGGCACTGCCTCCCTCCAGCTCCCCTATAAAAGGGAGTGGGAGCTGGATACCAGGGTCGGACTGAAAGAAGGAGAACAGAATGAAGAGGAGTGAAAGAGAAGAGAAAAGAAGCGAAAAGAGAGAAAGAGCTAAGGAGCTAAAGAGAAGAAAGTGGTGAGCAGAAGCTAGAGTAGCTCTTGCTGTAGCGTTGCTGTTTAGGGGCATAGCCACGGGACCAACTCATCTTCCTCACCGAAGCCCTGCCTGGACCTGGAGACTGTGAGTGTTTAGTTGTCTTGCTGGTTGAAGAGAAATAAATGCACCATATATAAAAGAGTTCAGCCCTGTGACTTAGAAACTGCTGTAAGAAAAGAAAGGGAAAATAAACCAACCTCTTCAATGTTGAATTTACATTTCTCTCATTATTATTTTCCTCTCCACGCTACACTGGTATGTGTCCTCACCTAGTCAAACACTGATCTGATCTAAAAGCTCAACAGCTTTCAGTTTAAAGTTGTATGACTTCTTCGCCATCCTGATCAATTTAACTTAACTTAGCTTCGATATATGCCTCCCTCAAAAAAATTCAGCAATAAAAAATTGCGCCTTTCGAAAACCATAGTACTTCTAATTACTGCTGCCCTTGAATAAGCAGCCCTTGAATAAACGCTGCAAATGTTTTTAGCAATTTAAAATAAACACTGCTGCGTTAATTCAAAATAATATGGTATTTACATAAGAACATAGGAAAGTTTACAAACGAGAGGAGGCCATTTGGCCCATCTTGCTCGTTTGGTTGTTAGTAGCTTATTGACCCCTGAATCTCATCAAGCAGCTTCTTGAAGCATCCCCGGGTGTCAGCTTTAACAACATTACTGGGGAGTTTGTTCCAGACCCTCACAATTCTGTGAAAAAAAGTGCCTCATATTTTCTGTTCTGAATGCCCCTTTATCTAATTTCCATTTGCGACTTTTGGTCCTTGTTTCTTTTTTCAGGTCAAAAAAGTCCCCTGGGTCGATATTGTCAATACCTTTTAGAATTTTGAATGCTTTAATCAGATCACTGCATGCATAGTCTTCTTTGTTCAAGAATGAATAGATTCAATTCTTTTAGCCTGTCTGCATACAACATGCCTTTTAATCCCGGGATAATTCTGGTCGCTCTTCTTTGCACTCTTTCTACAGCAACAATATCCTTTTTGTAATGAGGTGACCAGAACTGAACACAATATTCTAGATGAGGTCTTACTAATGCATTGTAAAGTTTTAACATTACTTCCCTTGATTTAAATTCAACACTTCCTTCTTCAATTTCAGTATCTCCCATATGATTTATAATGCACATTTGTATTACCTGCGTGCAGTACCTTACACTTTTCTCTATTAAATGTCATTTGCCATGTGTCTGCCCAGTTCTGAATGCTGTCTAGATCATTTTGAATGACATTTACTGCTGCAACAGTGTGTGCCATTCCTCCTATTTTTGTGTCGTCTGCAAACTGAACAAGTTTGCTTACTATACCAGAATCTAAATCATTAATGTAGATTAGGAATAGCAGAGGACCTAATACTGATCCCTGTGGTACACCACTGGTTACCTCGCTCCATTTTGAGGTTTCTCCTCTAACCAGTACTTTCTGTTTTCTACATGTTAACCACTCCCTAATCCATCTACATGCATTTCCTTGAATCCCTACTGCGTTCAGTTTGAGAATTAATCTTTTATGTGGGACTTTGTCAAAAGCTTTCTGGAAATCTAAATAAACCATGATATATGCTTTGCAATTATCCATTGTCGATGTTGCATCCTCAAAAAAAATCAAGCAGGTTAGTTAGATACTATCTCCCTTTCCTAAAACCATGCTCTCTCCCAGGATTACTGTTACCATATAGGTAATTTTCCATTTTAGATCTTATTATAGTTTCCATAAGTTTACATATAATAGAAGTCAGGCTTATTGACAGAAGTCTGTAGTTACCTAGTTCGGTTTTGTCTCCCTTTTTGTGGATCGGCATTACATTTTCCCCTGTGTCAAGAGACTGTTGCATGATCTTGGTTAGCGGTTTGTAAATAACTTCTTTCATTTCTTTGAGCACTATTGGGAGGATCTCATCCGACCCAGGGGATTTGTTTATTTTAAGAGCTCCTAGTCCCTTTAACACTTCTGCCTCTGTTATGCTAAAGTTATTTAAAACTGGATAGGAACAGGTTGACGTGGGGCATGTTGTCCGTATCCTACTTTGTAAAAACCTGTGAAAAGTAATCATTTAATATATTTGCTATTTTTTTTTCTTCGTCTATGATTTTGCGATTTGTATCTCTTAGACACTTAACCTCCTCTTTTGAATGTTCTCTTGCTGTTATAATATTGGAAAAACATTTTGGAATTGGTTTTAGCCCCCTTAGCAATGTTCATTTCTATCTCTCTCTTGGCCTTTCTAACTTCCTTTTGGACTTGCGTTTACAGTTCCAAGTACTCTTTCTGTGTACTTTGTTTTTGGTCCCTTTTAAACGCTCTGTAAAGTGCCTTTTTCATGGAATATTTTTTTGAATTGATCTATTAAACCATTTTGGCTATTTTGTTTTAGATTTTGATTTGACTACTTTTGGGATGTAATTGTTTTTCGCCTCTAGTACTACATTTTTAAAAAACAGCCATCCTTTTTCTGTGGATGTTTTCTCTATTTTACTCCAATCTACTTCTGTTAGTCTCTGTTTCATACCTTCACAGTTTGCTTTTCTAAAATTGTAAACCTTAGCTTTAGTCATTACTTTTTGGGTTACATTACTTTTACAAAGTAACTACTATGTAAATACACAGTAATTAGAGACACTTGATGTAAAATGTGAGCCCTAAGATATTGATATAGTTAAATGAGGGTAGATACTTACTAATGGTATGTAAAAACTTAGCTGAATCTTAAAACGTCAATCAGTCAGTTCACTGAAGGGTATCCTGGGTACAGTATTGGGTGACCTATCATGTACAGTAACTGAAATTTGTTGGTCAGACAGAAAACAATATTTATTGATTTAATGTGGTTTTCATTCTAATTTCAGGTTTCCAGGGGAGCAAACTACAAGAAAACGAGATTCAGGAAAGCAGATACTGTACAGTGTGTTTCCATGTTGCATAAAGGGTTAACATATGAATGATATGATGCTTGTAATCCTTGAGGCACTTTTTAATAGAGATCGAGACATATATGAATAACCTAAAAAAATTCATTCAATTCATTATTATTAAAGGACAAGTAGCAAGGAATGTTTTACATATTTTCAACTATGTAATTATATTTTTCATGCCTTGCTGCACCAAGGTCAAGGGCAAAACAAAACACATTCTAACTGAATTATTTGATTTTACAAACACTCATATAAAACAATTTCAGAAAAATGGGCTGTGGTATTTATGGCACATCTGATCATTTTATAGGAATGTAGCACACTACAGGTATACTGTATATACTTCGTACTGTGTACTATTTTTTATTAATAAACAGTATTGCAGTGTACTTACAGTACATGTTGTAATTACTATCATCTTTCAATGTAAAATAGACCGGTAAAAGAAAAATGCAGACCCCATACATTGCATCCAAAGAATTTAACTGGATATTATTACCAAGCCATAGTAAGCAAAAACAATACAGTTGCAGCAAATATACTTCCACCATTTTGAAAATGACAATAGACTTCTTAATCAAGTAGTGTCCCATTTGCATGGGGGGGGGGGTTGTGTTGCTCTCTCCCTGTATTTGTTCTTGTTTTGTTTTTGCCACCCTCTCAGAGCACTTGTTTTATTTTGCGTTATGTATTTTACGTGGTATATGATGTAACATATATTGCATATATTTTCACAGCTGAACTACTGGTAGCTCATTGAGATTCAAATATAATGAGTATGATTGCTCCATTTAGACCTGTGAATACAGGTTGCCCCCTGGTGTCAGAAACATTTGTTTATTATTATGTTTTAATAAAAATAACTTTTTAAAAGTTACATTGAGTTGTTGCTTAGGTATTCCTTTAACCTGTCTCCCTTCCCATACGAAGAACATGATAGTCTTAAAATGTAGATATTTGTTGCTTGAGGTGCAATCCTCTATGTAGCATAGTCTCAGTTGTATAACTATCATGTTATATACTTTGGTCTGTTACATGTGCACAAGTAGTTACAGAGCTAAAGTATTACTCTATGTATACTGTATGTCTTTTCAAGTTTTCTGGCACCCAAATAGCAGAACTGCATTTTGACCAGAACGTCCCACAGAATGTCAAAAAATGTACCAAAGTACATTGATAGGAAATGAAACACCATTTAGCATTTCCAAATACATGCACTTATAATGTAACCAATGCACACATACAAGTATTTAGCACAATCTTGTACACCCAAGCCTGTTAAACTATTATTTATTAACAGTAAACGCCTTAATTATACAATTAAAGTAACCCACATTATCTGTATATATGCAAATCCAGGAGTATTTTTTCCTTTCAGGAGTTGATAACGGACTTGCTTCCAGCATGTCAGCATATTCATACTGCACAGAGTGCTCACTTCCCTGAGACACAACACAGTTTGCAAAGATTGAATTAAAAAGGACAACAAACAAACAAAAACATAGACATTCACTTGCTGCTCCCGTTTCTTGGTCACTAGTTGTTGGCTGTTTGCAGAGCCAGTGAGGACACTAAAGACTGACATAACTTAAAGTGCAAAGGGCGAACACGCTATTTTTATATGTAATAAGAGGAAGCATGAGAAACGGCACAGCATTTGTAGTGAAAATAGGAAGTTTGTATTTTTTATTTAAAATAAAAAGATCTCTAAATCCAGGGCCAATAAAAACCGACCTTCATACACTTAGCGAGCGCGTCACACATGCTTTTATATCACATTGCTTGTCCCCTTGTCCCTGCTATCCAGAACAACAAGACAGTGCTTAAAGTAGATGTATTAAATTGCTCTAACAATGACAATCTGTCTTGAGGAAACAAAACACAGAAGCCATTTTTATCTGTTCTCTGACACAGTCATTTCTACAATCCATCATTTGAATAGTGTTTGGAATGTGTGGTTCAGGGTACATAGTTGCATGCATTTGAGCAATTTAGCAAAGGAGTTACTAGCCAAGGCATTAACTGACTCTACGTGACTCTCCAAGCAGCCACCCACCTAAAATATGCCCTTCTGCATATGCCCTTTGTCAGGACATAATATGTGCAAACACACATTATGGTTACCGTCAGGCCATCTGGCTACAATATCAAGCATGTCCCATCAGCATCAAGCGCTGCCTCAATATTCAGTACATTAATTTAATTTAATTCCTGTACAAATACTTGTGTTATTCCTCACTGGATGCTTTGAGAGTGATCAAAGTGCCATCCACAGTGCTGGAAAACTACAGTTAAATTAAATGATCTCTTTGCCTGTGCCAACTGCACCACATGTATAGAAAAGATTGCTCCAGATCGTCTATCTTTGAAGCAGCAAATGTTTGCACACACCAGGTGCACTAAACCATATTATCAACAATATGTTTCTTGACCAGACTGTATTTGCGTGACATATCTCCATAGATTTACAGAAGGCAACCATTTGGCAAATCCTGTTATACCGTAATACATATGTTATTTAAATAGTAATGTCAATTTAATTTGATTATTATTTTTTACATTGTGGTCATTGAGTAGGTACATTTTTATTATCACCTATGCTCAGTTTTTCATCTACCATAATTATTCATTAGAACCAATAGCACACATACTGCTCATTATATTTATTTCAACATTTGGACCCATGCTCCCTTATGAATAAAGACCATTAACTCTGTGTCAGCATATATTTTAAAGTTATGCTTCCAGAATATGTATGTACTCATTAAGGTCTGCTTAGTGTGTGCCTCATGGATATTTACCAGCTGTGGTAGACTTGATTTTAAGGGTTTTTATTGGAATGCTTTTTTATTCGCTTCCAACCAACCATTATTTTGGACGTGCATATGCAAAAAAGAAGCAGCCAGATTCAAAGACGTACATTTAATCCAGAATAGGTTTAGTCCTGGACTTGCTTATTATCTATTTATCAATTAGAAATGTTCCCACAAAATCTGAGCAACGGATGTTACCAAATAATTTTACCTTTGAGGCAGACCCTGGTACAGCCACAGTTGTTGATGGGCACCAGGCCAGTATTTATCACTTTAGTTATTTATTTATGTATTGTTTTTGCCAAAAAAAAATTCTATATACATAACATGTACAATAAAAAGATAAGAATACATTTTCCTGTTCAATGAATTGAATGACAAAAGTGTACTGTAACAATATATTTTAGGATGCGACATCTAAGAGGAAGAAAAAACTAGCGCTGCTGTTCATCAGATTAGTCGGCCCACCACTGGCATTGTTCAAACCTGAAGATTATGTTAATTGAACCTGGCTAGGCAAAGGTCGGCATGCATCTACTGACACCAACAACAAACCCACAAGCAGATGAGAACCTGAAGTATATGTGGAAGCTACTGTAACTCAAGATCAGTACATTAGGTCTAGAAACAGAACGCTATCCCTCTTCCTTAATGATAAGATCCGGTACCTTTTTATTTACAAAGTAACATCTCCCTGTACTTTAATAGCAAGTGGGTGCATTATGGAAACAAAGAAAGTGTTGAGGAAAACCCTTCTAAAGTAAATCATATACAATTAACCACATTGAAAAGAAAAAGAGTGGTCTAACTGAAGCAATGCAGAAAATGACTAATTACATTTAACAATAACTTAATTACTGGTCAATTATATTCTTAGACTGCAAATCCTTTGAAAACTCTGAATTAAAAAATGATGAGAACACACCAAGCTGTGAGAATAGCTTGTGATTTTCTTTATAACTACTGTACAGACCGTTATGTTAATTTCCCCTCCAAAAAACTGAGGGCGAGTGGCACTGCATGAACTTCTACAGAAAAGGACTAACGTGGAATGATCGGGTCTTTTTACAGTCTTTAGTGGACTCGTTTTCTGAAAGTCAGGGACCAGTTACAATGCAAATCTTTGACACGGCAAAACAATTCCAGGCCTACTCTGTTAGCTTTTATTATTATTTTCATAGTATTTTTGGTAGTAATGTGGATTCCAATTTATAGTAAAAAAAAAAAAAAAATTCATACTCAAACAATGTCATAAAATCACAGATGACATGGGCAAATGTTTCTGTAGTCGGAACCAGGTGTTTGATGAAGTCACAAGCAAAGGGATAAAAAAAAGTACAGTATGGTGCCGCTTTTAAGAAATACAATATACAAATGTGATATAGATTTAGTTGTGTTTACAGTTGTACTGTATCAGTTTAACTGTAGCTTAACATATTTGCAATTGTCTTTGTCATGGTTCCCCGTTTTCATTTTGAAATAAGACTGGCTCTTCTTTGAAATATGAAACATGGCCGGGGCTGAGATAGTGAGCTGAGTTGAGTAAATTAAATAGATGTCTCATATGAAAAACCCTTTTACTCCTGTTCTAGTTTGATATTCACACGATCACGTGAATGTGCAATCGCTCCTTGTTACCATCACACTAGCGAGCTAGTCAAAAAGCACAGTATTTTAAAATTATATATTGCTAACATAAGCTACTGTACAAATACCTTAACAATGCTGTGGTATGCACTGGGATAAATACCAGAAGAAGCATGGAGTGGATGATCATATAAGGAACAGGCGTGTGCAGTCCAAATACTGCATTGTGGTGTTTTTGCTGTGTTGTACTTGCCTTCACACACACACACACACACACACACACACACACAAATTTATGATTTTTTATTTTTATTTTTGAATCCTGAACTAATTCATTTGGTATGGAAACTATCTTGGTAGGATTAGTCTGGGAGTCAGGTGAACCTGCTCCACGAATTCCCTCTGTGAAGGAGAGCAGATGTATGTCCAGCCAATGGCAATCTCTCAAACATTCTTGTGAAAATTAGTTACAGAGAACATAGTTAAGCATGAAGCACGGACGCTATTGTGCAAATAAGGTGGGGTAACCCGTTAAAGCATGACTTCTGTACTCCAAATGGATTTGTAAAGCAAATATTACACAAGATTGGTGTCAAAAAATGTTGTTAGTTATTATGAGGATACATTCAGAAACTCTGATGGTAGTCATTGCTTTTTTAAAATTAAACTGTAAACCCCCAAATCAAACACCCCATTCAGTGTTTGCAATACCCGCTATTAGAGTCTCATTGTTAATGCTGCTTTTGACATAAAATTTTTTGGTTGTAATATGATGTGGTCTGTGTTGATTACTGTGAATGATTTAGTTTATACCGTTTTTGTGATGTTAGCAATGTTTATCGTCCAGTTTTAATTTAGGGAAGAAACAACATTTTCAAGCATTAGTTATAATGATTGAGCCAGTGTGTCATAGCTATTAGGTGACTGACTTTCATTTTGCAGGTTTTGATTACATTAAAATGTTTTTATATGATATTTTTGTGCATAACATTTTTTTTTACAGACAATTAAAATTAAAATTGTCAAGGATTTACTGCAACTATACCAGAAACCATTTTTTTTAAATGCTGCATTGAGATTAAAAACGTTCACTTCATACAATACTTGATTAACAATTTTTGACAGTCCCAAGTCCATAACAAACACTAAAAAACAAAATCCAATTTGAGACTTTTAAATGTACCTAGTTACATTACTATTTGCAGTTCTCTTTTCAGAAGCACTCTGTATATGTTTGGAGTGTAAATGAGTTTTAAACCCAAATGCTACTGTTTTTATTATTTTATATTGTTGTGAATTTGGTGCTATTTCTTTTTTTGGCATTAAAACACTCCGAAACAGTGATGCACGTTCTACATGTTATGTTGTTCCATGTTGGAAGGTTCCAGAGTTTCTATCTAGTTGATCTTATGTTTTGTCTGTCTGTTGATTTTGAAGAGTTCCAGGAACTCTGTAGTTATTTAGTTCAGGGAAAGATTACAGATAACACCAAGCAATCAAACCTGATGCGCGGAGGCACAGGACGAAAGGTACAGTAACAAGATTCTTTTATATATATATATATATATATATATATATATATATATATATATATATATATATATATATATATATATATATATATATTGTTATTATTTTGTTGAGCATTTAAACACAGTAACTGAAATAATTATAAACACACATGTATAATAAGTAATGCACATTTTGTATTTGAAAAACCAATGCAAACAAAAAAGCTTCAAAAAATCTCCCACAGTACCCTTATGTTTTCTGATGTGCAAAAAATGAAGCCAGCTATGTTTTGTTGTAATGCTTATGCTCATTTGTTTTATCCTGCTATACAAATAAAAAGACTGAATTTGAGAATACAGTTCTGGCTAATAATAAAGGGTTACAGTTAATTGTAAACTCCAGTTTTTATCAAGTTCAGGAAAATCTTTACCCTGAATGACTGCTATAGTGCTAGTTGGGGATTGATCCCCTTTGCTACAGTATGTGGACAATAAAGAACCAAATAATGTAAAGTAAGAGTTAAAAGCAATTTCTGTCTGCAAAAAACGAGCACTTGGGTTGGTCTTACCTGTCATTATGTTGTTGTGCTGCCTTCTGGCTGACTAAAGAATGGCTTGGGTTTGACCAGGGAGGGTTTTTGATAATGTAGGTCTTTCCAATTGGCAAAGCCAAATAATACCATGAGGTATTTGACCTCAGTATCCTAAAGTAATTTCCCACTATGTCAAAAGAGACACTTTGTAAACATGTTAAAGAACAGCTGTATAAAAATCAGTCAATCACTCAGGTCATTTCAGAATCCAGCTGTAATTCATTCTAGATGGTGTCACTATGGATTTACTATGGATAATGTTAATTCATTCTAGGTAGTGTCACTATGTGTTTACTATGGTCTCCTGCTACTAGTACCTTGGTATTTGGCTTGATGAACAACTAGCATCCAATTAACATATTGATAATCTATCCTTAAAATCACTGTTTTAAATTGAGTACCCTTTTAGAAATCATAAAACTTTCTCTTTAAATACAGTACTGCTGTATTACTTACTACTATTTTTCTTAGGACGTGCAAAAAAGTATGCCTATGTAGACTCCATGCAAACTGAATATGCATCCAGAAAAATGCATTTTACCACAAGAAAAAGCAGCACACACTATGAGAGCACAAGGGAAACATAGCAAAAAATCCAATCTGACTAAGATACTGTAATTATTGCCATGTAATTATACTACAAAACAAAATGCTGGCTTCATGCTGGTCGAGTCTGAATATTCCTTCAATAACAACATCATATATTTTGCATCTCCTCAGCTCCCTTGTGCCTTGGGTTGTGTGTTATTTCTTACTTCATGTTCTTGTGTTGTAGGATGGACAGAATCTAGCTCATTATATTGTAATGGGTAAAGCAGAAACATAAGTGATTGTTATGACCAAACATTTACTTTGTAAAATAATTATTAAGTTAGGATGATTGAAAATGACTCATGGGGCCCTGCATGGTGAATTAAAGTTTGTCTTTGATTGTGTTATCTGGACTTTTTTACTCTGGGGGCATGAGAACCAACTACAGAGATAATTGGAACAGTATTGGGAAGCACAAATATAATTTTTATCAAAATGCACATCCTGGACCATCTACATGTGCAATATTGTCATATGCTTTACTAATACATATTATATTTTCCATTATACACCCAGAGGTATGAAATGGGGCTCTTTCACAAATGTTTAATCTAAATGTGTTATTTATTTGTTATTTTGTCAGGGGCCTGAGCCATTAGCTATCTCTATCAACCACTCTGAATTTATTTTGGAGAAGGAGACTACCAATAACCAGAACTAATACAATGCAATCATTAATAAGAAGGGCCTGCATACTCTAGCTTAAAATACAATCACGACTAAGCAGTGCAATCCAAGCAAGGTATTATATATATATATATATATATATATATATATATATATATATATATATATATATATATATATATATATATAAAAGCAAGGTTTTGATCTGCATGTAATGTTGTAACTGATGGACGTCACTGTACACTGTATAGCACCAAAGTCAATTTTTTAAATAAGAGTTGCATTTTTACCCAAAACTTGGTAATTCTTAATCTGGCATAGCCCTTCATTAATGGTATGTAGCTATTATAAATCAATTATACCTTCTTAAACATTGATTAAGATCCTTGGTCTTACCTGTCATTACCAGTACAGTCAACTACAATGTAGTATAACGACTCCCTCCGAGAGTTGATATGTTCACAGATCCGATGAACCTCTGGACCTAATTCAATCGAATCAATATTAAGGCCATCCCGTTATTAAGGCGACATTTTGTTGGTCTCTGGACTGGCATTTATAGATTGGTTTTACTGTATCTCAAAATGCAATGACAGGAGTAGTACATTATCATATTGTGTCAGCACCACTTCTTATGTGCTGAGTCAATCCTAAGTGTTAACAGTCACTGCAAAAGATGCATGCTTGTTGACATATGGCTACATCAGCAAGCATATGTCAGATTTCTGCCAGTCCTTTTTTTAAATGAAATGTTTGTGCTGCTTTAATAGCAGCATTTTGTAACAGATGTTATCAGATTAACCTTAAGAAATATCTCATGTTGCATAATAATACATGCAAATCTAAGTGTAATGTGAAGTTTGTGTTCCTTGTAGTGCTGTGCATTTGAATATTCATTTCTACCTTACTGAATCTTTCATAAACTAGCCACTGGGATTGGTTCCTTAAGGAGACCAGGTGGATATTGGTGAGAATTGATGGGGGACCTAAGGATATAAAAAGGACGACAGCTGTAAAAGTCTGCAGTGACATTTTAGGGTCTACTTTAATGATCTAAACAGTGGCAGATCTAAATACCACTGCTCTTCACCTCTATATTAATCCTGCTGGTCTTAACCGCTGGGGGTATTTATTTCTAAAATATTACACACAATATAGACAAGAAATGCAATTTCCATCTAAAAAAGCTGTTAAATTCTCTAATGTTCTGGCACAAGCTTTTATTAAATTGCTGTGATCCTTGGTTCAGATTCAGATTACGAATTTTCAGTTTTCGAATTAAATTGTTCAATTCATAGCAGCTCCGTCTCCACTGACTCTCCCTCTGTTCCTCCAGATACACCCTCCTTGTCTCCTGGCCAGTGAGAGCATGCATGATCATACCCACCCGCTGAGCATGCGTCTCATGCTCACTTGCCTTGAAGTAAAGGCCAAGTTTCCCCACCCACTCACATGCTGGGCACAGTGCCTGCACCATCTTCTTCACTTGAGGGAAAGTCGCCCCCTTTGGGTGCTCTCTATAGGCAGGTGCTGGTGTCCAATCCTACAGGTTAGGTCTTTTCACTTTCACAGCAGCCTATACCGCTTGTATTTTGAAAGATTTTCAAGATGACCAATTTATCATTCTCTCTGATTACTGGATCAATTTGCTCTTCTTTGAAATAGTGTCATTGGAAAGAGGGCCTAAAAGGTGCAACATGAAGCAACTTATCCCCATAATGCCAGTTTAGTTCTGGCAGGAAGAGACCTCAGTGAAGTAAATTAAACAGTGTAGGTGTCCTTGAGGCATTTACCCACATTATCCGCTCTGAGGATCTATGACGACCTCTTCTGAGGAAAATGCTAGGTATAGTTGTTCCTAAATTTTAAATATTTATTTTGCTGTGATCATTTTATCAAGTTTATTATCTTTGTCATTTCAGCAGTTATGCCATATCAAAGATACATTTTTTTTAAATGTATGTTTTATTAGTGCTGTTAATTTTTTTTTTATTAGTATGGATGTTGTTTGGCAGGTTGTCCATTCGTCTGGTGCCAAATGTCCTGGGAATAACACATAAAACAGGATCTCCCATTGGGCTGATTATAAATCTTGCGCTCTGATGGTGACTTTTCTGGTTTGGTTTAAGTTGAACGTTTGGGTTAACATTTTGATTGAAAGTCAGGGTCAGGCTTATGTGTAGAAGAGTGGCTGTTCGTGGAGAATTTGGCTCTGAATGAATCAACAACCTGCTGCTGTTCACAGCATGACATCCACTAAATAATCTAGCAGTTCCAAGAAAGTGTCTGAAAATGAGAGAAAGAAAACATGAAGACATAAGAAATGCACAAACAAGAAATAAAGTCTAACTGTTGACCACATCACTAGAACAGAAGAGCAAGACGTCTTGTGTTTTGGCAGAAAAAAAACTGAAAAACATAGATTTTAACAGTGTCAGAATCAACAGACACTCATCAAGGTGAGAAACAAAAAAAAGAACGCCAAACAGCAAGTAATGCAACCATGGAGGCTAGAGACAAGACTGCTCCTTGTTGATGAAACAAGAAATCATGCCTGAAGTCTTCATCCAAGCATGGACAAGGGAGTATTATGTTGTGGGGCTGCTTATGTTCCAGTATAACTGAATACAGCTCCCTATTTTCCTGCTTCAAATTGACTCAAAATTATAACACATCTAAAACAATATGTCTATTTATAAGATTAAGATTATTCCCATAGCTAAAAGACCACCCCTTTACCTGCCCCAGTATCGTAAAAATGAAATGTGAATGTGCAAGTTCCTTTTTCAGGTCCATTCAGTCAGAGTTATTAGCTATTAACCTGTAAGCTGGTTTATTTGTCCCTGTGTCCATTTGAGTTGTACTGAGTTAATTTCCACTAAGCAGCAGACCTATGAAGACCACTCTGCTCTAATGTCACCCTTAACTCTACAGAATAAGACTTCCAAATGCAATGATAGAGGGCTTGTACCAGCCCTATTTCCAGGAGCTGTGGGATTATCCAATGCTTTAACAGGTATGCACAACTGATTTTTTTTCTATTTATTAAGGATATTTAACCAAAAAAGCCCACTAAAAGTACATGTCCTATTTAAACAGCAGAAGAAACATAACAAATGCATTTGAAATAATTAGAAAAGGTACTATAAAGTAGGTTGATGTTCAACTTATGTGACACATCTTTAAATATATCTGGTAAACAAGTATATTGTTTTCAGGAAAGGGTTGTGATGCACGGTTCTTATAATGTGCTCAACACAGCTGCCTATCAATGCCATTCCTGTGCATTCAGAATAGTTCTGTTTCTTGCATTTAAACTTAGAATACTTTCAGCTTATATGCCAGGTGTTTTCTCTATTTACAGGAGTAAAAAGCAAGAGATTGCCGCAGTGATCAAGGAGTGTTTCAAGGGTTTTTTTTGGCAACACGCCATCACAGGGACAAGTGAGTTGATTGGCCGAGCTTTCATTCAGATCAGATTACATTTTGACATGCGTCACAAATCTCCGCCCATTTTGCTTAGTGTCAGTGCTCATTGGTTGATCAACGAGAGAAGGCTTTAGTAGTGCGATATGAAAACAGCGATATGGAGTAATGTTATTTTCTATAGTGCAGAGAAACTATCTGAATATTCTAACAAACATTACTGCACATTATATTCGAAGTCAAAATCCATGTCTGTGTCATAGTTGATAGATATTAGAAATATGTATCACATCGTGTTTTGCCAAGCACCGATTTACCACCATGTCAGAATTTGAGTGACAGTTTCCAAAATGGCAAGTGATGTGTGGGATTAACATATAAACAGGATCAACAAAGTGATGCTTCAGATTTGGCAAGTGAGTCAGAACCAGGGGATACAGCTGCAGGTAATGCACATCACTCGAAAATGCTTCACTTGTTCCAGACACTGGCCAAACTTACAAGGTAAATGCTATGTATAGTCATCAACAATTTGTTTTGTTATGATTCTATTTTCTGTTATGAAGAGAGTAATAAATGAAAACCAGAATGATGATTTATTTTTTCTTTGTTCAACGCCCCCCTTTTCAAATTTATTTTTAAAGAGTTTATTTAAGTTAAATTTGACAGTTTTCACCTGCGTGCACAGCTAAAGAAAAAAAAAAAAAGCTCAAGTAAACCTCAGTAAATGTGCCATTTGCCTATTTGTTTATTGCAAAGAATCTACAATGGCAGGGATAAAAAAAAAGAAAAAGCGATGTCTACTTTTGTACTGTTTCTGCCTGAAAGACACACAAGAAAAAGTGTATCAATTTAAGTTTGCTTTATAGTTAATTCAGTGGAGCCCCCACAACCTATTACTATAATTTTATGATTTACTATCATTTTTTTACTATAATTTTATGATATAATAGTAAATTGCTTTAATTTTACTAGATTTAACTGGGAATTGTGCAGCATGTGATTGGAACAGGAAAGTCAAAGTAGTTTTTGTATTTAATTTAAATACATTAGCAATGTACTTTAGCTTAGGTATTGTATTGAGCTATATCAATTTATATGATTGATTAACCTGTTAAGTTTGACCTGTTGTCAGAGCAGTAATAAAAATTCAAATAAATCTTGCAAAACACCAGATTTTTGTCTCGAGATTATTATAGAGGGGAAGTTGAGAGGGGCTGCTGTATGTTTTTAAATGAGAAACAGTTTGGTTTTATTATAGAAATAAATGAAAAACTTTAGAAGTGCATATGTCTATATTTTCTTTATTTTTCATATTATAAACTGAGTATTTTTAGGAAAAAATCACAATGTGGCTCTGAGGCCACCAAAAACAATTGTTTGAAACCACTGACCAAAAGAACCACGATTATGCTTTTTATTTTAAACACATTTGTGAGGTAAAGAGTGATTCAGCGTCAATAGCTCCAGACAGCGAGAGGCATACAGATATAAACAACAAACAGCGAGAGAAAATAAGAGACAAAAAACTATTAAATTCGAATGCTTGCTGCGCAGTAATTTTCTGAAAACAAAGATGGTGCGAGCGAGTGTCAACATTTCTAGTTTTAATAAAATTAAAATGAATAGCATGCTGTTTTAATAGCATTACAGTAGGATTTGTATAATTATTTGTTTGCAAGATGTCGTTTGAATGTTGTCAGGAAAATGTCAGGAAAAGTACAATTTGTTTTGTGTTTTTGTTATTAAATGGCGATCATTGTAAGTTGTTATTTCTGAGATGTATTAGTTGATTAGTGCAAGTGCAGTGTTGTAACGTTCTGTTCCTGTATGCAAAGTATGATTGGATCGTCAAATTTACATGACCATTTAAACAACCCCCCCACTGGTATGAACATCATGGTGCCCTGTGGCCCCCCAAGGTTTGGACACTGCCTTATCTGGCCCACCAGACAATGTAATTCAATATCACTGACTTAGGGGTATAGATGGAGGTTTAATTGGTTTCAATTAAAACTGTTTAGAACAGGGTTGGAACAAAGATCAGGAGTGGAAGGGCTAACTTTGTACAACCCTGATTTAATAAAGCACCTCAGTTGCCTAAAACTGGACTCCTGTTTCATTGTCTAGTATTGTACCAGCAACCAATTTTGTGTCAGAGTGGGACTGGACATGCCTCTTGCAATACCAAGCCTTCTAAAAGAGCAAAGCCTACAAACCAGAAGAAGGAGCCATCAAGATAGGATGAAAATTGAGGACTGTGAGGGACAGACTGATGACAGGGAGCAGTCAGAAGAATACATAATTTTGTTACTTGTGAAACACCTTTCACACAAGGGTTTATAGGTGTTTTTCTGTTTTTTAATTAACTGTTTAATAATATGAATCTGTTAAGATAATATACAGACTAAAAAAACTGCTCTTAAAATAACAACAACAACAACAACAACAAAGAATTCCTTAAAACTCTCCCTGATGTTTTGTGAATGGGGCCCAATATCACACTGATTCAATGGCTCTGATTAAAGAAAAAAACTTCACCTGGATTTATTGTTTAACTAGAAAAAGGTTTTAATTTTGGTCTATAAATACCCTTTTCATACAAAAGTGTACAAAATGTGCTAAACTTCAGTTTACAAGCTGCCACTGGCTGTTTAGAATTGGGTCTGTTGTAGAATTACTACCAGTTTCAGATATAAAATATAATACAGACATTATTATTATTATTATTATTATTATTATTATTATTATAAAATGCAAAGTTTCTCTCTCTCTCGTGTGTGTGTGTGTGTGTGTGTGTGTGTGTGTGTGTGTGTGTGTGTGTGTGTTACTGTTAATTATGAAAATAATGTAACGAAAATATTGTATATTATTATATATATTTTTGACCAGGGAGAATGCACGCCTACAGGAATAAATTCTGCTAAGTGGGTTTATTCCAGTCCATGTTTTGCACTGCGCTCTCTGTACCTCAGTACTGTGCGGCGTGTATTTTTCTGTCCAGGATTTCTCTATTCCTCTCAGATAGCACCACTACGGTATTTCAGTCTGTATAAGAGAAGTTGTCTGAACACGTAACATAGAGTGGGTTTCTGCTTCGCAAGCCGGATTTATGTGCCTGAACTTGGACACAAAGCATATTGTAAAGGAGGAAACATAATCGTCTGCTTGTTTGGTTGCAAATAAAAAGTCTGACCACTCATTTAAAAATATATACATAACGGTATTTGAAAAATATATAGCGTATGTCTATATCTGCATTGGAAGAAAAGTGAAAACCACGGAGCCCGTTTACTCTAACATACGGGAGTGGTGTGCAGTTTGGTTTAGATCAAAGGGAGTCTGCTGTGACACATCTAAAGGATTTATCCCCAAAGTGTACAATGTTGTGGATCGGGTGTGTTTTTTGTACTTTGTCCGTGCTGTCAGTTGGAGCTGATCTCAAACCACGAAGCTGCAGCGAGGTCAGGCAGGCGTATACCGCTAAAGGCTTCAGTCTTGTCAATGTTCCTCACCAGGAAATATCAGGTAAGGATGGAAAGTGTGCTTTCCCGTTACTTGATCTGGCTGCCTACCTATACAGAACACCGTTGTTTTCTATGTATTTGTTATTATGAAAATAAATACATTCAGAAGACAAAAATAAATAAATAAAAAAGCAAGAATTCCAAGTCAATTTTACTTAGTTATATACAATGTAAATAGCAGGTACGGTAAACTTGTGTAAAGTGCAGGCCTTTTACCGTGTAACTCATAACGTATCGCTAAACAAGTTGCAAACTGTTAAGTCTTTTGATAACAATGCCAACCACAGGTGCTGTTTCTAGTTCATATATTGTACTATAGGATCTGCCAAATTAAGAAATTATTCATAATTAACATCAAGCTATAACTGGGAACCTTGCTATAAACACGTGTAGTGGTGTTATCTACTGCAAGTAAGGGCACTTATTTCAAGTAGTTACTGTGAGTATTTTAAAAGATTCATTGAACATTTATTGTAAACCGCGGATAAATATAGGTAGATGTTTTTTCCTCTACAGTTTGAAGTTAAGAAACAATCTTTAACAATTAACTTAAGACACAGTTTAACAAATTAATTTAAGACACAGCTATATAGCAGGCAACATGTATCAAAAGTAATTACAAAGTAATCATATCAGCAAAAAAACAAACAAACAAAAAAAAAAAAACTTTCTTTTGTTTGTCTTGCATTCATCAATGCTGACGTGTCTGTTGCATTACACTTTTTTACTCTTGGCACTGTTCTTGACAAGTTATTTAGATACAGGTTGAGCAGTAGCTTTAATTTGCTTGATTAGTAGTCTGCTCAAGGAAGAGTTTTGTTCTGCTAATCAGTCCAGAACACTACCAGTGTTCATGCTGCTCAGTGCTACTGTAATTACGGTCAGAAATTAGATACCCTGGTGGTAAATGGAAAGATGTTTATTTATCACTAACTCCATTATAAGCATTTAATTACGTTTGAAACCATAGTGTTGATGTGATATGAATTATGGCAGTCAATTATGACCAGCTACCTGAAAGTAATTGCTCCTCTTCTGGAAAACATATTGCTTATTCTGAAGTGTAAAAAAAAAATTAAAAAAATAAAGTCAAGCAATGATAAATATTATGTTTTTTTAATGTACGTTATGGAAGTAAATTATTAATTGTGCTTCATTTAGGTTTTCCCTATTTTGACACCAGAATAGACAAAAAAAAAATGCCAGAGGTGCTGACTTCCTCAGTTGTCCAGTTGGTACCTTTGTAAGCACTGCATATCAAACATGATAAGAGGGCAACATAGCAAGCTAAAGAAAGTTTATTCAATCAGACAAGTCGCTGGTTATTGCTTGGATAAGGAATTGTAAAGTAATAAGCTACAAGCAATTTGAATGCAGCAGAAGTGTCAAGAATATGGTACCAGACACAATACTATATTACAGATCTTTTGTCTTTCCACTGCAGCTTTCATTACTGTACTGGAATCCCAAGGCTCCAACACATTGTCATGTATTCTATTATATCCTCTTCTCTTTTATTTATTAAGATAAATAATATTAATCAGTTAAATGTAGCAGTCTTCTGAATATTCAATCCAGAAGGCATTTCATTAAGTTGTTCACTTTGTCCTTAAATAGAAGGTTAGCCAAGTTCTTCAGATAGTAGCAATGCATGTGCTACACCAGAAAGGCTTCCATTCCAGGCTTGTAAGGTATCATTAAATCATTATGTTCTTTAGGGTCTGGCCAGGGGTTTACATGGTTCAATTAAATAATTAAGGGCATGATTGGAATAAATATCTGGACTGGATGTGTTCAGTTGCCTACCCTTGTGCCACACGGTACCCTCCACAACACATGTGTATTCTTAATGAATGCCACAATTAATGATAATCAGATCAGTCTGCTGAACTGTCTCATTTGGCAAGATGAAGTACATTTTTCAAGAAAATAGTCAAGTTCAGAAACCCCCAAAAGTACAGTTCCTCAGACAAAATGCCATTATTATGATAACGACAAACCTTTACACTGACACCAAGCACTCATAAAAGGTCAGTTTCATCTTAACTGCAAATGGCACATTCTACTACAAGCAATCAACAATAAAAGCTTTTTAAGCCACTTAAGAATTACTGTCTGCCATTTATTTTTATGAGTAGAATATCTAACAATTACAACACTATGCAGGTGCTGTAATGCTCCTTTTATTACTTTAAATGATGTGGTATAACTGGGATTTTTAGTGCCAGACTGATTTACCATCATTGGGTCTAGTAATGTATTTGAATGCCTATATAGAGTATGAACCTGGAACAATTTGTGTTTTTTTAGGCAGTGTAGGCAGATAGCTGAGGCAAAATGATTACCCACATTATACCATTCCTGAATTATCAAAAAGAAAATTATATTGAAGATTCTTTAATGTTGACTTAATTTACGTTATTATTATTCATTGAACCTGAACACCCGTTTATTGTCTTTTTTTAAAAAAATTTTTTTTACAGATACTAATATCCATGTATTATAAAAAATAATAGATGAGCTTCAGTGAGTTACAGGAAAATAATTCCATCTCGGGTTTCTGTGACCTAATGTCTTTTTTCTTATATATGTTGTCATATGCCAACTTTTGCTATAAAATACACTGTTAAAGATACAGTTCTCCTCACAGTGATGTTTCCAGTTTCTGTTGTGCTCCCTTAGCTTTAACCAAAGAGTGACACTGGGACAAGCATGTTTGGGGCGGCTCCCAAATGCTGACACCCTCTATTAATGTCCCTGAATATAGTGCAATGTTGATTTTAATTCTGTTTTACCACTGAGATGGAAACATCACTGAGGCGGTTCATTACTGTAGCTCCAGTTCTGTGTCCAATAGAGCATTCTCTGGATAAAGTAAGACAGGGTTGTGAACAGAAGATAGTGCTCAAGTACAGTGGAAACAGAAACTTTTCTGCTGACACAAATTTAAAAAAAATTATCCACCAGATTGCAAAAGTGCACATGCTATGACAAGAGTCTGTGATAAATCCAAAGGAGGTTGTTCTAAATTCCATAAAGATACACAGAAGTGATATTGGTACTGTATGTATATAAATCGTACATTATTAGTGTTATGAATGGTAAGAAATATCTACTGTCAATGCAAGTTAAGCAAGTATTGAATTAACTAGTACCAGCCCATTCAGGAGGCTAAAAATGGCTTGACTATCTGAAACCACAGTGTGTCAATACTTATGGCACCACTGTATATTAATAGTAGTTTAAACTGCAATGAAGTTAAGCTGTTGAATACTGCAGATTGGCACAATACCCAGCAGGGGGCTCTGAAGTGCATCCTGTAACTGTGCACATGAAGTATCCAAGCCTGCGCTAACCATTTACCATTTAATTGATTTTCACAGTTTGAAGCATAAACCACAATTTGCTCATCAAAGAATATTGCTATTAGTAGCTTCTAATATGCATAGCAAGTTACAGATATGGTTTTCAGTACCCAGCACATTACTTTAATTTAAAGCAAATGTATTTTGATCATGTTTCTGGTACAATATAAGCAAAGGAAGCAGATAATCATATTTTGTTTTTCTATTAGCTAAATGAACACAATATAATCCATTGTATTTGATTTGCAAGCACTTTATAGTGAAATTCCATCTACAGATTCCTAGTCTGTCTTCACCAAAAAATCATAAGCAACAGCTTCAATAACATCTGTGTAAATCATCGGATCAGAACTTAATTGTATTTGCCTATCTGGGAAGTCCTAATCTTACAAATGACTGGGTAGTTTCAGGTGAAGTTGCCCCCTCCCCACAACAGCACAAAGGTTGAGTCATATATCATTCGTTTGTGCAGGTATGTGCCGCTGTAGTTTTTAAGATATCAACGATAATTTTTTAGGGAAGTGGCGTCACTCAGCCGCCCCACAATACCGGAATTATTATTATTATTTATTTCTTAGCAGACACCCTTATCCAGGGCGACTTACAATTGTTACAAGATATCACATTATACATTATTTCACATTATACAAATATCATATTATTTTTACATACAATTACCCATTTATACAGTTGGGTTTTTACTGGCGCAATCTAGGTAAAGTACCTTGTTCAAGGGTACAACAGCAGTGTCCCCCACTGGAGATTGAACCCACAACCCTCCGGTCAAGTCCAGATCCCTAACCACTACTCCACACTGCTTTTACTATTATTGTTTCTGTGATATTAACAATATTTTTTAGGGCAGTGACGTCACTCAGCCCCCCGACTATACTGGAATTGAACCAAACATGTCTCATTTGTTTGTGCCACTGAAACAAACGTTTGTGCAGCTATGGTTTTTAAGATATTAACGATTGTTTTGTAGGGAGTTATGTTGTCATGTTTTTTTTTAATTTTTTTTTTTTATAACTGAGTAAGCAACAACACATGAGAAATACATATGTATGTGTTGGTTTGTACAAATGCTGGTATACCACCGCAAAATATAATAGGCTACTTTGATGCATTTCGTAATACAGAATTATCCCAAAATGCAACAAAACAAGCTTTGCTGTTGGCGAAATTTAGTCTAAAATGAACCGCTAATTTGGAAACACGTCAGAATGTGATGCAGGGTTTAAGTATTTCACTACCGCATCCTATCTAGCCTACCTCTCTTTTTCTGCCTTTTAGTTTGCAGTTGTGTTAAAAAGTCAAATCAACTATTGCTTTTGCTCTGCTGCTGCTAATAGCAAACTTTATGGACAAATAATTGAAAGAACGCCTCTGTGATGATTTATTTAGTTGCAGGAAACCACGCAACTGTACGTGCATAAAGTTTATAAAAAATGAAGTCATTGGTAATGGCTGCGATTACAACAGGAAAAAAAAATAGTCAAACCTCTGTCACATTGCCAAACAGTTTTTATCCATTTCCTTTTCAGTAAATGCAATTTATTTTCTGCTATATGCACCTTGAAAGGGCATAAAACATTCCATTTTTTATTACGCACTGTTCAATAATATGCATTTTCAGTTGGCATTTCATTTTCAATGTAACATGGTTCCATTAATTGGCTGCCTTTTATACTATTATAGATGCAATAAAGAAGGAACTCCCAGAACGGGCAGGCGTTTGAGTCAAGCGTTTAAACACGTGTGCAAACGTGGTGCAGAGGCAGCCGAGGCAATCGACTGCACATATTGAAAGTTTAGCGAACTGTCCACCCTAACTAGTGAATACTAGGAGTTATAATACAATGTATGTTACATTTTATCACTTAATAAAAAATGGCTTCTATTTTAATATTTTGTCTAGTGTCTTATTGAGGTAACAATAGCAAAAAACTGTGAGGGAAAGTAATTTTTATTATAGTCTGTAGGTGTTTGACCGTTACAAAAGTAACAGAAAAATAGTGCATTTTCTTACAGAATAAAACATACATTGTAAAACTGAGTTTTCAGCTTCATGTCCTTGAGCCATGTGGTTGTTGCTGCTGCTTTGTTACTGCAGTAATTCAGATGAAAATAATATTACCATTCATTAGTGCTAGGTCAGCTGGTTAGTGCTGTGTTACCAGGTATCCATTTAAGACAGTGCATGTTGGGAAGGGGGGGTGTAAACAGCACTAGGGAAGTAATTGTACATTTTGGGGTTTTTCACTGAATATCAGTGTTCATAATGTACATACACTTAAGGCAAGCAGACTGAAACTTAGAACTTGAAAAATGTTGAGATGCACAAAAAAAGCAACAAAATCGCAACATTGTCTATGCATCCTCATTGTATACTTGTTTCAGATTCATTACACTATGAAACAGTAAGTGAATAAGAGGACACACATTTTCTATACTTTCCTAAAAATTATGTTAGGATCTCGCTCTGCCCAGAATAAAGCTATGCTAGTGATGAAATAAAGATTTTCTTCCACTGCTATTCATATTTATTTTGTTAGTATTCACTTGTGTAAGCAGCGTCCCTTACCAAGTGACATATTCTTATCAAAGAAGTGTCAATACATATTGACCCATATTTGGTTTAAACCCGTTATTATAGGGGGACTGTGACGTCACTTGCCCTAAAAGATTCGTGAATATAAATCTTGAAGGAAAACAGCACTAACATTCATTTTGCAGCAGTGACCCGCACAAACGTAGCACAAACGAATGAGACAAGTTTGGTTCAATTCCGGTATTGTAGGGGGGCTGAGTGACGTCACTGCCCTAAAAAATATTGTTAATATCTTAAAAAGTATAGCGGCACAAATGCTTGTTTCAATGGCACAAACGTAGCACAAACGAATGATATATAACAACGTTTGTGCTGTTTGTAGGGGGGGCAACTTCACAGAGCTGGTAGTTTCTCTTCATTTTACTCTCAAAATAGGTTCCTGGCTAAGCACTGCCAATGTCAGCACTACATTGAATAGTGTTCCTGTCTAGGCAGTCACCACTCTGTAATAAAAACCTTAGCATATTTTTAAAGAGGAGACTCTTATCTATTCAGGGATACCAAGATATTTAGTGAGCAAGTAGTCGGAGTGAAATTATCTGGCAACAAAATCCCCCATCCCCAATTGTACTGCTTTGAACAATTTGAACAAATTGAACATTTCAGGGTGCCATTCTACATGTGAGATGTCTTGCTCATTAAAACATTTAGCATATTTCTAAAGAGGAGATGATTACCTATTCAGAGATACCAGGGTATTTAGTAAGGGGTTTGAGCGAGGAAAAAATAGCAATATAATCCCCACCCCTGGTCTTTCTGTAAATTATTTGTTGTTTCCTTAATTTGTACCAGTACTGTAGTAATCCAGCTGCCACAGAGAAGATTACAAAAAAAACCCACCTTGAAATACAATTTGTCATACAAATCTAAGAATTGAACTGCTCTTGAACAACTTGTATGGCAATGTTAACTATGTTAAACTAAAAAACAAAAAAGTAAACATGGCACTAAAAGCAATGAAATGCCTGCTAAATTTAGAAACATCTACTCCAGCTTGCGAAACTGCAGTGTCTGAACAATATCTGGAACTGTGAATAATTTGCTCTCCAAGCATTTGGTACTTCATTTAAAACTTCAGATGCCTAGATGGGTGTTTTCTTCATCAGGCGTTACTCTGATGAGACTTTTGTAATGAGGCAGGATTTTTTTTTTTTAGTTTTGGTTCTACTTTTATTATTATTATTATTATTATTATTATTATTATTATGTGTGCTCCTATTCCTATTTTTTAATATATCCCTTTAAGAAGTTTGAAGTTGTTCGATATTAATAAAATTGAATAAAATATGTTATTTACTTAACACAGAACAAAGCATTCACTCAGTTGCCCTTGTTTACACAATTATTGACTAACAGTCGATGATAATCTGACAGAGTGATTTAATATAGAATATTTTGTATGCGATTATTTGTCTTACCTTTCTTTTACCCTTTTGATATAAAACCATTTTGATTTCACTTTGCTTGTTTCCTAAGAAATGTGTGATAACTGCAGTGAATTGTGGGATTGTAGTCCTGGGCAAGATGTAATCTCTGATTTCACTTGATGAAGAAATACATTTCCCAGTTTGCACAAAGTAGCTTGTAAATTAGGCCTAAAGAAAGGAAAACGTACATGAAGAATCAGTTGTATTTGTTTTGCGACAGAATTTCAGTTTATGCCATTAAAATGTCTGTGCTCCTGGCAAAAGGAAAATGTGGTTCCAATGAACATTTAAATCACTCAATGCAGAAGTGTGACGAGGAACACCCCGCCCCTGTGTGTATTTAGTGTATTTTGTATTATTTTGTATTTGCTGGATTATTATTATTATTTCAAATGTATGTCTGTATTTGGGCACAGGTGTTTAAAGTCGGCAGGGAAAGGCTAATTGCCTTCCCTGCCCAAGCAGTTCACGTGCAGACTGTGCCTGGACTCGAATTAATGATTAACAAGCAATCGAGTCCCGACACATCTGCATAAAAGAGTTCGTTTTCGCTCACACAAGGTTGGTTGTTCAGAGGCGAAACGTGAGTAACAGAGAAATGAAAAAGAATCATAACAATTGCTACCTGCGCTGGTGTAATACAAACGCGATACCTGTTGTATTTAGTGTTTGTTCAGTGTGTGTTTTTGTCTGTTTTGGCCAACGTGCCATTTTGTTTTGTTAAAGTGTTTTCGTTTTGCTTAAACCTTTTATTTATTATTATTAAACCCCCGCAGCAGTACTGTCATACCCCAGTGCTGTGTGTGTGTGTGTCTCCTTCCTGGTCTGCCGTCGCCCGCAAGCCATCTTGCCACAGGAAGGTACTGGTAATTGGTACTGAATTGTAAATGTTAGGGGAAAACACATTTTCTTGTTTTGACATTAACGCATTCATTAATAGTTTTGTTTGGTTTCATGTATTACTTGCCAACGAAAACTTCCTTAAGGGAAGTACTCAAAAACAGAGTATTAGCACACCCCTAACTATTATTATTATTATTACTACTGTATGTTTTCCGTCCTTCTGTCTGTATCTCACAAACTAATCAAGTCATGATTGAGGTCATTGTCGCACAGTTTTCAGAAGTTGAGATTAGTAAATCTAATGGAGCTCTGAAACAAAAAAGCAAATCACATTTTTTGCATATTTACTTTAGTAATTTAGAATTTAATTTAACACAAAACACCCTGATACAAGAAAAATGAAGATAGCCAATAAACACCGAAAAGCACCGGAAAAACTGTGGAAATGGTTAATCAATTCACGTTGACTTTACCCTATTCCCACTAAAAAATAAAACCAACTACAAAAATAATAATAAATACATTTCCCAGTGCTGCTGGGCAATGTCCCGCTTTCTCTGATGTGCATCTATCATTGATTCGTTCTCAATATTTTAAACCTGCCCCAACTACTGAAGGGCAGCACATTCCTATATTTCTATTGGAGAATCTGCTTGTGAGATTTAAAATGAGATTACAATCAGGATGGAGGCTTGGTAGCGGGATTTCAAGCTGTATTACAGTTAAGATACAGAGGATTTAAAACAGAATTGTGGTGAAATGTCCAAAAATTTTATTAGAAATCTTTACATACAGCAGCAAGTTCCTGTTTTTCACAAAGATGGAAGTTATTCAAATACTTCACTGTACTGTAACATACATCTTTCTGTCCTACTAATCATTTAAGAGACACCATAAAAGAAACAGCAACCACACCAATGTATGTCCCTTTTTTGGAGCTTATCTGTGTACTATAACTGACTAATAAAAGACTAATAAAGTCGTGATGGCTTATACTCATGGGAAAAGACAGATATCAATGTGTAAGAGTGCATTTGTATTATATAATTAGGGCTTCTGATTTTCGGTTTTAACCGATTAAAACACGATAAAACACCCCTGATACAAAAAAAAAAAATGAAATCGGTGGACAGCTAATAAACACCGGAAAACACCGGAAAAACTGTGGAAATGGTTAATCTATTCACGTTGACTTTACCCTTTTCACATTAAAAAAATAAAACCTACTACAAAAATAATAATAAATACATTTCCCAGTGCTGCTGGGCAATGTCCCGCCTTCCTTACATGCATCTATCATTTATTCGTTCTGAACACTTTAAACCCGCCCCAACTACTGAGTGACAGTACATTCCTACATTTCTTTCGGAGACTCCGCTTGCGAGATTTAAAACAAGATTACAATCAGGATGGAGGCTTGTTAGCGGGATTTAAAGCTGTATTACAGTTAAGATACAGAGGATTTAAAACAGAATTGTGGAGAAATGTACACAAATGCCTGCACACAAAACCCCAGAACAATGTGCCCGTGACCATAGGGATTTCGTTGTGGAAGACAGCAAAGGAAAGAAAGTACAACTTAAGTGTGCAAGTACTGTCGAGTTACTAAACATATTTTGACACAAACGCTTAAGCATTTTGGAAAGTAACCGAAAACACTAATTTCATACAGTATATCAAAAATGAAAGGCCCGAAAAAAACGATTTACATAAAACCCGAAAATAGCTAAAAATAAGCACTGAAAAATACAATTAATAAAACCCGAAAAACAGAAGCTCTATATATATAATACATAGATTTACAGTACCCCATTGTTTGATGGTAGAGAGTGCTTTGTAATTTAAGAGTGCTCCTATTGAAATGAAGTGGTCAGAGGCCATGAACCTGATATCTCCTCTGATGTTTCTGGAATATTCCCCTCAACTTTCTTGGAGGACATCATTTGATTTCCCAGTTTGGAAAATTACCAGATGAGCACATTTAAACATGGCCATGTACTGTAAATTCTACTCATGAGAATGTTGTTTTCTTTTTCTTGTAGTTTATGCACTGTTACCTATAGTTTAACAATATATTTATGGCGAGACATCACTGGCACATTACGAGGAACAGTAAAAAAACTCTTGTCAAAGGCAATGAGAAGGTTAATTTATGTTGCTAAGAGCAAATCATTTTGGGTCTAATTTGGTTTGACAGCTGGCCTGTTGAACATGCAGCTCTACAATCCATCTATACTAGGTAGAATGTCTAGATCTGAAGGCTAGAATTTGAAACCACATCAGACGCTATTCAGTCTGTAAATTAGACTACCTTCATTTTAATTCTGGAATTTATCCACAGGTGTCTTGCTTATTTCAACCCTTAAGCAGTGTTAATCCACTAAACTAGACACATTTCTTTTTACATCATGGGTCCACTGGGGCTGTCTAGTACTATTTGATCAATTACAAAGTGCATTTTATTCTTGATTTGTTCTTCTGTTTACAAACAGTGGCTACATTTACAACATTTGTGGCACCCGGAATGCAACGTTCTTTTTCTCAAGTCATGATGTCATCATACTGTCATCGTACTATAGTTTTCTAGATTTTGGAAATGCGCTTTCTAAGTCTGAAATGCCTGGAGGGGGTAGGCCAGTGCCAGTTTGGTACTATTAACATCGTTCTGTGGGTCAAAATGCTATGGGAAAATTGAAGAATCGTCATCTTACTGAGACTGAAAAACTGTTTTTTATCTCCTGTAATGCCGTTGCCACTCTGATGTTAAGAAATGCTTATCGTACAACTTCAGAACACACAACGCAAGGGCCAATGAAACATTGTATAAAAAAAGCCAACAAGCAAAAGGCCACAGAGCTACATCAGTCCTTCCCCACAGTAGTCAAAAGTACATTTAGTAATTTCACAACAGACTTCTCTGAATAATCTCAGAACATGTTAATCTGTTTATACTGTACATTGGTTATACATATAAATGACACATGTAAAATAAAAGTTTATATACGTACATACCTCCAGGCTGTGGCTGATAAATCACTGAAATCTCAGCAATGAGCAGAGCTCTCCGTTTAGGTCAATCAGGAAACCCTTAGCTTATGGTCCCCAAGATCATAGCATTTAATAATACTGTGACAGATATTTTAATACAAAATACTTCTGTTATAATTATTATAGTAGTTATCTATAGCCTTACTTTGAAAATTAATTGATTTGAAGTTAAGAATTGTACATCTTTTACCAGTCACATTTTTTATGAAGTTCATGTTGCGGTGTTGTAATTACATTTAATTAGCAGTAGCGGTAGCATGTTGGCACAACTTCAGCACAGCACGTGGCGCAATAAGGAATCCCTTTTGTGCTCTGAGGGAATCTTGATAGAAAAATGTAATTAACAAATAATTGTCCACACTACATAACCAATCTCGAGAACTGTACTGAAAAACTAATCCAACTCAAAGTGCCCACATTGAAGTACCGTTTCATGTTTAGCCGGGCTTAATGGGTACAAACACATTAAAATACCCCTCTACCCCTCCTCCCTCCAGAGCTACCGTCCTGTCTCCCTCCTACCCTTCCTCTCCAAAACCCTCGAGCGGACTGTACACCGCCAGCTCTCTGCTTTCCTGTCCAACCACTCTCTGCTCGACCCTCTCCAATCTGGCTTCTGCTCTGCTCACTCCACTGAAACTGCCCTCCTGTCTGTCACCAACTCACTTAAGTCTGCCCGAGCTGCCTCTCTCTCCTCTGTCCTAATTCTCCTCGACCTCTCTGCTGCCTTTCACACTGTTGATCACTCTATTCTACTATCATCTCTTGCTGACCTGGGGATCTCTGGCACTGCTCTGGCCTGGTTCTCCTCCTACCTCTCCAACCGCACTTACCAGGTAACCTGGCGTGGAGCAACCTCCACACCTCACCCTCTCTTAACAGGAGTCCCCCAAGGGTCAGTCTTGGGTCCTCTCCTGTTCTCTCTCTACACCCACTCCCTGGGCCCCCTCATCGCATCCTATGGTTTCTCATACCATTTCTATGCTGATGATGCTCAGATTTTCCTCTCCTTCCCCACCTCTGACTCCTCCCGTATCTCTACCTGTCTGTCTGCTATTTCCTCCTGGATGCACTCGCATCACCTCAAACTCAACCTCTCTAAATCTGACCTTCTTTTCTTTCCCTCCTCCTCCTCCCCCTCCTCTGATCTCTCTATCTCTGTTCCTCTGGAATCTACCACACTCTCTCCCTCTTCCTCCGCTAAGAACCTCGGAGTCACCCTGGACCCCTGCCTCTCTTATTCCCAGCACATCTCCACTCTGGCACGCACTTGCTGATTCTTCCTGAGCAACATCCGAAGAATCCGACCCTTCCTCACCAACTACGCTACCCAGCTCCTGGTCCAGGCCTTGGTACTCTCCCGCCTAGACTACTGCAACTCCCTCCTGGCTGGCCTCCCTGCGTCCGCCACCCGTCCGCTCCAGCTCATCCAGAACTCTGCTGCCCGCCTGGTGTTCTCTCTGCCTCGCTTCTCCCACGCAACTCCACTACTCCGCTCACTCCACTGGCTACCGATCACCGCCGCATCCAGTTCAAGACTCTTGTACTAGCCTGCAGATGCCTTGACCAGACTGCACCCAGCTACCTCCAGACCCTCATCTCTCCCTACACCCCCACTCGACCTCTCCGCTCCGCCTGCACTAGAAGACTGGCTCTACCTCCTCTACGCTCCCCTGCCTCCAGAGCCCGCTCCTTCTCCACCCTCGCTCCGCAGTGGTGGAATGACCTACCTACAGGTGTCAGGACCGCCCAGTCCCTGACCACATTCCGGCGCCTCCTTAAGACTCACCTCTTCAGACAGCACCTGTAGAACTCCTCTGTTTCTCCCCTGGGACACTTTCACCCTTCCTTAAATTTGCTTTACTTACTCTTATCTGCCCCTATTTTACTGCATTTAATCCTGTACTTCAGAGTACTGTAATCTGCCAAGTGTTTAAACTGTAGTATTTGGTATTTAATCATATCTTGATGTAACTATCACTGTCACTTTTATCTGCTGTATTATTGAATTGTATTTGGTCACACTTGTACTTGCTTGAACTAGTCATTGTATTTATCTTGCTCTTATTGTATTATTACCTGTACTGTAACACTTGAAATGTATTTGCTTACGATTGTAAGTCGCCCTGGATAAGGGCGTCTGCTAAGAAATAAATAATAAAAAAAAATAATAATAATAAAAATAACTTGGTTACGGTTCCCAGCAGCGCAATTGACAGTGGGACTTAATACAGCAGTATCCCACCAAGCACTTTTTTATGTTTACAACCCCAGCAAATATTGAACCCGTGCCCATGGAAGACATAGCGCTGCTTAGCATGAACATTATGGTTTTGTTTCTTAAAACACAAGGTATGCGCGATGGAGAAGGAAGCAACAGTCTTGCCATAGTCGGGCATTGTATAGGCTCTGTGAACATGCCATAAACATACATTTTATGCTACAAAGTATGCTTCTTTGGGTTTGTGTTATGATTAAATTGTATACAGTGAAGCTGTATTGATAGTTCTGATGCAATCTAATTTAGAACTGGATTAAACACTCTTTTGTGTAGGTGCTAACCGTATTTAGAACTTTTAAGCTTGGTTAAAAGCAACTGATATGGTTTAAATGCATAGTGTGGACAGGGCCTTAGACATGATCTAAATAAAAAGCAAATATATGTACACTGCTGTGCAAAAGTCTTAGACATTTTGCATTTTTCTACTCTGATGCATAAGGAAACTAAAACTTTGTGTTCAATGCAAATACACCTTTATGAAAAAGAATATCTTATTCAAATAACCAAATTTATACGCAGTATACCTTGATATAAACTAATAGCGAGTATGTCCACCCTTTTCCTTCAAAACCATTGAAATTCTTCTAGGGACACTTTCAAATAATTTTGTAAGCTCTTTGGACCTTTCAAAGATCATCTAAGTTGCTGGGATTCTTTTTTACTTTTTCTTTGTCCAAATAGTCCCATACAACTTCAATCATATTGAGATCTGGGCTTTGAGGGGCCATTACAATTTATTTGTACCTTGCTGCAGTCAATATACCATCAATTTTCCAACACCACTTGAGGATATGCACCCCCAAACTTGAATTCAAACTCCTCCATGCTTAATTGTTGGCTTCAAGCAAGGCACTCTTTAAGTTTCAGTTGTTCATCGTCTCACATACTGTCCTCAATTAGATCCAAATAACTCGTCTGTCCAAAGCACCTTTGACCATTGTTCCATAGTCCAATTTCTTGTGCATAATTTAGCCTTTTTGTCTTGTTCCCCTTTCTTAAGTCCTGATTGCAAAAGTGACCTTCATACTGTTGATGAATGGACAATGACACCTGAGCCTTCTGCCAGTTCTGTTGTCAATTCAATGCTTTTCTTCTTTCTATTCCTTAAAGATATTATCTTCAAGTATTGCTCATCCTTGTTAGACAGCTTTTTGGGTCTTCCAGTCCTATTATGCTTCGGATACCACACCTTGAAAATCGAGTGATGCAAGCTATTTCACTCAGTGTTTTTCCTTCTTTATGCAGAAACACAATTCTATGGCAATCTTCAACTGAAATTTTAGCCATTTTGTTTCAAGCTAACAGTTAATCCTGATAGATCTGTATTCTGCAGTACGAAAAGTCGGCTTTTAGCTTCATGTATGTGTAGAGAGGAACATCTGACAATGAGTCATCAATTCTATTTGATTGGTAAATGTGATGGATTAACTACGACAACACTTAGCTGCTCATGTATAGTTTACATTGAGTTGTTGGGATCACATGTTTTTAAAGATTATGATCAATGTACATTAAAGATTGCTAAATGACAAGCTTGGTTTCTTCTCGCCCAAATTAAGCTATATTAATAACAGTCAAAGTTGTTAGAATAGTAGAAAACACTAGTGGAGGCTTTGAGTAAATTGTTGATGCTCATAACATCCACCTAGTGTAACTCCTGAATGTGTCTAAGACTTTTGCACAGCAATGTTACGTCCTTTCATTCATGTCTTTTTTTCAGTGTTTTTAATGCTACTTTTTTATCCACAGTGTACAGATAAGGCACATACATCTAATTCAAGCGTCCTCATATTCTTTCAGAATTCCTTTGCCCTGTCTGTTGAACCAACTCTCCAGAGTAAGACGGTTGTATTTTTGTCACAAATAAATATTCAGGTCGCTCTGTAATAATTGCTGACAAAGGTGCCTTTTAGTGCCAGTTGCGGTTAGGTTATGTGATGTGGACCCCCACCCACTTGGGACTCCTCAGCCAGTCGCATGGGCATGGCTTCCTTTTTCTACTGAGCTTAACTTGAAGTGAACTGGAAAAGCAGAGATGAAAGATTCAAAGTTGCTATCTGAAAAACGGTTTTAAATGTATTTTACGCTGCACAGTTGTACAGGAAGATCCAGATGTATAGTTTTAAAAAAAAGCAAGGATGTTAAAGCTTAGATGTAAAATGGTGAAACATGTAGAATCAGTTGATGAACTTTTGGCAAACAATACTCGTACTTTGTGGTTGTGGTACTTTATGCATAACCTGTCCAATGTATGTGAATGCAAACCGGGGGAAATAAAGTAGCTTATTAATGATATTCTTACTTAGAGTGTTTAACCACTTTGAGTGGTTCATGCGTTAATCATCATTATGAAAGGGGCTACTTTGCAGTTGGCCACAGATATTATTTGGGCAGCTGTAGTAAAGTAACAATTATTAATTTGTAATGGTTATATATCATTTTTGTCAGACTCTTATTATTACTCTGTAATTCTTATAAGTAATGAAAAGAGCAGATGACTAATTCTAGGCATTTCTAACTAATTCCAGGCATTTGTGCCAAAAATTATATAGATTAAAAAATGTATTCTGTCATTTCATTAATAAAATACCTTGGTTTTTGAATTTTATATTTTTACCAGATAAATGACTGGACAAAAACAATAAAACAGGGGTTTTCAAATAGGTGTACAAGGACATCCAATCTAATTGCTATGATTGTTGCAAGTTATTTTGAGAGTTTGCCATTGTTGTAATGTATATTTGAAAAGATTGATTTGTTGTTGATACAATGACTGTAAACTTGGTTAACTGGTAAACATGTTTTTAGTATTGTACATTATATTAGTATGATCAATTTAATTTTACTGTCATTTTGAATTATATTTGTTTTAGGTCTCTTCAGCACCCACTACTAAACAACTGAAAGTTTAGGATTTCATTAAATTTAGTTATGCTAGTCATAATATTTTACAAGATCTTCTTTAGGGCATCTGGCCATAGATATCCATGGGGCACTGTCAGCTCTTCTGAGTCTGTTGTCCTTAATGGAGGTTCTTGCAGAGACACATTTGACTGTGAAAGTCATCTGCACAATGTTCCCCATATGCAGTGTTCCTCTCTGTGGATGATGAATCAATCAATCTTTATATTAAATATCGCCTTTCATAGTGGACCACCATCACAAAGCACTTTACAAGATACAGATAATAGCGATGCATAAAACATTAAATACAGTGTAAAACAATGCATACTACATTAAATACAAGGCTAGGATGTGAAAATACTAAAACATTGTGGATGCGTATGTCATACAGAATCATAAGAAGATACAGTGAAAGATCAGAAGTAGCAAAGACACAACAGCTAATAACAGATATCAGGCTTAACCCTTTGCAGTCCATTTATTAAGTGCGTGTCAGGCGCGTCAGGTCCAATTTATTTTCACACGTGCAGTTAATTTTAGACGCGCTGTTTAAAAGTGTTTTTTTTCCACAGTCAAATAACATCTCAAAAAAGCTCTGCAAATGTCCGTGATATTCTCCGAGCACTGATTCAGTAACAGCCAGCTTGTTTCCTTATGGCCGCCGTTATCTGATGCCAGGGGCAAGTATGACTATTCATGAAATACGCCCTTTTTTTTCGGCTTGTCTCGGCTCCTGTCACTCCTACTCGGCCATTGAATGGTTTTCCCGGCTTTTTCCGGAGAAAAAACGACTAGAAACCCATTTTTGGCGTTTTTTTGATGATGTCGAACAGGGTCCGACATTGGACCGGATAGGAATAATTGCAATGTCGGACCAGGTCCGGCATAGGACCGCAAAGAGTTAAAGAGCATGGAGTGCAAGAGAGAAGCAAATGGGTCTTGAGCGTTGATTTAAAGCAAGCAACGGTGGGAGCAGCACGCACCAAAGCTGGGAGAGAGTTCCAGAGAGTCTGAGCCATGAAGCTAAACAAGCGTTCTTCAAGTGTGGTGCACTTTTGCTTGGGGGCAGGGACAGAGCAGGTCAGCAGGTTGAAGAGGTCCTCAGGACCTGTGTAATGAAGGGCATTGTTTTGCTTGGGGGCAGGGACAGAGCGGGTCAGCAGGTTGAAGAGGTCCTCAGGACCTGTGTAATGAAGGGCATTGTAGGTGAGCAGGAGAATTCTGAAAGTAATCCTGAACTTTACAGGTAGCCAGTGCAGCTGGACAAGATGGGAGGTGATGTGTTCACGTTTTTTGGTAAGGATCCTGGCGGTGGCATTCTGAACTAGCTGCAGTCGGTTGATGGTGCGTGCCGGAAGACCACCATAGAGAGAGTTGCAGTAGTCGAGAGATTTCCATTACATGAGAGTAGATGTTAAAACTTCATGCTGATTTGAACTTGGCTCTCGCCAAGATAAGCACCAACTAAGACGTAGCTTCACAGTAAACTAATGTGATCCATATGTGTCTCCATCCATTTGCGCTTCCTTCCATATGATGATGTAGATATCCTTCTGTCTGGTGTTGATGGCTGAAGTGTAATGCTGGCTCCAGGGATCAGCTTATTTTGCCTCCCTAGCGCATCAGCACACACAACGGCTGCGATGCGGGCTCCCCAGCGCATCAGCATGACAACCGTCTGGATTGAGCTAAGTAGGGTACATCTCTGGGGTCTTCAAGTGGGCACCTTCCATCCTCGGTGTTTCGTCGACTAGCCCACGACACCTCAAGAGGGCTCGACGGTGATTCTGGCGTCCCAGCATCACCCCCCTCCGTCCCCCACTCAACTCATGCATGACAGTATCTCCATCCGGGAGGAAAAGGTAGGGTCGGACTTTGGAGATGTTTCGAAGGTGGTAGAAGGAAGATTTGACCACAGAGGAGATGTGGGCATCAAAGGAGAGGTTGCTGTCCAGAAGTACACCAAGGCTTCGTACAGTGGGGGAAGGCAGCAGCAGACAGTTTCCGAGGTTTAGGGCAGCTATATTGAGATTCATAAGTTGAGTTTTAGATCCTACTAGAAGGAGTTCAGATTTGCTAGTGTTAAGCTGAAGAAAATTGGCAGACATCCAGGCCTCGATGTCTTGAATGCAAGCCGAGAGCTGGACCATGGCAGAAGGACTTCCAGGGTCGAGTTTTAAGTAAAGCTGGGTGTCATCAGCATAGGAGTGAAACATGAGGCTGTGTTGGCGGATGAGGTGACCCAAGGGAAGTATGTAGATGTTGAAGAGAAGTGGCCCAAGAACAGACCCTTGAGGGACATCACAAGTGACTGGGTTTGCAACACCACTGCATCCGACATAGAAAACAGACTGCTTGCGTCCAGATAGGTAAGAGGACTTCCAGGAGAGACATGCTTCTGAAGGCGGTCAAGAAGAATGCTTTGATCTATGGTGTCAAAAGGAGCTGTTAGGTCAAGGAGGGCAAGCACAGAGGGAGCAGCAGCAGGAGATCATTTACAATCCGGAGCAGAGCAGTTTCAGTACTGTGATGCGGCCGGAAGTCAGACTGCAAAGATTCAAGCAGATTGTTATCCGTGAGATGTTTCATCAGCTGAGTGGCTACAGCCTTTTCGAGAGTTTTGGAGAAAAAAGGGAGATTGGAAATAGGATGGAAATTAGATAAGAGCCAGGTCAAGGGAGAGATTTTTGAGTACTGGCGTAACTCAGGCAAGCTTGAGGGCAGCAGGAACCAAGCCTGAATCCAGGGACAGGTTGTTTGTGCATAATGGAAGGAGCAAGATCAGAAGCACCGAGATGGACAAGATTTGTCGGCCAGGGGTCCAAGGGGCATGTGGCAGAAGTTGATTTCATCAGTAATGGAGAGAAGGAGGAGAGATCAGGAGGAGAAACCGGAGGCGAGTCAAGGTGGTCAAGTAGTAAACTGGGTGTGTGGTAGGAGAGCATAGAGTACCGTAAAACTTCAAATAATCGCCGCTCTCCAATACTCGCCGGGGCTTCTGGGAAATATGGTAAATAGACGCCAGGTCTCTTTTAAACACTGGGTTATGAATAATAATATAGTGCGCGTCATACTGAATGTTCCAGCCAATACACACACATGGCTGTACAGCAAGCTTACCAATGTGTTTTTCAACAGTGATGAAGAGACCCTGAGGCTCAAGATGAATGATAACAAAACTAAATTTAACTTATTTTAAGGTACACGTAATGCATACAGGTTTTTTTTGTGACGTTATTCATTTAAAAAACAGTTGTGAAGCCTTTTTGAACGTGCTGAAAGTAAAATACAAACTTGTTTTCTGATAAACAGGGTTGCCTTTTAGTGTATTTGTACTTTTTTTGTATTAATAGTATTTCGTGCAGAGTCTTGCAATGAATATTCGTATTTTGCTCCTTTTCCAGCGTTCTTATTTATCAGTGTCCACGTTATAAAAATAAATTTGTCACGTTTGCTTTGATTTTGTGATAAAACTGGTACTTGTACAGATTTTATTGTTAATCTTTAAACAGTTTGAAGCATTTCTGAGTGTGTTGTGGGCCAACAGTATGAACTTATTTTTCGGTATTTCATGTGGTTCTTTAGCAATGAAAATTCTTTGCTGGTTAATTTTTCAGTGATTGTCCATGCTTACCAATGTACACATTTTCAGGGTGAACAATAAATATAATGTGTGTTAATAAAGATGTTACTTATTGCTTTCATTAATTTTAAAACCATGTTTGTTTTTTATTGTGCTGCAAGCCTACCTTAATACACGCTTGTGTTCCGATATTTACAGGGCTGTCTTTAGTGGATTTTACTGTTTTTATTATTATTATAATACAAACTGTTATTACCCACTGACCCAATCTTTAATGCTGGAATGTTGTAATTTACTTATGTCGTTTCTATAAGGTTGTGTGCAGGCAGCTTTTTCATGATTGCATCTGAAGTATTTACAAATGTTAGTGAGCTTACATAATAAACGCTGAGTCTCAAATAGTCGCCGGTCTTCAATAGGCACCAGGGTTACTGGCAAATATTGTAAATAAACGCTGGCGCGTTTATTTAAAGTTTTACGGTAGATGTTGTCGATTTTGTTCCGACAGAAAGATGAGAAATCATGACAGGTAAGAGAGGAGGATGAACGGGAGATGGATCTATCGATGGCTGGATGTAGGATTTGGTCAATGGTCTTAAAGAGAACATTGGGTTTACTATGTCCCATGGTTATGATTTCAGAGAAGTGCTTCACCCTGGCCGTGGCGAGTGCACGCCTGTAGCTGACCTCCACTTGCGCTCAGGCTTGCGGCAGGCAAAGACCAAACCTAGTTTAAATTCATATGAGACAAACTGTGATGCATGATGGGATATTTAGCAACTCCCAATAACCTTTACATTAGTAATTCAGAAACCAGTTTTAGCCCCAGGAGAACTGATTGAAAAGCACTTAATTATGGCTAATTAGTAATACCAACACAAGCAAATCAGGTGCAACACTTCATGGTCTAGATTAATGAGTGACATGAATATTTATCTTACACTTAAATACCACATCATGCCATCTCCACTATTCTGTTTTTTAAAGTGCTTACAATTAACAAACCAGAAAAGAAATTAATTACAGCCAGTTTGTACTGATTTACATAAGTTAGTTATTTCTGACAGTTATGATAATCTTCACTGGTTCAGGAAAACCTGTCCTTCACAGATCATGTTTGCAAATAGACTTTTAAAGAAAGCATGCATAACAATTGCAAACACCATGAAGGTATTGATAAAATCGAATTAACATATTGCTCTTTTTTCATAAATCAAGATCAGTTATGTTTATAATATATGTTTTTATTAAAGGTTAATTTCCTGAAGCTTTAATTCAACATTCAATGGTTTGAAATAAATGAGGGGGTTTTCATTTCCCTCATAATCATGTAAAAAAAGCTATAGTAGTAACATGTCTCTTAAGAAATCCCTTAAAAGCAGTTGAGGCAACAATGTTATTTGTCATCCTCACTAGGCATCTCCAGCCACGCCCCACCCTTTCGTTCGCTATAGCTTTCACATATGCTAATAAATAAATAATAATAATAATAATAGTAGTCGTACATAATGATCAATCATCTCCTGATCACTCGTTTTATCACCAAACGCCTCAATAATGCGATCCAAGTCATTATTTTATTACTATAACATCTCAAAAAAGCTCTGCAAATGTCCGTGATATTCTCTGAGCGCTGATTCAGCAGCAGTCAGCTTGTTTCCTTATGGCCGCCGTTATCTGATACCAGAGGTAAGTATGACTATTCATGAGATACACCTTTTTTTTTTTCGGCTTGTCTCGGCTCCTGTCGCTCCCACTCGGCCATTGAATGGTTTTCTCGGCTTTTTCTGGAGAAAAACGACTAAAACCCGTTTTTTGTATCTTTTTGATGATGTCGGACAGGGTCCGACATTGGACCAGATAGGAATAATTGCAATGTCGGACCAGGTCCGACATAGGACCGCAAAGGGTTAATACTGAGTCGTGAACTTTTTACAGACTGGGGGGCTTTTTGCTATATTTTGTCTTCTGACGTTACTTGGTCTGTTTACCTAAAGTTTTACTGCTGTGTTGATTTTGGCTTACAATAACATGGCTGCTTCATTATGTGTGTGTTTATAGCGTGCTTATTACTTATTAAATGCTGCTACTAATTGAAAGTGATGCTCTTTTGTCGTTCGTATTCTGTGTTTTCTGATTCTCTGTATTGAATAGTCAGGGATATGCACGATTGTACTTTATTAATTGGAGGATGACACACCAACATTGCTAATTGTTTTTGCTGGGTGTGAATAACTTATTGTTGATTAACTGTTTACACATATCTTTTAACCCTTTGCGGTCCTTTGTCGGACTGGGTCCGACATTGCAATTATTCCCATCAGGTCCTTTGTTGGACCCTGTCCGACATCATTTTAAAAACGCAAAAACGCAAAAAGTCGGTTTTCAACGGAAAAGCCAAGAAAACCATTCAATGGCCAAGTGGGAGCGAAAGGAGCGAGACAAGCCGATAAAAAAAAAAAAAAAAAAAGGCGTATCTCATGAATAGTCATACTAGCCCCGATCATCACATGGGGCGGTCATATGGAAACAAGCTTGGAGTTACAGTATCAGCGCACAGAGACTATCACGGACATTTGCAGAGCTTTTTTGAGATGTTATAGCAATAAAATAATGACTTGGATTGCATTATTGAGGAGTTTGGTGATAAAACGAGTCATCAGGAGACGATTGATCGGTATGTACGACTATTATTATTATTATTTTTATTTGGTAGCATATGTGAAAGCGATAGCAAACGAAAGGGTGGGCCGGGGCTGGAGATGCCTAGTGAGTGCTTTGTTGATATGCAGGGCCATTTAAACCCGTTTGACTGTGGAAAAAAATACTTTTAAACAGCGCATCTAAAATTAACTGCGCGTGTGAAAATTAATTGGACCTGGCGAGCCTGACGCAGAATTAATAAATGGACCGCAAAGGGTTAATATATTATGTTGTTAACTTGCTAATACAACATTTATAATTATCCTTGCTTAAATGTTGTTGTTGGTTAAAATGTTTCCCCATGTTACTTGTATGGTGCTGTGTTACTGAATTATTTTTTCTCAATGTAATGCATTGCATATTGACTATTTTATGCCATGATATTTCTAAATATTATTGAGTATTTATTTAAAGTTATTTGTCTTTCTGATGGTATAAAACAGTATTGTTATTTATCTAGTTATCCTTTTTGGGTTTTAGCAGAATAGAAATGGCATGGCATAATAGCTGTGAAACATTTTCTTTCTTCTAATCTGGGGTATTTATAAATGTGTCAACTGATAAACTTGAATGACTTTCTATTTAAAGTTATATTCTAATGTATGACATTTTGTAATACTGTGAAATTAAAGCTGTGCTCATGTTGAAATATTGAATCTTATGCTGATAAGAAATGGATCAGCGTAATCAATTAGTCGTATTAATTCTGATCGAGGTTAAAATAGGAGTTAGTGATTTATATAATTAGTGTTGTTCTGCTGAGTCCTAGTAACGGTTACATATAAATTTAATTCTGTTTCGGTGGCGTTAAATATTTAACCTGTATCCTAGATAAATCACCGTTGCAGAATTTGGCGACCACGAACACTGTTACAGATTTGGCGACCATGAAGGGACCGAATTTAGGGTTCAACAAAAAAAAAAAATACATGTGTTTTTTTGTTATTTCGGTTGTTGGAAGTATTTGGTTGTTGATAATGGCTACAGGACATTTTGACTGTTATTGGGGAAGACAATTTGTTAAAGCCTGTTAAAGTGGGTGAATCTCTGTCTGAAGTTGGAAATGAGCCGTTAATTCATCTTGATGTGAAATGGCTACTCCTCCCATGGTACCTTTTCCTGTGGTTACTGTTGGTGTCAGTCATCCTAACTTAATGATTTTGCTAGGTGCTATTGAGGGAATAAAAAGTGCTCTTAAAGAAACTTGTGTACTTCAGGAAAATTGGATGCAGGTTGAGCATAGAACATTTCATAGCTGTAATCTAGAACTACAAGTGATTTTAGAAAGTAATAATCAAGAAAGTATTGAGTTGGGTCATATTATTTTGAAACAGGTGGCACAAGAAGCAATTCAATTAAAAGTAGGATTGACATGGAATTTACAGAATGAAGTACAGCAGGAAATTCAGAATATTCAGAAAAGTTTGCAACACTGGGAACAGGGATTATCAACTGATCTCAATCAAGTAAAGGGGCAGTTAAGAGAAGAGCTGCTGATTTTGAGGCGAGACATTAAGATTGATTCTTTAGAGAAATGTAGTGAAGACTTTCAAACAGGCTTGAATAATGAAATAGGGACAAGTAAAGAACTTTTGCAGATTGCTCCTTCCCCTCCTATTCCAACAAGCCCTGTTGATGTGACTAGTGCTCTTCAATCAACTCGGAAGAAGGGAGAAAGCCTTCCAATTAAACTAACTTTTCCCACATATGGTCGAAGGGAAGATAATCCTGACCCCTTGTTGTATCTGGCAAAGTGCAAAGATTTCTTGGCTTTACCTATGTCAGATGAAGAAATACAGTCCACTCTTCGTAATGTCCTGCATGCAACTGCAAGAGACTGGTGGGAAATAACCAGGACCCAAGTTACCAGCTGGCAGGGATTTGAAGAGCGATTTAGAGCCGTTTTTCTTTCCAAAGATTTTGAAGATGAACTTGTGGAGAGAATTAGAAGTAAAGTACAATTGGACAATGAGGATATATGAGACTTTGCTTTCTCATAATACCAAGCATTGTGTAAGTGGTGGAAACCAGACCTCACGGAGCCAGAAATACTGAAGATGATTTTGAAAAATGCAAATCCTGGTCTTACTAGTCAGCTGCGTGGCAGAGTGACAACTGTGGAGGAACTGGTTAGATTAGAAGAACAGTTGGAGAAGGACTGACAAAACCAATGAGAGTGTGAACAAAAGGCTGCTAAATTTGGGAAGAGTACAGTGTCTTCTGGTACAAATTCAAAAAATACTACCAGACCTGATGTTAAATCAGTGAGTAACAATCAGCCGCTGACTCATTTATGTTGGAGATGTAATGGAAGTCATGCTCCTGGTCATTGTCCTCAATATAAAAGTCGATTTATGCAGAATACTCAGAAGGGATTTACACCTTCGAAGTTTAAAGACAAAGGCAATTGGAAAGACAACACCATGTCAGCGGTGTCTAAGGAATTACCTGGAACTGAAACCTATTTTACAGTAAAACAAAAGGATGGAAAAAACTCGTCCCCTGACTGTTCTTCGTCAGTTAATTGTGTTGGTTACCATTCGTGGGTGGACTGGAAAGGCTGTTTTGGACACAGATGTGACTTATACACTAATTAATGAGAAGCTTTGGGAAAAATTCAAGGAGCCTCAGGAAATGGTGTATATTACAGTTTATTACTACTGTTATTGTAGTAATACAGTAATATAATAATATGAACATGATAAAATAACAGGTCTACACACAAACCGCGTTGTTTATTTTGTCGGGATCTGCAATACAGGAAATCGACCAAAACTGCAGCTTTCTCTTTCTCAGAAAGTTTCTGAATGGTGTTTGCAGCAAAACACTCGACCATGCTGTTTACTCTTTAAAAAACAAACAAAAAAACCTCTTACAATCTAATTTACAGAGGTTTTAAAATGCATCGATTTACTTTGGCCATATAGATTAGTCTGCTAGTTGATGTCACATTAAAGGGGCACATTTTATATTTATTTTGCACCAATAAAGTTCTGATGAAATGATGGTCGTTTATTTATAATCCAGGGTCGAAACTGACCAATAGAAATAATAATCTAATACAGGCAATACACAACGATGTGTATTGCTCTGTGTATTTAATTCACAGGGCAGTCCCAAACAATGTACACAGTATTCAAAAACACACACACACACAATACACATACACGGTCACCAGTCCACAAGTGCTCGAGGTCTATATACAATTGATTGTGCTCCAAGTGTAGTGTTGTTCCGGGTAAGTACTGGCTTCTGGCGACAGCTCCGGAACGTGTTAGCCGTGTATCAACAAGAAGCAACAATTAGACAAACAAACAAAACACCCACAATACAGCACAATACGGGTCCTTCCTGGTTCAAAGCGTTAACCACAGCAAAGGAACAGATCACGTCGCTCCGCCCCTATTTGTACTGTCACTCATGACCCCTTGGTAAACAATTGCAGCTGCTCCTCCAGTCCGCTGCTGCCACATAGTTTCCCTTCTGGGTCAATGAGTTAGTGCAACCAAGCTCCGCCCCCTTTCTAGATGACCGACTTCCTTTTAACCCTGATAATGAATTATCAGGCCAACCAGTCCAGGGTACTCTGTTCCCGTTACTTAGCGCCCTCACAGTGCAGGAGGGAGATTTACCACCAAGAATCATTCTATTAATGTCACACTAGCGTAGTGATCTTTTTTTATATTCTTGTCAGAAAAAAGGTGGTTTTAAGCCACGGTATGTTTGCGACGTCGTACTGCGTCTGTATCGTGATGTCGGACGACCACAATCTGCCTCCCACTGTAGGTGGCCCCGGCAATAGCAGCAATGATAATGATGTCCCCTTTTGTATCCAGTAGAACCTTTGGATCTCAGGAGTTACTTATTGTCCCCATTTTAATTCTGCTTCACAGCCAAGCATGATTAATCTGTCCTCTGAACCAGTGGCCAGTCTCTCCCCATGCTCCCATTTGAAGATGTGAGAGATTAACCCTATAACCCCACAGAATTATTAAAGGAGTATTTGCCAAAAATGTTTATATTTGAATAGAGTACAAGAAAGTCAATGATTCAATGGTAAGACCACTTCCTCTTCTTTTTTTATTATAAAGCAAAGCAAAGTTTTCAAGGAGGCTGACACATGTCCATTTAAAAAAAAAACAACGACGTTATTCAGCATAACATATTGGATAAAAATGATAAATAAGGCATGAATGGCTTCTCTAGGTGGCGCAGTGGGTTACATCATTATACTCTCATATGTTTTCATCTCTGGGGGCCTGGGTTTAAATCTGACGATTATCATTGCCCCTTAACTTTCATAAGAACTCAATTCATACTCTTGGTGTAACTTGTAATATTGGTTAATTATCTTCTACCGACCCTTTGTAATGCAAGGAGATACACCTTGGATTAACAGTTTTCTCCAAGCACAGGGTTTCCATGTTGATCTGTAACTTCACTACATGGATGCTTTACTCAGGAGTGTTCCTGCTTATTTTTAGCCCCAACTTCAGGCTGAAACAAGTTTTTGCTCATGTGATTTCTGTTCAAATGATATGTGGTAAAATAATAAGACAGGTAATATTTTAATGTTCTCACCATCATTAAGAGACAGTTTGGTGTGGAAAATGACAGTCATCGATTGACAGAGTGCATCATTTTGTCACTAGCTCTTGTCGTTTTGGATTTGTGTGTGTGCGTAAAGAATTTAAACTACCATTTAATCACTTCTTAAATAAGATTCAGCTTTATATGTATATGAATAGCAAGCAAAACAACATACTTGCAGAAATCTAAAATCAATTACTGGATTCTGCTGAGTCATCGTCCCAGTTTGAAGATATCCCCCCCCCCCCCAATTCATTTCCGTTTTTTAATAACCATGTGCAAATAATGTCTGAGGGGAAATGGGGCGTCTGACGTGAATAGAGAAGTCGTTGCTCTGTGCATTGAATGACACATTTTTTTTTAGTGGACCGAAAATTTTTATATTTTTTAAATGTAGTGACTTTTATTTTAACATTTTTCACCTAGAAATGTGATTTTTTTATGATGTGGTTTTGCACTAGACACTGCAGCTTTAATGTTTAATGTTTGTTTTGTGAAAAGATTTGAAATGACAAAACAGTGGACATATACAGCAGCTTTGAATTGTATTTCACCAGTCATTAAATATGTTAACTGCACTTCTTGATTCTTTATCATGCTCTACCTTTAAATTTTAAGCATGCCTAATTGTAAACGTGATCTATCTACCTAATGTTAAAAATACTCCCTCTGCAATAATGCCTATAATTTCCCCCTGCCTGAGTCAACGCACCCACTCCCCCACTCCCCACTCCCCACTCCCCCACTCCCCCACTCCCCCACTCCCCCACTCCCCACTCCCCCACTCCCCCACTCTTGCCTTAACGACAACTTTACGCCGCCTGGATGTTGACTCGGCAGAATCTGGTACTTTCCCAGCTGGTACTGTATAACTGTTTTGGTCTACAGATTGTCTCTCACTCAAATAGTTTTACAGTACGGCTCTGTGAGTCAATGGAAATTACCCTCGTGTGAAGGTTTTTTCATCTCTTATTATTCCAATTGCATAGAACACTATTTGATTTACATAAACACATAACACATTTACAAGATAATTCTCATAAAAGTTTACAATGGTAAATGCATGATTGTGATCTTATGGTAAATTCATGGTTAACACTGAAAAGACTGTTACATTGTTGGGGATTCTTCTTTTTTAAAGGGGAACACTAAGACATTAGACCAACCTTTGATTTTTTTCATTTTTCAGTTTTTCTTTGTTGAATTGTTCTGTTTGTACTGATCACACAATTATGCCACATGTTTCTCATAATGCGTTCATCCTGTATATACTGTGGGAAAATATAAAACATGGAATTATTGTAATACATAGTGTATTATCTAAACCCAAACTCGATTTCTTTAAGCTGTTTGCATTTCTTGTTGCTCCTCTGTACATACATATGATGGATGAACACCTAAGTTGTTTGCAGCTCCTGGTTATTCCATCTTAGCTGCCAGGAACCTATGACAGACATTGATTTTGTTTGGGTGAAAAATATGTGAGTATTTTAAGGCAAAGAGACCTCCATTCAAGTTTAAATAATAAGTCACAGAGGAACAGCTGTTTCTTGGATTTAAAAAAAATATTGTTGATGTGGCCAATTCACTCACTGTAGCTGTCCCCTTCAGTCACTGTGTGCATAATTGCACCATGTTACATTTCCTTTCAAACTTCTTGAACTCCATGCAGTTCACACAAACAGTTTTCAAATTTCAAAAAATAAAATTAAAAAATGGTTCCGGTATGGTAAGATGGCCACTGCAGCCACTGCCACGCGCTGGAGGCAATACAAACCTTCTGTACACTAGAAACTAAATTACGTAGTACAGGCAGGCAGTAGGCAGGCAGTGGGGGCTATACTAAAATAGCAATTTAACTGACTGATGGTGCACTTCCAAATGCTCTTACAGTGCATGAAGCCAGAACGTGTCTTCATTTCAAAAAGCAATTGATAATGGATACATATACTGTAGGCTGCATGAGGCAATGTGGAAACTTGAATATTGGAACAGTTACTGAAGCTTCAATTGACATCAACAGTTTTTTTTTTGCTATACAGTTTTTAACTTTTAAATTATTATAAGTTTATTTTTGTTCATTTAGGGGTCTTTTAATTACATTATGCCCCTGTGACAGGCTGGCTGCAGGGAGGAACTCAGACCAGAACTAGAAACACACAGAGCAGACAGAGACTTGGGGTTTTGGTGAAGCTGAGCGCGTGATCGCGCTCAGCATTTAATAAACAAAATAATATAACACACAAAACAGGACACGGCACTTGCGCCAAAATAAATAGACGAACAAAAACGGACTATCAATTAAACAAACGGTGGACGGACAGACACACAAACACGGTGAGTAAATAAATAAACAAGTATCGTGCTGGTCCTACAGCACGCAATAGCAATTGTTTTAAATATTACTCTCCTTCTCTCTCTCCGTTCTCCACTCAACGAACACACCACCCGAGTGAGTGAAAACATACAGCTTTTATGCAGTTGTACCGAGACTCGATTGCTAGTCAATCATTCAATTGGAATCTCGGTACAACTGCACGTGAATTAATTAAAGTGCAATTCCCGTGCTCACATATTATTACTTTTTACTTGCGTGATGTGATTTGTGCCCTCCTCGTGCCTAAATACAAATCTACAATTTAAACACGTGAAACACAGACCGCTTATATCCCGTGTACCAATGCCTATACACCAACATTTACACACAACACGTAACACAAAATACACACAGGGGCACTTTGCCACATATACCCCCCTTGTGCAAAGCACACATGGCCTCAATGGCCACCTCCCCCTCAGTCCCAAAGTCCCGGAAGAGGGAAGCAAGTTGTTTCTGGGGTGGCCATGGTGGAATGTCCGGCACCCCAATTCTTCGTGGCCGGCAGCTCCCTCTTCGGGGCTTCAGCCACACTATCTCCTGCCGCGAAAGTGCAGCTGGGGAGCTGGTCTCCTGACCTCCCCCCTTCTTCATGGCCGGCAGTTCCCCTCCGTGGGGCTCTGGCCACCCAATTTCCGGCAGCGAAACTGCTGCGGGGAGCTGGTCTCCTGACCTCCCCCTTCTTCGTGGCCGCCAGCTCCCCTCCGTGGGGCTCCGGCCACCGTGTTTCCTGCCACGGAAATGCGGCTGGGGAGCTGGTCTCCTGACCTCCCCCTTTTCTTCATGGCCGGCAGCTCCCTTCATGGAGCTCCGGCCACAGTGTAGCGACCCGAGGCAAAGCAGAGGCCCCGCGACCCCAGGCGAAGCAGGATCCCTGGCGACCCCAGGTGGCGGCAGCAGCAGCGGACCCTCGGGAGGCGGCGGCAGCAGCAGCGGACCCTCGGGAGGCGGCGGCAGCAGCAGCGGACCCTCGGGAGGCGGCGGCAGCAGCAGCGGACCCTCGGGAGGCGGCAGCAGCAGCGGACCCTTGGGAGGCGGCGGCAGCAGCAGCGGACCCTCGGGAGGCGAACTCGGGAGGGAGCCCCTGGCCATAGAGGCGGCAGCGGAGCTCCACTTCTCCCTCGCACCCTGCACCCTGTGTGGAGCAAAAGGCAGCCCCAGGCGTGCGGAGCGACAGGCAGCCCCAGGCGATCGCGGAGCGGCTGGCAACCCCAGGCGATCGCGGGCGGCTGGCAACCCCAAGCGATCGCGGGCGGCTGGCAACCCCAGGCGTGCGGGCGGCTGGCAACCCCAGGCGATGCGAGGCAAGCATCCTTGGCGGCGAGGCAAGCATCCTTGGGCGAAGCGAGGCAAGCATCCTTGGGCGGCGAGGCAGGCATCCTTGGGCGAGCGAGGCAGGCATCCTTGGGCGGCGAGGCAGGCATCCTTGGCGCAGCGAGGCAGGCATCCTTGGGCAGCGAGGCAGGCATCCTTGGGCGCAGCGAGGCAGGCATCCTTAGGCGCAGCGAGGCAGGCAGTCAGGACAAGCTGGGGTGCGGGTTTTGGCCCTCTTCTCGGCCACTGCGGCCGGGCGGTTCTTCCCATGCTTTCCTCAGCAGCCTATGCAAGGGCTGCTGAGGACCGCCAGCATCTAGTCCTGGTCCTTCTGGTGACGGGAGAGGCAGCTCCTGCTCCTCTCCTCGTGACGGTGGGGAAGTGATACCAGCAGGCATTCATCCTCTGCTGGTGGGGAAGTGATACCAGCAGGCATTCATCCTCTGCTGGTGGGGGAAGTGATACCAGCAGGCATTCATCCTCTGCTGGTGGGGAAGTGATACCAGCAGACATTCCTCCTCTGCTGGTGGGGTTGGCGGAGGCAGAGGCAGCTCCTGCTGCTCTGCTCCTGCCGATGGAGGTGGCGGAGGCAGAGGCAGCTCCTGCTGCTCTGCTCCTGCCAGTGAAGGTGGCGGAGGCAGAGGCAGCTCCTGCTGCTCTGCTCCTGCCAGTGGAGGTGGGGGCGTGTAGTCTCCTGGCGGCGGAGGTGGGAGCAGCGTGTAGTCTACCCTTGTTTCAGGGGACTGGTGCGGCCCTCCCCTCTTGCAGGGGACTGGTGCGGCTCCGCCTCGGAAGGGGAGACCAGCAGGCATTCACCCTCTGCTGGTGGACAGGGACCCAGCAGGCATTCACCCTCTGCTGGTGGACAGGGACCCAGCAGGCATTCACCCTCTGCTGGTGGACAGGGACCCAGCAGGCATTCACCCTCTGCTGGTGGACAGGGACCCAGCAGGCATTCACCCTCTGCTGGGGACAGGGACCCAGCAGGCATTCACCCTCTGCTGGGGACAGGGACCCAGCAGGCATTCACCCTCTGCTGGTGGAGGAGGCAGAGGCAGCTCCTGCTGCTCTGCTCCTGGCGGTGGAAGTGGCGGAGGCGGGACCAGCAGGAATTCACCCTCTGCTGGTGGAGGTGGGAGCTGCAAGCAGTCCTCCCATGGCAATGGAGGTGGAACCAGCAGGAATTCACCCTCTGCTAGTGGAGACTGGGGCGGTGGACGCTCTACCTTCCCCTTTTTGGGCCGTGGACGCACCGACTCCTCCCTCTTGGGCTGTGGACGCACTGACTCCTCCCATTCAGGCTGTGGAGGCAAAACCAGCAGGCATTCTTCCTCTGCTGGTGGAGACTTGGGCGGTGGACACTCCGCCTTCCTCTTCCCCTTTCCCCTTCTCTGCCTCCTCCTCACCTTCCTCTCCTGGGCCAGTTCCTCCTCTCCCTCTTGGTAGGGGCAGTGCACCACTGGGTGCCCGAACTCCCCACAGGCAAGGCACCAGCCTTGGTCCTCTAGACCACCGAGGAGGACCTCCAGATCCTGGCAGCCATCTCTCCAGTTCCAGCCTTCCATTTTTCCCCTTTTATTTTTCAAATAAAACAAAACAAACAAACAAAAAACTGCGGTTCCCGCTCTGGCCTGAGTCCTGGAGCGCTGTTATCCCGGTTCTGACACCACGTGTGACAGGCTGGCTGCAGGGAGGAACTCAGACCAGAACTAGAAACACACAGAGCAGACAGAGACTTGGGGTTTTGGTGAAGCTGAGCGCGTGATCGCGCTCAGCATTTAATAAACAAAATAATATAACACACAAAACAGGACACGGCACTTGCGCCAAAATAAATAGACGAACAAAACGGACTATCAATTAAACAAGCGGTGGACGGACAGACACACAAACACGGTGAGTAAATAAATAAACAAGTATCGTGCTGGTCCTACAGCACGCAATAGCAATTGTTTTAAATATTACTCTCCTTCTCTCTCTCCGTTCTCCACTCAACGAACACACCACCCCGAGTGAGTGAAAACATACAGCTTTTATGCAGTTGTACCGAGACTCGATTGCTAGTCAATCATTCAATTGGAATCTCGGTACAACTGCACGTGAATTAATTAAAGTGCAATTCCCCGTGCTCACATATTATTACTTTTTACTTGCACGTGATGTGATTTGTGCCCTCCTCGTGCCTAAATACAAATCTACAATTTAAACACGTGAAACACAGACCCGCTTATATCCCGTGTACCAATGCCTATACACCAACATTTACACACAACACGTAACACAAAATACACACAGGGGGGGCACTTTGCCACAGCCCCTCAAAGTTAAACTTAGCTTTCCTTGCTTTTCTTCTTTTTGAAGTAGGTAATTTTTTCCCCCAATAAAATAACATTCTTTTAATCTACTGTAGTTATCTTTGGTTTTGCTTCATGTTTTATCTGCTTTTCAAGCATTCTCGCTGCAGTGTGTATTTCCCCATTTTCTAGCTAATGCTTTTTTAAAATTTAGTTAAGCAAAGACTGACTATTTAAATAAGGCTTTCTCATTAGACAGAGTTAACGCTATTGGTTCTTTTTATTTTATTGGATCTGCTTGGTCTTTGTGTCATTTTTGGTGAATCAGACCCGAAAAACCATTTTCATTGTAGAAATATGTGCCATGCTCAAATACATGTTTCACATAATGCGTTCATCTTTTTTACATACTGTAGGAAAATATAAGACATACAAGTTTGTGGTAATACATATTAGGAAAGATTTATCTGAATTATTTTGTAAACGCCATGTCCCTTAAAACAGATTTTTTTCTGTAATCATTCATTTAAGCACTGGAGTGGGATTGTTGATTTTGAATCTAGCTGCTCTGCAAGTAGATTCCTGGGTTTCAAATGCATTGTGGTTAACTGAGGACTGAAAAACAAAGGCTCTTTAAACATTGGCAGACTTTTACAACACTTAATTATCTTTTTTCATCATTATTAAGGTTTATTAGTTGTGTTCTGTCCAATATAGCTCACCTTTTGTTTGCCATTCCCCATATGATAAAATAACAAATATATATAAAAAAGGAGGCTACAAGTTTGGTGTTAGACCAGAGTAAATCAAAGGTAAAAGTAAAGATAAAAGAAAAACAAAGGACTAAAATATAGCATGTGAAAATATGACCATATAATGGATTGTGGATGGAAGATCTAAACGTGAAAGAAAATGTGGCCATTAAATAATTAACATTTTACTTTCTAACATACTTTGTGTTAGCTATACTTTTTTACAAAATACATTTCTGGAATATTTTTAAAAAAAAAAAACATAATAAGAATTCTTGAAGCACCTCTTAGGTTAGTATCCAATGGACGCTCTGTATTCCTACACACTGAGCCTTGCAAAATTGCATAACCCCAGATACTCATCTTTCAGACTACATTATAGTTACTCATAAGGGTTTTTATCAATTTTATTTTTTGCATTGCCCATAAAGCTGGAGTGCTGGAAACAAACAAATAGATTAAGTAATCTCATTTGACAACTGGTATTATCTGAGGGGTTACTGCTGCTCAATATTACATGAGAGTATGCAAAGGTAACGATTTTTCTTGTAATTTCCAGTTAAATTCCATATGCTGTTTGTTAAGTTGTAGCCATTGGGATCCTCTAAATTGAAATCATGACTGTGACAGAAAAACATTAATGGAAAGCAGCAAAGATTTGGGAGCATGGAGGGAAAATAATATATCTGCTAAACAATATACTTCATTCCCAGCCTCTGAAGACTAGGTGTCAGTCTGTGTATGTACTAAAGTCCCACTGATTCATGTTACACAAATGATTTCCCTGTTACTGTATGTATTGAATACATCTGCACTTTCAGTCACAATCATAATGGGAAAAGAGTACACCTGCTAAACTCTGATAAAGGGCAAATAGTTAGTAAGCTCTTCTGTATCCATCCATGCATACATTACATTACTGACATTTCACAAGTAACTTCTCAAAAGTGATAATGGTTCTATGGACCTTTCTGAAAAACAGATTTTGCTGCAAATTTCCACACCATTAAAAGGACTGGACTTCAAGAATGGCCTTATATCCCGCCTTAGCAATTTAACACCTGGTAGAATCATCATATTTAATTAATGTATTCATGGCTGCTCATAGTTGCCGTTCTTCCTCTTGACAGTGTTATGGCAGGTGTTTCTATTTTTTTTTTAACAAAGCCCCTCATATGAGTTTATTTTGGTAGATACAACCTCCCCCTCTTCAGATTAAGGAATTGTATGGTTAACAGAAAAAGTCTAGACTCCAGCAGAATTTAAAGGATATGTATTCTAACACCTACCAGACTTGACACAAGTCTAAATAATGGGTACTCTGGTGAATGTAAATCGTACATACTGTAGTTGTAAAAAAAAAAAAAATACCAACAGAAAAGCAGAATCACCATAGCAACACCTCCCAACCTCCTGCTGGAGCGGCACTTCATGTAAATTCTAAGGGGGTATGGGAATACACAAAAGGAAAGAAATTGATTAGGTCAACAAGTTCCAACTAACATGTCAAGATGTGTCCAATTAAACAATGTCTTGCAGCTGTGGGGACATAAATATATTTTCAAATAGATATTATGTGAAAGGAGCATAAGAATGTATGATGTCATTATTAATTTGGATGTGTTAGGCCTCTGTAACGGGAGATCTGGACTGACTATTTGGCACATCCGTATTACTGCAGGTGGAGGGCAGCAGTCTCGTGGGATCCGCCTGTCAGTCATGGCGATGACACGGAGAGGTGGGGAAGAGGGTGTGTGTGCTTTCCCTCTCTCTGAGTGGCTGAGGGGCGGGCCTTGGGAGACTGCTCGGCCCATAAGATCTGGCTTGGTTGTGCATTCGGGTGGCGTGTTTGGGAACACACAGTGACACTGACGAAAGACGTCAGTTCCTTTTTAACAAAACGAGGCAAACCTGGCTGGGGAAAACAGCCAGCCTTAAAATAATTTAGAGGAACTAAATAACAGAAATCACCACGTACCGAGGGGCGTGTTTAGTTATCGGGGAACTCCGGCCATCCCAGTGTATAGGGTAACTGAGCGTAGGACGGAGGCTCGTTCTGACCGGCTTAGCGGCAGTGGGGGCACTGCGGAGCCAGCAGTTTTGTTTGTAGTTTTTTTACTGTGCTTTATTTTCCCTTTTTCTTTCGCCTTTGGTTTTCATTATTATTTACGAGCACTTGTGGTGCCTGTACCTGTATTGGTAAACACCGTGGTTCTGGTTACTGTTGTCAGTATCCAGTCCACAGACAACAGCGCCATCTACTGTACCAAATAAATCAGTGCCCCTGAGCGGCGTTACAAATAAAGTACTGTCTCCTTGTGCCAGTGAATTGCCCACCACCCTTCCACAGCCTCTTACTCTGGTATTATAATAGAGGTACTGGTCCAACAAGGCAAAGAGCTGTACTGTAAACATACTTCTTAAACAGACCCTTTTTAGATTGTTATATCTCCTGTAACATAGCCCTATAGGTTCAGTTTGATAATCCAAGCTGCATTTGTTTTCAGGCAATATCCATCTATCAATATAAATCCTTCTCTGGATCTTTCAAGAAAGTACCATGAAATCAGATGGTACGGGTGACTTTTGAGCTGAGAAATAGCAAAGGACTGAATTGTGTGGGTTGGCATCATGCTGAGGGATAAAATGAGTGACTAAACTAAGGAACAATAGGATAATGTAGATCAAAAGGGTATTACAGTACAATCATGTTTCAGGTGAAAAATAAAATCCTAAATTCTCCATGACAATTTGTTTCATCGGATTTATGATACCTAAATCTTTTCATCATTCCTAAATACTGTCCATTTTCAAATACTGCATGTAGTGCATAACATCGCATAATGAAATGTTTCCTTGGTATATTGATGGCTGCAGTACAATATTCAATCCACATCTAGATTTGTTATGTAACCGTCCAGTGACTCAAATGTTGATGTGATCTAATTTGTGGATTATAGTCTAAATGTGCACAAAAATAGACAGTGAACATATTTAGAAACTTTATTAAGGAAAAATATGCAGATATAATGTTGTCAGATATCATGCAAATATAATATTTAAGGAGCTTTTCAGTACATTATGTAATACATCTTACCTGTCAAGAACTTTAAAAGGCTTTGTTCATGTGCACATTTATGGTAGTGTTATAAAGCTGCCGCAACCACACTCTTAACACTAGAACCGCCGGATTTTCCAACTACCTAGAACCGCCACGCGGGTCACTTTGACCCATACATTTTTAAACTGCTTCGTTATGAAAGTGAAAGACATACTATCGGATATAACTGAAAAGTTTTATTCATGAACATCATATCTAACATTTGCATTGCAGAAACACCGTATTTAAATGGAAATTTAAACATAAAAGGCTTTATTTTTAAAATGAGCAGATATACAGCACGAATACAAACAGTGAAAAAATATAATCAAAATACACATTTCAAAAGAAACGGGTATGTACATATACCCATGTACAGGTGTAAACGGGTATATGTACACACAAAACTATAAAACCGAAATCATTGTTTCTAATACTACATAAAAAGAAAATATAACACTACTTCCGCTATGACGACTGCATTGTACTCTATGGAGGAGCGTACACGTCTGCCAGCTGACTGTGCCTGGATGCTGTGTTGGTACATACAAACCTGTAAAAACTAAATGTTTTTTTTTCTAATAGTAATATAAAAAAAGAATATATAACATATGTTTCATATTAGGCATATAAGTTTTTATCCTGCCTGTCATTTCAGTTTGCTGTATGCATCTGAGTGCCGCTTGCCTTATTCTTATTCCAATCAAAAGGACTACTTTCAAGATTAAATATTTCCTTCTGATATATTCCCAGTTGCATTTGTGGAACAAAAGAAGGATTATTGTCTCCAGGTACATTGAAAAATAAGCAAGTAGGCGTTCACTGAGTTTGCATCTTGACAAATCCACAATCATAGCAATCTCTGTCTCGTAGTCAGTCTACAAACAAAGAAAGGCTTGAAATAAAAAAAATAAAAAAAACACGTGTGCTAGGAGGAGGGGGCGTGTCTTGTTTGCTGCATTTACAAAAAAATAGAATATCTTACTATATTAAAAAAAGACATGTACTTTAATGCATGGCTCACATTGACCCACGTGACGGTTCTAGGTAGAATGGTTTATAACTTTATAATTTTTGCGAATCTGGCTATCAAACGCCATTTGGATATTTAATTAATATATTTAGGAAAAGTCAAAAACAGACATACACATACGATTTACAACGGAAGAGTAATTTTAAATTAACATTTATTTAGTAATTTCAGAGTAACATTTTAAATCCAAAATGGGCCGCATGGCGGTTCTAGTGTTAAAACCTCATATCTCATGACCATTTAAGGTAGCGACTTCATATTTGCAGGGTTACATAAACAGTGCATAAAAATGTTCAGTTTCATCGACAGTGACCTCTGAACCAATGTCCTCATCCTCATAGACGCATCATCTTTATCTACGTGGAGTTCTTGTAGCTAAACGTCAAATATATTTCCATTCGCCATTAGTAAGCACACATGATACCTTTTATATACCCAACTGTGACATCCTTGCACTTATACACCCTTGTGACCACATTTAGAAATTTCCAGAAATACTCCCAAGAATGTTTTAGAATATTCCATGTACCATTACATCATTATAGTGTATAATATGCAAATGTATAATATTTTAGAATATTCATGAGCAATGTAATGTTTTCTAAAATATTCTAAATGTGTCCAGGTAAGTGTGCATTATTCCAGAATAGGCTTGAAAATTCATAATATGGATACTGTAAAACATTTTAGAATTTTCTAGAACATTTTATATGTTTGTATGGCATACAAAAGACATAGGTACATGCACACTGACTGGAGTTTTGCTCATTCAAATAGATATGCCCTGGATGCTGCCTTGCTATGTGAGGATTTCAATGGGTGGCGAGGCACAGGACTTCAGCGCTCATACAGTAATCCTGTAAAAAGTGGCTGCCGGGGGCCTCACAGGCCTCAAGGGCTAGTCAGTACCTACATACTGTACCATGTGTGAGTGTTTCTTTAGTAAATTAAACTTTTCACAAAACCTGAACAAATCTGACTGTTTACTTGTAGCAAGAGTTTTTATACAGTACTATTCGAAGAGGCAGCTTTGGAGTAATTTGATAGGATCACCTTGATAGCCAACATTTGGAAACACTGAAACACAAAAAAAACAACTCCATGCACAAGAAAAGAAATGCTTTCTTGTTCCGAGAATTGAATGACAAAAGCGAATTACTGTAATGATATATTTTAGGATGCAACGTCTGTGAGTCAGAAAATTGTTCGTTTTTTATGCCCCAGACGGCAAAATGACAAAAAACTAGCACCCTTAACAACAGTCATCGCTCCTGCTCATCAGATTGGTTGGCCAACCACTGGTATCTTTCAAACAATAAAACACGAAACCCTGATCCACAAGCAAATGAGAACTTGAAACATACTGTATATGGGAGCTGCTGGGATTCAAGGTCAGTATTTTAGGTAATTAAGATCTGCACTGTATGCTAATTTAAGGTTTTCCTTGGATGGATGTTCTTACGGACAACCAGGCAGTCCAAGTTTCGTGCTAATCGGTGTCTGTGAAACCAGCCATTTGACTTTTATTAGACAGTGTTATTTGTGCACTGCCCCATATTTGAAGATTCCTGTGAAAGAGGTTTCAGTAATTAGAAACTTGGAAAAAATTATATTGAACAAAAGCATGGAAATGTTCAAGAGAAATAAGAATCATTATTATCCTCCTTGTGCTGGATTTCAAAGTCAGAAACAGTAGAGCTGCAGGAATTTTTTACAACCTGTGTCTTGTTAAAAGATATCCATTCTGCAGCAATTACGAGTTTTGCAATGTAGCCATTGATTCGATTGAAGAAACTTTGTGACTCTAAACAAGCTGACTTAAGTACTACATTTGTGTAGTGTATTCTGCCAAAGTTTGCAGATTAACATGTATGGTTTTAACTAAAACGGGAGCGATTTTCTCTGTTTAAAATATTTTAGGCAGGCGTTGTATGTGGTATGAAAATGTGTTTTTATTTATTTATTTATTTATTTATTTTAATTATTATTAATTGTTCTTCACTGTTGCAACTATATATTGCTCCAGTTCAGTTGTGATCATTGTCTCACTTCCTTAGAAACAGAATTCCTTCAGGTCAAATAATTAGATCTCTGGCTATATTGTTAATTTAAAAAAAAAAAAAAACAGGTGTCTTTATTAGCTTGTTCCATCAATATAGACATTGATTGTGTGTATTCCCTTTCGAGAATTAAAGGGAGATCATTAACAAAAGATAGGCTCTTGTTAAAATCTTTAACTCATGGTATATTTCAAAAAAAAAATTTTCAAAGCCTGTTTTATTAAATAAAAACAGTTTGAATCACATGAAACCTTTCTAGGTTCTCTTTAAAGAAGACAACTACAGTCTAGAACACTACTATAAGCCTATATATTAAACTGTATTTTATGTATCAAATGCAAATGTAATCTTTGTGAATACCACTCCTACAGTATCTGTTTCAGAAACAGAACTGTAAAATATTGTTTCAAATATGAATTGTGTATTTTTATGAAATACTGTGCTACCGTAAGATAAATCAGCATTGCTTTATCCTTTATCCCAATTGTGAACAGCAAAAACAAACAGAAAATTTGCACCGCAAACAACTGCTAACTGTAGACATGCTTCTGCAGTTTCAAACCTGCTGACAAAAGCTGTATAAAGAATTGCACCTGTAAATCTTGCTCTAAAGCCACCGACATGATGGAGAGTGTTCGGTTTTAAGGTAGTGAAATGGGCAGGCAGTGCTGTAATTTCTCTATCAATTGAAGCCATTTTAGACAATGCTGAAGGGATACTGCTGCTTTAATGAGACATCTGCTTAAATGAAACAGTAAGTGCTGCTGAAGTAAGCTGTAAATGAGGAGTGAAAGATAATGATGAGCAGAGGCCTCAGGGTGTTCCCTGGGCTCTGTCCAGCTACCAGATGCTACCTGTAGAATTTTGCCAAGCTCTAGTTAACGTATCCAAAGCTGGAGCCATCCACTCTAAAGTCACATTGGTTTAGGAACATGTATCTAGAGTCATCGTTTTGAAAACCACAAAGTTTTAGTTTCAATCAAGAACTACTACTTCGTGCTCCATTACTTTCCATTACTGCAGGACAAGTGTTCATACCTACTGCTACACAGCAGTGATAAACCGCTGTCTTTTAAATTATAAAAAAGGACACAATGAAGGGGTCACCGAGTGGCTCATCTGATAAAAGCACAGCCGTGTAGTGTGTAGGGTGGGTTAGGGAGGCAAAACCGGCACGGACTGTTTCTCCTCGTCGCGTTACAGCAGACCCTGTGAGCTCACCTGCAGAGCCGGCATTTTCTTCCAGAAGTTGGTACATTGCTGACATCCGCTCTCCGAAGCTGTGTGGGGAATTGCTGCGATGAGGGGAGAAGTAATTGGACATTCCAAATAAGGATGAAAATCTGGGTAAAATAATTGGGCACAAGTGAAAAACAGCTTCTCTAATAGTGTTTGTGAGTCTATTTTAGTGTATTTTTTTATCATGAAAAGTTAGTAATATTATTATTATAATTTATTTCTTAGCAGACGCCCTTATCCAAGGCGACTTACAATCGTAAACAAAAATACATATCAAGTAATCACATTTCAAATCACAGTACAAGTAATAATACAATTAAGAGGAAGATAAATACAATGACTTCGGTTCTAGCAAGTACAAGTATGACAAAATACAATTCAATAACGGAGCAGATAACAGTGTCAGTGATAGTTACATCAGGATATAATTAAATACAAAATACTACAGATTAAATAACACTTGACAGATTACAGTACTCTAAAGTACAGGATTAAATGCAGTAAAAATAGGTGGCAGATAAGAGCAAGTAAAGCGCATTTAAGGAAGGGTGATAAGTGTCCAGGGGGAAAAAAAGAGGAGTTCTACAGGTGCTGTCTGAAGAGGTGAGTCTTGAGGAGGTGCCAGAAGGTGGTCAGGGACTGGGCAGTCCTGACATCTGTAGGAAGGTCATTCCACCACTGCGGGGCGAGGGTGGAGAAGGAGCGGGTCTGGAGGCAGGGGAGCGTAAAGAAGGTAGAACCAGTCTTCTAGAGCAGGAGGAGCAGAGAGGTCGAGTGGGGGTGCAGGGAGAGATGAGGGTCTGGAAGTAGCTGGGTGCAGTCTGGTCAAGGCATCTGTAAGCTAGTACAAGAGTCTTGAACTGGATGCGAGCGGTGATCGGGAGCCAGTGGAGTGAGCAGAGCAGTGGAGTTGCGTGGGAGAAGCGAGGCAGAGAGAACACCAGGCGAACAGCGGAGTTCTGGATGAGCTGAAGCGGACAGGTGGCAGATGCAGGGAGGCCAGCCAGGAGTGAGTTGCAGTAGTCTAGGCGGGAGAGTACCAGGGCCTGGACCAGGAGCTGGGTGGCGTAGTTGGTGAGGAAGAGTCGGATTCTTCAGATGTTGCTCAGGAAGAATCTGCAAGTGCGTGCCAGAGTGGAGATGTGCTGGGAATAAGAGAGGCAGGGGTCCAGGGTGACTCCGAGGTTCTTGGCGGAGGAAGAGGGAGAGAGTGTGGTAGATTCAGAGGAACAGAGATAGAGATCAGAGGAGGGAGGAGGAGGAGGGATTTAAGGAAGGGTGAAAGTGTCCCAGGGGAGAAATAGAGGAGTTCTACAGGTGCTGTCTGAAGAGGTGAGTCTTGAGGTGGCGCCGGAAGGTGGTCAGGGACTGGGCAGTCCTGACATCTGTAGGAAGGTCATTCCACCACTGCGGGGCGAGGGTGGAGAAGGAACGGGCTCTGGAGGCAAGGGAGCATAGAGGAGGTAGAGCCATTCTAGTGGAGGAGGAGCGGAGAGGTCGAGTGGGGGTGTAGGGAGAGATGAGGGTTTGGAGGTAGCTGGGTGCAGTCTGGTCAAGGCATCTGTAGGCTAGTACAAGAGTCTTGAACTGGATGCGAGCGGTGATCGGGAGCCAGCGGAGTGAGCGGAGCAGTGGAGTTGCGTGGGACAAGCGAGGCAGAGGTTTGCTTCTATTTACCAGTTTGACAGGTTTGCTTCTATTTACCAGTTTTTGATAGACCCAAAAGGGTTCACACATACCCACCCAGTAATTCTGCATTGGGAGTGAAAGGTAACCATTCAGGGTGCCATTGTATTTGTGAAACATATTTGAAAATATTTTGCCTATTTTTGCAGAGCAGTGAATATATTCCGGGTTGCAGAGTGGGGCTCAACAAGCAACAAATGTCCCACCCCAAGCACCACAAACAAGCAGGGGTGGTCCAACACTTTTTCCAGGACACTGCATAATTATATAGTATTATGGATTGTACAATATTTTTTTTTGTCTAACTTAAGTTATGTTTGACCACTAATTACTTTTTAAAGTGTTTAAGTTGCCAAGTGTAAAATATTCATAAGCACATCAATTTATAATAAGGGTTAATAATAGTGCTGTGGTGTACCTCACATCCTGCTGTGATAAGCTTTGTGACTGCACTGGGTGTACCACTGCCTGGATTTCAGAGAAAGTGAAGCAGCATTAAATCGTTTTTTTTTGCATCATTATTGCCAGCCAGTACATCTTCACCAGTTTTGTCATTTCCCAGCCTATCTAACTAGAAATTAAATGTTGAATAAACAGTAATTCTTTGACCTACGTATCCTTCTGTTTATTTGTTTTTTTGGCCTTCGGCTCGGGACGCATAACTCCAGTCGTGCAACTACCATTCAGTACAGCCTACATTGATGGGCACTATCACTTAATTAAAACTTGCTTCTCGTTAGTTCCCCGCAACATAAGAGAGTGAGAGTAATGGGATCATTAGCCTCACCAACACCTGTGCGTACTTCCTTGTAATTAAAAAACAAACAAACAGATTCATTGCATCTTGTTTGAATCAGCAAACAACTCAACTAGCCCATCACAACACAGATGTCAACAGGGAAGCTTGCATGTGTAAAAAGTGAGATTAGTAATGAAAATAGTCTCAATCGCTTAACTTTAGTCTCACATTGATGATGCAGAAAGCCTCTGCAAGGAACTACCGAAAAACTCAAAATGGAAACAATATAAGAACTGGAAACCAAATATCATGAATGATACATGGGTAAAAAAATATATTTTTAACTTCTACCTTGAATTAGAGAACTCTTGTTATACAAACATATGTCTACCAAGAATATTTTAAACTGCTTAATAAAAACAGAAAGCATTTTGTTGTGGTAGTAAATCTATCCCACATGTTGTACAGTTAGAAGAATATACAGTTAGAAAAATATACCAGTCATACAGTAACCAGGCTCAGCAAGAGAAGAGCAATAATATGTTTGACAGTGAGATTTCCCCACTTGTACACATACAAAAGTTATTTTTCCCATTATAATGTTAGACTGATTAGGACTGTATGGAACAATCTAGCAATTGGATTTGTCATGGCAGTATCCAAGGTTTCCATCAAAGTCATGTACATACAGTAGACACGATAGTTTCCCTGCTTTATATGGTACACTACACATTTCTTTCTAACTTGGTTTCAGAGGCACTGCTGTCTCTACAGATTTGATGTTTGTTCATTTCCCACTATTGATGTTCTCGTATAACAATAGTAAGCTGATTCTTTGCTGACTCACTGTGACAGAGAGCGAAGTAATCCTAATCAACAATCTGCCTCCTGACCTGTGAGGGCGCTGTATAACCGGAGCAGAGTGCCTCCTAATGGATGGTTTGTCAGTTCATTCCAGGGTCAGTCGGAAGCCGGCCATCTAAGAAGGCGGCGGGGCCACGATACCAGAAGTCAGCGCCTTAATGTGGTAGGTGATGTGTCAGTCACGGATTGGAGGAGACGTGATTGGCCATGCCCCCGAAAGAGGGCGTGACAGATGGTATTTAGGCGAAGTGGCCCCAGTGAACTGTTCCTCCGTTATGGTTACGGACTGACCATGACGAATAAAGAGAAACCGTGAGTGTTTAGTGTTGCACTGTCTGTCTGTTTAACTGTGTCTTGTTTGTCATCATAGATGGCTAAAGATCCGGGAGCTGTCGCTGTCAAGCCAGCATTAAACTCAGACTGCACTGTACCACTGTAAAGCATTCGTTTCACATTCACAACACCACTTGCACCCGGAGCACTCACTGGTGGACTTGTGAACGTATAGGTGTCTTAAAGTGTGTGTTTGTTATTATTATTTCGGGACTGAACCCCGTGTTTTTGCTGACACGTCGTGTATAGTCAGTGTTACTATTTAAAAGCCTTAATAAAGCTTTGTTATTTACTCTTGGAACTGTTGTTGGACTGTTGTTATTAAGCACTGCATGACCTCTACACCTGTGCACTACTTACCACTTTGCCACACTCACACAGCAAAACAACAGGCTGGTAATAAAGTGAAAGCCTTTATCATACATCATTGAACTACAGTATACACTATATTACCGCTTCAGTTGTGAGCTTTATACCATTGTAAAAGAAAAACATCTAATTACAAAATGAATACAAATAACTATTTAAAAAAGCATCTTCATTTAGGACAAACTTGCTTTTTCAAGGGCAAGTCATGCCAATCAATACTGTGCAACTTTGAAAGCAACCAGTCCCGTACCTGCCACTCAGCCAGTCCACGGCCGTTCATCGCGACTGGAGCTTAGCATCTTTTAACAACCACAAACCGAGACATGAACAGTTCAGCAATATTTCTTCATTCAGTTATCATGTAAAAAGTTTTTTGTTTAATAAAGTGATTTTTTTTTTTATCTCAATATGTATGTCATCCTTGTTCTCAATATGTATACCATCCTTGTTTTTTAAGTAAATATTTCTGGGACATTTCTCAGGGGATGGGTACCCGAAATGTAGTTTTAAAGAAAATTGTACTAAAAATAATGCCCTCCCAATGAAGGCCATACCACATGGTAGCGACCGTGAAGGGAGACGAGAGCTGAATGATGGTAATTACAGTTTACTGTAATAGGAGGAGTATAGCATACCTGTTTCCTTTTTTTTACTGTCCCCATTTGTATGATGTTTCCAATCATGTGATTCTTGTAATATTATATAAATACAGGGCTCACCCTTTATAACACTATAATAGCTCCAGTTTCAAAACCAAGGAATTTGTGTTCTGCCTTATAACACAAATGTTATATATACATATTTATGTAGCTACATATTTATAATTTTATTTGAAAAAAATAATTCTATATATGTTATAAGGCAGAACACAAATAGCTTAAGGGTTTGCTGACACTGAAAATACTTGAAAAAATAAAGGGAAAAAACCCATCTTCATTTCAAGTTGTCAAAAACTGATGTCAGCATTGCATATTATTTAAAAGATATGCAAGCTTTCATCTAGCTCCAGGACTTGTGACATATGGCTGGAAACAGTTTGGGAATTAACAATGTTATCTCATTTGGACTGATTTCAGTTAGGTCTCTATCAGGGTATTCACTATTCTAAGAAAACCCCTGTAGGAATTAGTTAAAACTGGGAGGTTTCGACAATAAACTACAAGCACAGATGGTAAACATTGCCCTTGACTATTCTAAAGCTTATTTTAATACATGAAAGATCGATGCAGTTATATCTGTGATCTACCTTGTGTACCACTGTCAAATTATTGTAATAATGCATTTCACAAAATAAATGTGCTACAAAGTAAATGCATCTTAAAAATATTTCCCTTACATACCGTGCATAAACACATAAAGCTTTCAGTACTTAAGGATTTCAATACTCTTAAGTGATTTATTATTATTATTATTATTATTATTATTATTATTATTATTATTATTATTATTATTATTATTATTATTATTTTGTCTACTACAATTTGATGTCAAAATAAGAGTGGACTTGGAAAGAGGTTTATACCCTCATTGTTTAAGACAAAATAATCCCCTAAATCTACCCTTTCCTCATCACACAAATATCACTTAAAATGTGTCCAGAGCTGGATGTCGTCACTTTAAAGGTCGGATGCTTCAAATACTCAGAGAAGCTTGTGGGGATATTTAAAGCTGATTGAGGTCAGCCCAATTAACTTGTCACTAAAGATTTCCCTGCCTTAGATTTAACAAAATACAACATGTTCCCACAGTATTGTTTTCCAATGATTGTTTAAAAATGAAAACTCACTCTGTTCGTTATTGTACTGTGCAGGTTTAAATTACCATAATTAACAATCAAAAAGATTGGAACAGCAAATAAAACTGACAACTGTTATTTTGTAGAGGAGAGTTTCATAAAAGTAGAACGGAAATGATAATATGTAATATGAATAAGAAATGTAAAGGTATGGTAACATTTACATTTAGATTGAATTTTCGGAGGCTGATCTTAATATGAAATGACACTGGAAACAACATAAGAAAATATTTAGTAAGAGAAAACAGCTTTTTAGATATAGGGAACATCTCTCTCTCTCTCTCTCTCTCTCTCTCTCTATATATATATATATATATATATATATATATATATATATATATATATATATATATATATATATATATATATATATATATATATATCTTTTCTGACCATTGCATGTCATGTTTTTAGATTTGAATTTAACCCTCCCCAAAAATATATATCCTATTTTTGGTCAGCATATAATTATTGGCCTATTTTTCATGTCAAAGTTTAAATAATTCAGTCTCTCAATGTGTATGCACTGCTGTTTGAGAACATCACATCATAGCTGAATGATATTCATAATTACAAATGAATAGTATTCATTATGTGACATATTTGACTAAATAAAACCCACATGATTGCTATTTTTTATTTTTAGTGTCCTTTCAAAAAGATTACAAGTATTATTATACATGATTCAAAAGTGATCTTGCAATGGTCATAGACTGTGAACAGCCTAAGTGTTCGATCTAGTAACATTGTTTGGTAAGTTACATTTATTATAATATTGCAGTATTTTCAGATGGCCTATTTATTTATTTATTTATTTATTTATTACTATCTGTTATTTTTAATGCAGTCTGCATTTTCTAAATTAAAAAAATCTAGACATATTGCTAGTTTATACCCTTTAAAGTGAGGTGGGCTTTGAAATAAGTGAAATGAGGAAAATGTTGTCTTTGTTTAACTCGTAAGAGAAATACTACAGTTCCCAGAATGCCTCTGTGACCAGTGACAGACATCCAATGGGACATCTTCCTGCGGAGAATAAAAACTTGTACCACGAAAGGAGGTATAATTACGGTGTACACAAATAACAAGATGTTTTTTTGGGATCTACACAACAGGTTTAAATGATAAAAATGAATTTATTTCAGGACGTTTGTCCAAAACATCCAGAAATAAATTATATTTTTAATGATTTAAATCTCTTGTGAACATGCAAAAAAAATTATATATATATATATATATATATATATATATATATATATATAGATTGAAAGATAGAGATAGATACTGTATCAATCTTATAGTATTGTATGTGTAACAGTGATGCTGTCTAAAGCAAAAGTATGGAATACAAAAAGTTTAGATCCCTGGATCTAAGGATCTAAAGAAAGTCCAGACTGTTCCTCCCATGTCCCCCAGATCCTATGAAGTGGAACTAAATGCTCTGCTGGGATCATCTGGAGATGGCATGGCTAGCAGTAAGACGAGGCACTGCTGACTCAAACTGAGCTTGCAGCAAATAAATAACAACTTAAAGCTGGCAAACGTGAAGGCTGCTGAAATCTATTAATGGCACAGAAAAAAAAGCCCTGAATCACTGCACTTTGTCAACAGTGATCATTTAAATTAGGGACAATCATGGGGTTTCCATGCGGGTCAATTTATACGTGAAATGGCGATGTGCGTGCACGTTTGGGAGAATTACTCGTGTAAATCAAGTTTGTGGCCAAAAACGGCCAAAGAGAGGGATAGGGTAAATCTCATTTACTCGTGTAAATGACGAAACACACGGGAAAATCCACTCCCAGTTCGCATGGAAACCCGCATTTCACGTGTAAATGTTAATGAGCGTGTTTATCCTCAACTATAAATACTGCAAGGGAGCACGTCAGTTGTAACTGATGATTCGAAGATGGCAGAAATTAGTGGCTGATGGGCGATTTTATGGTTAGGAGTGGTGTAGTTCATCTTAATGATAATGCGGGCGGCTTTTTTATTATTGTTTTTTGCTGTGTCTGGTCTGTCATGTTGTATATCTCTTGTGGGTTTACAGTTCTGTATAAAACCACTTACCATGGACTGCTTTATGCTCTTGCTATAGTATTAAAGCAGCTGTTTGAGAATACCCTTGCTGTAAAAACTACGCTAAAGTTAAACAGTGAGCTGCTTAAATGTCTAACTGAATTAATTCCTGTCCTTTTTTTGATCCCAGCTATGTCCAAAGACAACGCGTGTCTGCCCTCCACGTTAATAAATATAGTTGGTGAACTGGATGTCATGAGCCAGCTTGATCACCCAAAACAGCGCAACAACATCCAACAAGTTGTTGATGCCCTCTCAGAACGGACCAAATACAATTGCATATGAACGTATTGATTGTGTTTTATTTGTTTGCATCATTAATATTTAACACAACAGCAAATCCAACACAAGAAGGGAGAGAATCTCTGACAGCACAGGCCTCCTCAGATCGCTGCTGTCCAATTGAAACTGGCGGCTGAGGTAATCTTCATAATTGCCAAGTCCACTTATAAGCGGGATTGAGCTTGTTTTTTGAGAGTCGCGGGCTTACATTTGCATAAACACCGAAACTCTAACATGGGTTCGCTTCTTTTGGGCTTGTTTTGAAAGGCAGTGCCGCTTTTTTTTCTTGTGAGACTTGGCAACACTGGTAACCTTCCCTGTCTGTCTCACAGGCAGGAACTGATTCCACCTCATTTTGTTGTTGACAAGAGTTTGTGCAGGAATCAGAATACAGCAAGCAGTGGCAATTTTGGGAACTAACTAATGCTGCACTTCAGTCCATTTCATCAATATCCGCCACCTCCAACTACGTATTTGCCCAAGCGTGGTGTTGAATGCTTCCTCAGCAGCTGTCAGCCGTCTGGACGGGTAGGGTTTCTAAGCCAGGGTAGTATACAGAGCATCACCTGATCCCCTATGTGCTGTATTGCCTTAATGAAAAAAAAAAAAAAATATATATATATATATATATATATATATATATATATATATATCAGTTTCTCTGGTTTTACTATTTATAGGTATGTGTTTGGGTAAAATGAACATTTTGTTTTATTCTATAAACTACTGACAACATTTCTCCCAAATTCCAAATAAAAATATTGTCATTTAGAGCATTTATTTGCAGAAAATGACAACTGGTCAAAATAACAAAAAGATGCAGTGTTGTCAGACCTCGAATAATGCAAAGAAAATAAGTTCATATTCATTTTTAAACAACACAGTACTAATGTTTTAACTTAGGAAGAGTTCAGAAATCAATATTTGGTGGAATAACCCTGATTTTCAAGCACAGCTTTCATGCTTCTTGGCATGCTCTCACCAGTCTTTCACATTGATGTTGGGTGACTTTATGCCACTCCTGGCGCAAAATTCAAGCTGCTCGGCTTTGTTTGATGGCTTGTGACCATCCATCTTCCTCTTGATCACATTCCAGAGGTTTTCAATGGGGTTCAGGTCTGGAGATTGGGCTGGCCATGACAGGGTCTTGATCTGGTGGTCCTCCATCCACACCTTGATTGACCTGGCTGTGTGGCATGGAGCATTGTCCTGCTGGAAAAACCAATCCTCAGAGTTGGGGAACATTGTCAGAGCAGAAGGAAGCAAGTTTTCTTCCAGGACAACCTTGTACTTGGCTTGATTCATGCCAAAGCTGCCCGATTCCAGCCTTGCTGAAGCACCCCCAGATCATCACCGATCCTCCACCACATTTCACAGTGGGTGCGAGACACTGTGGCTTGTAGGCCTCTCCAGGTCTCCGTCTCAACCATTAGACGACCAGGTGTTGGGCAAAGCTGAAAATTGGACTCTGGGGTGCTTCAGCAAGGCTGGAATAGGGCAGATTTGTCTTTGTGAAGGACGCATGAATCAAGCCAAGTACAAGGTTGTCCTGAAGAAAACTTGCTTCCTTCTGCTCTGACAATGTTCCCCAACTCTGAGGATTGGTTTTTCCAGCAGGACAATGCTCCATGCCACACAGCCAGGTCAATCAAGGTGTGGATGGAGGACCACCAGATCAAGACCCTGTCATGGCCAGCCCAATCTCCAGACCTGAACCCCATTGAAAACCTCTGGAATGTGATCAAGAGGAAGATGGATGGTCACAAGCCATCAAACAAAGCCGAGCAGCTTGAATTTTTGTGCCAGGAGTGGCATAAAGTCACCCAACATCAATGTGAAAGACTGGTGGAGAGCATGCCAAGACGCATGAAAGCTGTGCTTGAAAATCAGGGTTATTCCACCAAATATTGATTTCTGAACTCTTCCTAAGTTAAAACATTAGTATTGTGTTGTTTAAAAATGAATATGAACTTATTTTCTTTGCATTATTCGAGGTCTGACAACACTGCATCTTTTTTGTTATTTTGACCAGTTGTCATTTTCTGCAAATAAATGCTCTAAATGACAATATTTTTATTTGGAATTTGGGAGAAATGTTGTCAGTAGTTTATAGAATAAAACAAAAATGTTCATTTTACCCAAACACATACCTATAAATAGTAAAACCAGAGAAACTGATAATTTTGCAGTGGTCTCTTTTTTCCAGAGCTGTATATATATATATATACACACACTACCGTTCAAAAGTTTGGGGTCACTTAGAAGTTTCCTTGTTTTCGAAAGAAAAGCAAATTTTTTGTCCATTAAAATAACATCAAATTGATCAGAAATACAGTGTAGACATTGTTAATGTTGTAAATGACTATTGTAGCTGGAAACGGCTGATTTATAATGGAATATCTACATAGGCGTACAGAGGTCCATTATCAGCAACCATCAGTCCTGTGTTCCAATGGCACGTTGTGTTTGCTAATCCAAGTTTATCATTTTAAAAGGCTAATTGATCATTAGAAAACCCTTTTGCAATTATGTTAGCACAGCTGAAAACTGTGGTGCTGATTAAAGAAGCAATAAAACTGGCCTTCTTTAGACTAGTTGAGTATCTGGAGCATCAGCAATTGTGGGTTCGATTACAGGCTCAAAATGGCCACAAACAAAGAACTTTCTTCTGAAATTTGTCAGTCTATTCTTGTTCTGAGAAATGAAGGCTATTCCATGCGAGAAATTGCCAAGAAACTGAAGATCTCGTACAACGCTGTGTACTACTCCCTTCACAGAACAGCGCAAACTGGATCTAACCAGAATAGAAAGAGGAGTGGAAGGCCCCGGTGCACAACTGAGCAAGAGGACAAATACATTAGAGTGTCTAGTTTGAGAAACAGACGCCTCACAGGTCCTCAACTGGCAGCTTCATTAAATAGTACCCGCAAAACACCAGTCTCAACGTCAACAGTGAAGAGGCGACTCCGGGATGCTGGCCTTCTAGGCAGAGTTGCAAAGAAAAAGCCATATCTCAGACGCCAATAAAAAGAAAAGATTAAGATGGGCAAAAGAACACAGACACTGGACAGAGGAAGATTGGAAAAAAGTGTTATGGACAGACGAATCTAAGTTTTAGGTGTTCGTATCACAAAGAAGAACATTCGTGAGACGCAGACCAAATGAAAAGATGCTGGAGGAGTGCTTGACGCCATCTGTCAAGCATGGTGGAGGCAATGTGATGGTCTGGGGGTGCTTTGGTGGTGGTAAAGTGGGAGATTTGTACAGAGTAAAAGGGATCTTGAAGAAGGAAGGCTATCACTCCATTTTGCAACGCCATGCCATATCCTGTGGACGGCGCTTGATTGGAGCCAATTTCCTCCTACAACAGGACAATGACCCAAAGCACAGCTCCAAACTATGCAAGAACTATTTAGGGAAGAAGCAGTCAGCTGGTATTCTGTCTATAATGGAGTGGCCAGCACAGTCACCGGATCTCAACCCTATTGAGCTGTTGTGGGAGCAGCTTGACCGTATGGTACGTAAGAAGTGCCCATCAAGCCAATCCAACTTGTGGGAGGTGGTTCAGGAAGCATGGGGTGAAATCTTTTCAGATTACCTCAACAAATTGACAACTAGAATGCCAAAGGTCTGCAAGGCTGTAATTGCTGCAAATGGAGGATTCTTTGACGAAAGCAAAGTTTGAAGGACACAATTATTATTTCAATTAAAAATCATTATTTCTAACCTTGTCAATGACTATATTTCCTATTGATTTTGCTATATTTCCTATTCAAACTCATTTCATGTATGTTTTCATGGAAAACAAGGAAATTTCTAAGTGACCCCAAACTTTTGAACGGTAGTGTATATATATATATATATATATATATATATATATGCATACATATATAGAGCCAGCTGCTAACGTTTCGATATGTTGCACATATCTTTCTCAAGGGAGCCTGTGTTTGAATCAAAACATTGGAGGTATTTATAGGTTTTTGACGGCATGACAACTACTTGTTATTGTTTACATTCAAATCTATGATTTATTCTTACACGATGTAATGCTGTTCTATATATTGTGACATCATTTTTACTTCTATCTTTGAATTTGTATTAATTCTAATTAACATTGCTTTATATAAATTTATATTTTTATTATATCATGCAATCCTGGCTCTGAGGATCAGTCTAGATTTGGCCTCCCCAGCGCATCAGCATGCACAACTTTTGAACAAACTTTTTTTATTTATTTAAATGTTATATATTTATTGAAGTTAATTAGTTCATTCTTTTCTGTTGAGTCCCGCTGGCATAATCGTATTCAGTCTATTTATCCATTTACTTTCTTTTATTCTTCTATATGTCGCATTGTCTAATTTTACAAACTTTACATCATTTATGTCATGTCCTTGACTGGTGAAGTGCTGTACTATTGTTTCATTCATTTTTTTATTTCTAATTAATGAAAGGTGGTTCTGAATTCGTTTATATAAAGTAGTTCCAGTCTCTCCAACATATATATATATATATATATATATATATATATATATATATATATATATCGTGACAAATAAATAGGTCAGTCTAAACTTGTGCACATTAAAGCAGGACATGTACAAATATGCTCAAACACAACAAAGTCCAGTGTAAAACAGGGTGGCATCTGGTTTATTATTCCACAGTTCCACACAAAACAGAACAGTCCAGGTCAAAACTCACAGGTATCAGTAACTCAGTCTCGCACAGGTTTTTCTCTCTCTCTCTCTCTCCTCGCAGCACAATGCAGTCTCCTACTCCTTCACTATCTGAATGGGGCTGTCCCTTTTTGTATCATACAAGTGCCCCATCATTGTGACATCATTTCCTTACATGGGGCTGTCTGGGAAATGCAGTCTCCCCAGGTCGGCCATCTTGTTTCCGGTAATGTGAGGCCATAGTTTGCCAACAAACTTGCCCCCACGTACCTCCCATTAATGACCCTACCCCTTGTTCTGTTACACACCTCCCTGTCTAGCTCGAACCTCTCGGGTCGAGCTACAGCTGTAAAAAATGAATGAACTCTGGAAAGCCCATCGGCGTTCCCCATTTCTTTTCCGGCCCGATGTTTAATTATGTAATTGAATTGCTGGAACGACAAGAACCATCACATTACCCGGGCGTTTTTATCTTTCATTTGGTTCATCCATGTAAGAGGGGCATGGTCAGTAATCAAAGTAAATTGTCATCCCAATAAATAGTAACGCAGGCTTTCCAGAACCCATTTTATGGCGAGACACTCTTTCTCTATTACTACGTAGTTACGTTCCCGGTCCTCCATCTTTCTACTTAGGAACCATAATCGGGTGTTCCACCCGATCTTTTTCCTGGGACAGCACTGCACTCAAACCTACTTCTGACGCATCAGTCTGGACGATGAACCTTTTGTTAAAATCAGGTACCATTAAAACTGGGCTACTACAGAGGGCTTCTTTTAAATTTTCAAAGGCCTGTTCTGCCTCTTCAGTCCATTTGACCATAATGGGTCCTCTACCTCTGGTCATCTCGGTCAATGGGTGTGCAATAGTTGCATAATTGGGTACAAACCTTCTATAGTAGCCTGCTATGCCCAGAAATGCTCTTACCTGCTTTTTATTAACAGGTTTCGGCCACTCATAACACGTCTCCTGAGGCTTTATTAATCCCCTACCGACAATATACCCCAGGTATTTAGCCTCCTCCATACCCAGAGTGTATTTTTCTGGGTTAGCCGTCAAACCTGCCTGCCGAATGGAGTCTAAGACTGCCTGAACTCGGGGTAGGTGACTCTCCCAGTTTGGACTCTGTATGACCACGTCATCAAGATATGCCGCGGCGTACTCTCTGTGAGGTTTCAATATCTGATCCATTAGCCATTAGTCATAAGGTTGCGGGGGCTCCATGTAGACCAAAAGGCATCACTGTATATTGATACAGGCCATCCGGGGTACTAAAGGTGGTTTTCTCCTTTATGGCCATGCTCCCGGCACCCTATAGGGTCTCATGCACACTTTGGCTCCCGGAGGGGTTATACTGTGGTGTGAGGTAAGGTGTGTTTTCCCTGGTATTCCCGAGAATACATGGCAATTCCTGTATACAAATGTTTTAACCTCATGCTTCTGGGAGGGGGACAGCATTTGTGCTACCTTCACCTCTGGTGTTGGAAAGGTTCTCTCTGAGGTTGACGCTACCAATGCTTCCCTTTCTTTCCAATGTTTTAACAAGTTTACGTAGTACATTTGTACTTCAGGCCGACGCCCAGGCTGCCGAACCCTGTAATTCACCTCTCCTAACATTTCCAACACCTCATAAGGCCCTCTCCACTTAGCTAACACTTTATATTCCACCGTGGAAATTAACACCAACACCTTATCCCCGGGTGAAAAAACTCTTACTGTGGCTTGTCGGTTATAGCTGTGCCTTTGAAGCTCTTGTGCTCGCCATAGGTGTTCGTGTATTATGGGGGTGACCGTGGCTATCCTTTCTTGCATGGTGTTCACGTGTTCAATCATAATGTGAAAGGGGATGGCCTTGTGTTCCCAAGTCTCCTGTGCAATATCAAGTACCCCTCTCGGATGTCTGCCATAAAGCAGCTCGAATGGTGAGAAACCCAACGACTCCTGGTGTACCTCCCTGATGGCAAACATTAAGTGTGGCAACATACAGTCCCAATTCTTCCCACCCTTGTCTATCACCTTGCGGAGCATAGATTTCGACATCCGGTTGAACTGTTCCACTAAACCATCCGTTTGTGGTTGGTAGACAGACGATTTTCTGTACATGTCAATTTTTGTATTAGTTCTTTGAAGGAAATCAAGCCCCAAAACCAAAGGAAAAATTAGATGTTGGTCATTCATGACATAGATGTCAATTTTCCATTTGACGCCATGGAAATTATACAACAGGAGGGTCTTCCCCACAGCCCCGTAAGTGCGCCCATCTGCCAGAACGAAAGCTTGCTCCTCACATGGTATGAGCGACTCTCCAGGTTTCTGAATCTGCTGCCAGAGTTGATTCTTCATCAAGGTGTAAGTGCAGCCTGTATCCAACAAAGCTGGACTTTGAATGCTCCCTATGCTGATCTGCACGACCAAAAGCTTTAAAATATTCGTATCATCTTCGGGAATCTTCACGCTTTGCACCACTCCTACGTCAGTTTGCTTTTTCATAAAACCTTTAGCTCCCTTCTTGTCTGAACGTTCAATTGACTGGCTGTTGACTTTAGCCCAATATTCCTTTTGAACCGACCTATCTCTCTCCACCATTTTTCCAACTCTTACGAGTTCAGCAACAGAAGTGACAGTACCACGCAGTGAGCTGGCCAGCTTTGGATTGCAATTATTTAATATCCTGCATATTACTTCTGTTTCTTCCATATCCGCCTTCCACTTTATACAGAGAGCGCGATAATCGTAGGCAAAGTCTTGTATGCTTTCCCCTGGCGCTTGCACTCTGTCACGGAGCTTGTCTTCAATCATGGTTTGAAAATCGGCAGGTAGAAATGCTCTCAGGAACATAGTTTTAAACTGACTCCAATTCTTTATGGTCTGACGTTCGGCCAACCACCAACTCTTAGCGGGACCCTTAAGAACTGAAGAGAGGGTAGCAATTATTTCAACATCTGACAATGGACCTTAGGACTAAAACTCTTCACACCTTTCAATGTATCCAATCACATCCTTCTCTTTGGCCTTCTCACCGAACTCTGGAAAATTAATTCGAATAGGGAGCTTACCAGCCATCACACTGGTGTTCTCTCTTGGTACTATCGATGACGTAGATTGATGTTCCTCCTCTCTGGCACGTGAAGCCACCGGCTGGGTTCGAGGAAATGCTAGCGATGATCCAAATGACACGCAGGGTGTACTAGCCTGTCTCTTTAGTTTCTTCATTTCCTCCCGCCATATTTCTTCTCTACGATGCAAACATTTCACCACAGACCTCTCCAGCTTAGCAAGGGCAGTTTTTACATAATTCTCTACATTCTCAAATCTCTGATCTATATAGCCTCTTAATGACTCTTCCCTATTAATCTGGCTTTCCTGGGACTCCTTAAAATGTTTACTTAAATCATCAAGCTTCCCCCGCATTTGGTCTACATCAACTGATAAATTAAAGGCATGATCTAACACCCCTCCATTTTCCAATTGGGACAGGTTATCTTCTTTCTCTCCTTCTGCTTGTTCTAAATTATCTAAATAAAGCTCATCTAGGGAGTCAATCAGTTCCGACACTGGTTCACGTCTGGTTACAAACGGAGCCGCAGCAAAATCAAAATGCTCAAGATTTAATGTTTCACTTCCTAATACAGACATTTTTTTTAATTTTTTTTTTATTATTATTATTTTTTTTTAAATCACAATAAAAAAAGTCTGTAAACAATAACACACAACTCTAAACGTAACCCAGGTCCCCGTACGGGCCACCAATTCTGTAACAACCAGACTTTTAAGACACCAACCAAAACTAACTGATTTCAAAAAACAGATAATTAAAGACTGATTGACAGCAAATAACGGGACCAAAAGTTTGTGGGTAAGAGTGTTATAATCTTCAGTAACCTTTTTACAGTGGCAAAAAACTGTAGAACAGTACAATGTCAATACAAAGGAAGCAAAATATACCTTAAACATTGCTCTAAGAAACCTCATAGCACAATAGAATGCATAGTGTATACACTGATATAAATATTTTGGAAGTGAAACAGCAAGTAATACGGCAAAGACCACTCAAAACGACCCTGTTAACCCTGGATATTGCTGGTAAGAATGGTACACAAAACAGTTTGAAACACAATCAAAGTATTAACAAAAAGTCAATCCAAAAAACAAAGTCAAACGTGCTTCAAGACAAAACAAACTTGCAAAAAACATATTCCAAAGAAAAATAAAGTATCAAAACAAACGCCCATAGTACTATGAGAAAAAAAACAATTGTAATCCAGCATTGTCCAGCACAAAAAAGGAAAAGTCAAACAGACCGTCTCACCCCTTCCTGCCGTGTGTCTGAGGACCGGTTGCGCGTTGTTCCTGGGTTGTAAATCGATCTCTGTTTTCTTCAGTTTCAAATTGTCCATATATATATATATATATATATATATATATATATATATATATATATATATATATATATATATATATATAAAAAACGAACAGCATTCCAGAGCTGTATTCGTGACAGTTAGCTCAGTACTACTTCAGAAGAAATGTTACATCGTTTCTAGATAAGCTTAAATAATTTAAAAAAACAAAAAAGAAACCGCAACAAACTGTCTAGCAGTTTCCCGCTTCCTGCAAACACAGCTCAGCTCTCCTTTCAGGCCATCTCCCCATTTCCCACAATACCCTTTTTATCAATGAAACCCAGCTGGCTTTAATTAAAACAATTACCGTAACTGGCATAATAGAAGAGCCTTCACATAGAACAAATAAACACAATGAACCCTGATAAATCCCCCTCAAGCCTGGACAACTAAGCCAAACGGGAGATAAGTTAATAAATAAGGCAGAGAAGAACATTTAACCTGGCCAGGTTTAATCCATTCTAATTAAAGAACAGATAATGATGTATTTTTAACATCATTTATGTGGCGGTCGCCACAAGGCATACAAACCCAGTGGTGCAAGCAAGCCACGCACCGGTTATTTTCTGTATTACTATTGTAGATAGTGAGTTTAGCGGGACTGAGCCGTCCCACAGTGTTTACGAGAGGGTATAGAGCAGTGCCGGTTTCTCAGGGCTCCCACCATTAGTGGGAGTAACGAGCCACGGTTAAAAATCTGCACACTTTATTTTGTAGTTTTTACTTAAACTATTTTTTTTTCATTTTTCCTTTCACCTTTTCACTCATTTGTTTTTATTTTACACATTAGTGTGTGTGTTGTATGAAAACGGGGCACAATACCATTGTTGGTAGAGTGTCCCAAACTGTCACAGTTGTAATGAGTCGTAAGATAAATTAGTTGAAACAGTATTCACTACTAGCGACATGACACCCCACTAATGACATTTGAAAAACAATTTGGGCAAGAGCAGTAAAACACACTATTAACCAAGCAGGCACGACGTATTTTGCTTTATTACAGCAGCTTAGATTCACTCGTGTGCCAGTTCTCAGTGCATTGGAAGCCACATTTTCACAAGATTTCACTAGTAATCTCTAAAAACAGCACGAGTACTTTACGCATAGCTAATTTACATATCAACCACCACCTTTCCCATTCATTTGCATGACATCGGCTGAAAAGCCCGGTTTACTCGAGTAAAATAAACTGAACGAACGGAAACCCAAAAAAGCATTTTACATGAGACATTTTTCTCGTGTAAATGTCTTGAGTTAAAAAAAAAAAACTTGCATGGAAACCCCATGAATGTCATTTAAAAAACATTACATTAAATACATAAAATACACAATTTAATTAAGAACCACAAACTGCAATGAGGTCCTTGTTACTTACAAAATACAAAGTGAAACATGGCTTTAGTATTACTAATTGCTTACTAAGCTGTGTACTTCTGTACATTAGGCAAAAATGATGAAAAATAACTGAAGTGCATGTAACTTTAATTATCTAAAAAAAAACTCAGATTCTGTAACTGCATATATATATATATATATATATATATATATATATATATATATATATATATATATATATATATACAGTATATATATACAGTATATATATATACAGTATATATATACAGTAATCCGTCGCATATCCACCTGCCGTGGGACTAGAGTAAGCGTGGATATATAAAAAGGCGGGTAAATGAATCCTGTTTTAAATCCCATTGTACACAGCTGTAACAATTATTATTGTAGCGACCCGGACAACTGGGGGCTCAGAAGACCCGCTGCTGTAGTTGTTATGTGTTGTACGCGTTGTGTGTATTGTTATCTGGTATGCATGCGAGTGTGTATGCGCAGCCGGAAGTGAATGGGGTTAGTTAGATTGCACGGCTCCGTGTGTGAATGGTGGAGGAGGAGGCATTAAAAAAGTGTGTGACAGTTTTTTGAGTGAGAAACAGTACCTGCCTACAGTGTGGGACTGGAAGCCAGCTACAGTTGTTTGTGGTTAATAAATAAAAGACACTCACCTTGTCAGCGACTTTATTGCTGGCGCTGCAAAGAAAAGGGACGGCAGTACATTTATATTCACACAATTATTGTTTTGAGATTCAGCTTTTATAAGGGAACTCCCCTAAATCCCTTGTTTAGAAAGATGCAGGGTATTAATGCTTGTGACAGTGTAGCCATCTGCAGTGTAGGTGCGTGCATTCACTGCTGAGTGACAGGCAGGAGAGCGAGATGGAGGTTGAAGTTGATACGCCCCCCGCAGGAGAACAGGATTCATTTACATATCAAGTCAACACACCGAACAGCTCACGTGACACTTCCAGCAATGGTTGCGAACAAGGCACATACAACACAGTGTACAAAAACTCTGGTGGATCTACAATCTCTGAACTAATCTTCTCTGTTCAATAATAAACTAACGTTGCGGAAGCGATTGATCATGGCGGGTAAATGGGTAGAGCGGATATGTGACGGGCGGATACGCGACGGATTACTGTATATATACTGTATATACAGTCAAACCTGTATTAAGAGACCACGCAAGGGACAGTCTAATAGCGGCTTATCAACACAGGTGGTCTCTTAAAAGAGGGCCCATAACTTATGAATTTTCTATTTGTCTCTGACATGCTTTCCTGTAATTATGTATGTCTTACATATACTGTAAAAGCCAGAAGATGTAATATTGTAATTTAATAACATTCATTTAAATAATGCATTTACAAAACAAATTATTTTGTTGAAGTAATGAATGCTTGTCTGTCTCAGGTCACACAAACTGTTTTAAATCCTTTGCAAATTCCAATGCCTGTGTCTGCCTTTTCAAGTACATGTTGATTCATTGCATCCTGAAACCAATGCCAGCATAAGCATAAGATCTTTTTCGATTACAGTGTTCATATTCTTGTAAATAATGCTTGAATTTTTCTGTTAAATTAGCGGGAAAGAACAACACAACACAAAATGGCCACATTGGAAGCTACCTAGTTTCCAGGCAAGTGAGAGAACGAAATGCAAGTTAAAGTAGCATCTGGGGGAAGTGATTAATGTCATTGCTTGCCCTTGTGTTCGAATAATGAAGAAGGTGAAACAGAATTAGCAAGTCAATCAGGACATCAAGGTAAAAAGAAGCGACTTTGTTAAGTAATTAAGTCACGTCAACAAAAATAAAAACCTAAAACTTCAAGCCCTAATTCTTTCCTTCAGAATGCTGTATCTGAGTCTTTCTAGTGCCAATTTTTTCAGTTTTTCTGGCATTTACTGTCTTTACAAGTTTAATAATTTGTTTCTCCACATTTTCTCTCTTCCTTTATAAGACAGAGCTGTTGTTTTATTGATTACAGATAAAAGACCGCTAAAATGGTTACCGTATTCCTTTGAAATAAGGATGTACCATTTAAAACCATATTTTTCTTATAACAATAGCCCTGTGTAAGGGTGCTTTATACAGGTTTGAGTCCGTTGCTGGGTAAAAAAAATGTTGTAGCAACTTTATGTTGGTGTTCCCTGTTGAGAAATGTTTTTTTTTTTTGTTCTGTGCTTTACATTGAGCAGGGAAGGGTCTGTGTTGTATACTGTATTGTATGCTTAGTATTTTGTGAATTCTGCAATAATGTACTTAAACCAAGCAAGTATCATTAATTATGTGGGTGTTTTTTTTAGTTTACCATTCCGGCTTATATACAGTAGTCTACAAGTATTTTGCTAGAAGGATGAAATTTTGCATGCACTGTAATATGCTATTCTGCTGTCATCATGAAGCATGTAGACATGTAGACTAGGCATCTAGATGTCTGTCATACCTGATAGCAGCTACTGTTCAACTGTGCACAATATGGCATCAGAAAAAAAAAAAAAATATATATATATATATATATATATATATATATATATATATATATATAGTAGCAGAAATATTTGAGAGACGCAACTAGCAGTAGTTTCTTGTTTACAAGACTTATTTTTAAATATACTGTATATACAAAGAAAGTAATGCACAGGCACTGCACCAATGCTTCTCCTCTCACGTAACTAAATGAAAGCCTTAGAACACCCTCGAAAGAAGAATGATCATTTAAAAAAGTAGCACAGACCTTTTTGTAAATTGCTTACATGATTCAAGATCATCAAAAGTCACATTACATTCCTTCCCAACCTGAATTATTAAAAAAGTATCATTCCAGGTAAACTTCCATTGCTGGTTTGCTTGATTGTTTTACTGTGAATGCCCCCAGCTGATCTCCAGTTAACCTGAGATTTCCATTATGATGTTGTCTGTGTTATTTTAGTGATACAATTACTGCCTCTGAAATAACAATTGTTCTACCCATTTTGTTTAACATTGTTTTTAATTTATAATTGTGTAGTGACGCTTGTAAACAACCTTTTCAGAAACCATTACTGTTGTGTTCTTATGGAATATATACATACACGCAGGAAGCTGTGTGGTCCAGTGGTTAAAGAAATGGGCTTGTAACCAGGAGGTCCCCGGTTCAAATCCCACCTCAGCCACTGACTCATTGTGTGACCCTGAGAAAGTCACTTAACCTCCTTGTGCTCCATTTTTTGGGTGAGACGTAATTGTAAGTGACATTCACACACCCTAGTCTCTGTAAGTCGCCTTGGATAAAGGTGTCTGCTAAATAAACAAATAATTATATATATATATATATATATAATGGTACAATGGTACAATATATATATATATATATATACCTGACAAAGACCTGTTGTGTTGAAACGCGTAGTTCTACTACTTTTTTGTTTGTTTGCTCAGTTTAGTAAAAAACTTTTTTTAACTAATAAAATGAAGAAAGTATTTTTTAAGACTTAAGACAGTAAATCTTGTCCTGATTTTGAGTGTGCGACCAATTGGTCTTTTGCACTTCAATCTATAAATCAAGGTTGGTGGATAGATTTGAGAAGTGAGCATAAGCCCAAACAGACTTTCTTATATATGTATATATATTCATTATTCTTCTTTCGGATTTCGTATGGCATTTGGAACTGCAACATATTACAGATCAACATCCAGATTTGATAGCCAATTGAGTGCATCAGGGGTAGCAGCATGTAGAGACTCTAGATTGCCCTTGAAAGATCTGATTGGGCAGATGTTGAAAATGTGCAGCACCGTCTGAGGTGTTGTGCCGCAGTCACAAACTGGCCTCTTTTTAACTTTTCATTTGTAGAGTAGGTCTCCACATTTTCCATGCAGTGTCTAGATTCGGTTCAAGGAGGACAAAGTCTTTCTTGGCAGGTTGAATGTGGCTGTGGGGTCGCCAATGATGTTCTTCTGTGGCAAGTTGGCGTTTTTCCAGGCTTCCCACCACAATTCTTTGGTGTCCTTATTTTCCTCGTGTTCACTCACTTTCCTCTACATAGGTGTTGGGTATTAATATTCATATTCTCCTGCACAGACGGTAATGTGAAGGGAAAGGGCCTGAAGTTTATTTACTGTTAAAACATCTTAATGATCCCTAACTTCAATAAGAATTGCAATGGTACAATATTGATTTTTTTCTTAAATACAAAGTACTGCATGCAAGGTAGAGCACATAAATCTGTATTCAGCATTTAGCGGTGATGCTGCTTTTGTGGTAATTGTCTTTCAGCACATAATTGGGTATTTCCTGTTAGATACATGTACAGTAAAGCATTATACACCAGTTCTTGCTGTCAAGCTAAGCTTTCATAAAATATCCAATTTCTCTTTTGACATTTATTACATTCCATTACTGGTAATTCTAGTATTGGAAAAAATGGGGTTGGATTATGCTTGGCATCAGATTTAACTGGTGTTGTTCTAATTTACCCAATATTACTTGCAGCTAACATTTGCTATTCCAGTTCATTTCATACAAAGAGTAGTTGACGTGTGCTATAAACCATATTAAATTGCTTAAAGATTTTTCAGTTTCCATGATATGTTGTGTAATACCTGTACAAAGACAAAGCGTAGTTTGAATAATGTAGGGGCAGAGAGCATTGTTCATACTCAGTTTTGTTATTCATTTTGCTCACTATCTTAAGCAGCCATTGCAAGGGACCTGTCACCTCACTTTAGTTTCATGGCCTTATTAATGCTTAAGGATTAGCCTGGGGCTTGCAGTAAAAACAGACGATCTGCTGACTGAGATATTAGTGGAAAAAAGTTCCTTTAGTGTTTAAATCACAAAGGATCAGGGGCTGCCTAAGGTGCTAATGCTATATGCTATTTAGGCTGAAAGCTAAAGGGTAATTGTGGATAGGAAGTTAAATCCTGCTACAGTAGATCTTCAGGCTGAAGTAGCACATTTTCTTTAGTGGAGCATTCTAGATTTTTTCAGTAATGTACAGGTATCTTCCTATCTTCATAACTATTGCCTATAAGATGCCTGAATGACATTTTTTAAAGATCTAACTTCACAGGTTTTATTGATCAATATAAACTAACGGCCATGAGATACTGGTTGTAATTGCTTCTTATATACAAAATTTTTCAAGAACCAAATTATCAAAGCTTTTTGCTCCAAATCATCATCAGCACAAACACCAATTTCACTTCTAAAACAAATAGGAAAGAACTGACAAGCCACTAAATGAAATGCCCAAGTTGTTTATTTTTAGTTTGACTTTATTGAGTCCTTTTTGTTTCCTTTCTGAAAAAAAAAATTCTAATGATTTGGTGGAAAGACCTTTCAAAATCTAGCAACCATTTGATCTAACTTAATATTTAGTGATATTTTATTGGTTCTGTATAATGATATTACTTCTGTGTTATGTATGCTTACAGTTATGTTATTTAATAATGTATATAAAATTCAGAGAAGGTGGTGTCAGTCAGAATGTAACACTCTGCCTGTGTACAGTAGGCTTATAGCGCACAAAACTGAGCAGCCTTGTGTATCCCTTATATTGCGTGAACATCTTGTATCATGTACATGGCTCATACAGTATATTACCCTGCAAAAACACAATAAACTAAAAAATGAGAAGACTGGCACCACATTGAATTTGTGCTGATTATAACAGTTTGCAAATATTTGAAATTGCAAAAGTAATTCAGGGATAACAAGGAATTTAGTAAGCAGTTTGTTAATAAATCCCCTATGCAGTCATGTTGCATTAATTCATCTGCCCCAAAACTTGTTGGATGGTTGTTTAGGTAGTAAATATTAATGATGTAAACACTCAAATACAAATAATCAATGGTCTGCAGTGGGTTTGATGTAATACTCAATGAAGTTCATTGCCTCATAAATAAAATGTAAAGAAATAAATCAAAAACATATGTGGTCATTTTAAAGCCTGTGAAACATTATTATTATTATTTATTTAGCAGACGCCTTTATCCAAGTCGACTTACAGAAACTAGGGTGTGTGAACTATGCATCAAATGCAGAGTCACTTTCAATTACATCTCACCCAAAAGACGGAGCACAAGGAGGTTAAGTGACTTGCTCAGGGTCACACAATGAGTCCGTGGCTGAGGTCGGATTTGAACCGGGGACCTCCTGGTTACAAGCCTGTTTCTTTAACCACTGGACCACACAGCCTCACATAAGTGTTTATTATAGGGAGATTTATATTCAACAAAGAAGCATTTAATTTATGTATAAGATGTCTGCAACTGTTTCAGTGGTTAAAGAACCCACAGGAATCCATTCTGCATTTCTCTTTAAAAGCTTACAGTCGATAAAGATAATATTGGCTGCCAAAGATCAGTGGCTATGATTCATTATGTGTTGGTCGCAGCTGAAAGCTCAACAGCCTAATGCTAATAGGGTTAACTGCTCATTACAGCAGCTAATTACAAAGATCTACTGCCATTAACAATGAATAATGTCAGTTTAATGGGCATTGATCTGAACTATTGATTTAATTGTGCGCAAATATAAATCACTATCATGGTCACGTGCATAATTAGGATACACATCAATAACCACAGTGTAAGGTTTTCTTCATAAATATGTCTGTTCAAAGTTCTTGGTAAGTAACTGACTCCCAGATAATGAAATTGTCTTTCCAGTCCTAAATTAATGAGTTGTCTGCTTCCTTCATATTTCTTTTGTGTTTTCCAATGCTGGTCACTTTTCTGATTAGAATCTGGCTTGGGAGCAGTACAGTGTATTCCTGGTGGGATGCCATTTGGCCTTTACTCACTTTTGACGCTGTCATTGAAGTCATGCAGAGACCGCAGGTTCAATATTGTTCTTTATAAGGGCTGCATTTTATAATATATCCACTGCTGAGTACTGTATCTACAGAAGTTAGTAGGCCCATTGTCAATGAGAGTTGATGAAAGCACACTGTATTTAGAGTTAACCTTTTTATGAATTAAAGCTTTAAACACAGCCAATGTTGTCTTCCAAATTACTTTTTCTCATTTTTAAAGGTTCTGCTTTTTGCTGGAACCTGAGGCTTAGCAATGATCAGCTAGAAAGTGTAGGTTTCGGGAATGCATGTCAGTCTTTTTGAAAACCTTCTTATTATCTTTAGGTGTTTTTGTTGTCAGGCCAGCCAAGCTGCTAAATAAGCCATATTTCTGTCGTTGCCAGATGAAAAAAAAAAGAAAAATCTTGAGTTAGCCAGAATTTCACATTTTTCCAGATGGTGAGGCAAAAATCTGACACTGCATTGACGGGTGTATCCTTATATAGAGAGCTATCTTTTAAAACTCAAAGCAAGATCTGAGTTAGAACAAGTATGTCTCTAACATAATGATTTATATTATTTACTTTGTTCAGTGCCATGGAGGCAAACCAGCAACTCCTGTAGTCATTTGGAAACCATCTTAAAACTGTGAAATCTGTACCTGTTACATCAATGGACTGCTGTGTTGAGCTCAATTTCATATAGGCTTAAATTTGGATTTTAAAAACAGCAGCTGTCAGTGCCAGTATAACTCTAGTTAAAACTGGAAGTGGTTAAATTCATCAGTAACATTATATTCTGCTGGTCTTGAACTCATTTTCATTGAACTCAGGTTTCAAGCCACTGTTCCTAAAAAATTTACTTCATGTTCCCTCAGCTTAAAAATTGAAATTGACATTTATGGTGCTTTACCATTTCCAGACCACACAACCATTTTCATTGGTACACTTTGTGGCTTGGCTGTGCTACATAAAATTGCTTTGCTTTAAATAGTAGCCTGCTTTTTCTGTGTGTGTATGTGTTTATTTTTTACCTGGAACCTAGGTGATAGAACATGTGAGTATTTCACAATGGTCGTCCAAGTTTTACAATGCCTGTAACTTTATATGCCCTCAAGTAATTTTAAGCAAACTCTTTCTCTGCTGAGAACGTGACACATTCATTGCAGGCACTGCAAGGTGGAGCAGACTGTGCATCAAATGACAGGCCTGATGGAGAGCCACACTTAGCTCTCATACTAATGGGACACACATGTGCTCACTAACCTTTCTTCAAACACCCAGTAGGCCACTCCCTTGGCCATTTCCCTTGGTGGGGCTGATGACAGAGATAAATATATTAGTGGCTTATTTCAGGTCAACAGGCAGAAGAGTTTTGCCAGCTGTAGCTAATTATACTCCCCAAAATCCCATGTTGTGCTGGTAAATGTCTTTTACAGGAGTTTCAGCTAAAGCACTGATTCCATTTGGTGAAATCTATTATCGACAGAACTTAGACCAAGAGTCTATTCTTTAGAACAGCATGCAACCTATAGTATCGTCAATTACTAACAAATGTGCATGTTTTATGATAGTAGAATGCTATCAATGGCTCACATGCAGCTATCCATGATGTTAAAACCTGTACCCTAAAATAAATGACTACAGGTTTGCCCTGGATCACTCATGTGCTTACTCTACATGGGTAAATAGTTCGGTGAATTTGCCATTACAGTACAAGGGTTTTTGCATAGTTGGAAATGGTTTTATTACGATGGACATGCAACCATACACAGCCAGCACAAAACATTTTTGTTATTTTTTACTTGCTCTTTTGCCAAATGACTATTTGATATTTTTTTGTGTAGCCCTGACTAAATATGTTTAAATACAGAATAGAAACTTGGGAACTGATGTAAAGGCTTTAATGCATGGTATGGTTTCTGCAAAGCAAACGTTCTTCTCTGAGGAATCTGGTGGCAAAGTTTAATCAAGCGTGTTTTCTGCTGTGCTGTGTGTCAGTATAACTCTTTTTCCTAAAAAAATGCATGCTGTTTTTCTGCTCTGTCAATTCCTTAAAATTAGAAATGGGAAATGGAAAAGCAATAACAAAAATTACCTTGACAGGACAGTTCTGCATAGATTTGCATTAACTTTTTACCTCTCACCCTAAAAAACTGATTTAAGCTCAGAATTTACTCTGCCCAAATAAACAAGTATATCAGTAACATACAGAATGTACGGACTGACAGACATCCCCATATATCTCCATGATCTGATATTCTCATTAATGTCAAGCAAAGTTTGACATACAGTACGTATGACTGCCGGTGCATTTAATATAACAAAAACTGTGTAGGGATATTTTACCCATACGCGATTGTATAGGTTGTATCTTTGAACTATATTTGGTAGATCAAACAAAAATTATCTTTATTTTATTTAATGTATCCAGGTATACAGAAGCCCCCAAACCGTCTAGAAAGTAAACTTATACACTGAACTTAATGGTAAATGCAATTGTCTACCTGTAAAAATGCTTCCTCATTGGCCATTTTAGAGAAAAACTGCTTGTTTGGTAAGCTTAGTTAACTAAACAGCAGACGTTGTAGATAATAAATGGTACTGCATTGAGCTTAGTTCAAACACTTAGTAATAGTATTCTATTACTAGTATTTCTGTACTTGAACTTGTCAATAAAAATGTGATCGACATCATGGGACAATATTTTACAGAGTGATCAGTTGTTCGTCAATAACGTCCTTTAATGTTCTCCAACCAGCTACTGTAATATAAAGACAAGGAAAATAATACTCACAACGCACTTAACCCTGCAGAACTTCACAGATTTTATATATCCAGCAGTAGTTTTTTTGTGATTTTACACTTTAGTGGTGAGCTGTATGTAAATAATGTTTTTTTTTTTTTTTTCTGTTTACTAGGCATTTCAATTTTATAAGATTTTTTTTCTTTTTTTGTCTCGCATTTAGTTTATGAATAGATGGTAGAGATGTGATTGAGTGTAAAGCTGAGGGAACACAAAGCCACTTTGTGGCTTGGAACTTGGTTTCAGGAGACTAGGTTTCAGGCCACAGCTATGTTGTCTCAAACTAGGTATCCAGGTCTCCTGGAAGCAGTTTTCAAGCCACTGATCCTGAAAAAGTGGCTTCATGTTCCCTCAGCTTAAAAGTTGAAATTGACAGTTAAAAATATCTGAATTTTTTCAGCACATTTATGGTGGTTTACCATTTCCAGACCACACATAAAGTCAGCTTTTTATAGATGTTTCTGTTCATTTTGGTACACCGTGGCTGTGCTACAAGAATCACAGGACACAACACTAGGTCCTTTAGATTTGCACATTCTGCATAGTTCTAAATATAACGGTTTAAAATACACCTATTAGATTGCCTGTGGTAGTCTATAAACCTAACCAACAGTCTAAATAAAGGACACATCACCTACTACCTGTATACTTCTAACTTATGACCTTTCAGGATATGCTGAGCCTAGAAACAATTTCCACATACAGGTTTATTCAGTGCTGTAACATCTGATTTATTGTCCCTTTGAGTTGCAATTGTAAAATGGTTTTGGATAAGGTATAATATATGTGGTGATCTTCCTTGTGTCAGTACACTTTTGACAGCAACTACATCCCCTTCTATTATGGTTTTAAAGGGCTGCATTTTTTTTTTTTTTATTAGTATGGGGGGCTACAGTTTGTGCAGCCCTTATAATACTGTATATCCTGCTGATCTCATATTGGTCTCAAGAGGGAGGCAGCTTTTTGAAAACCATTACTGCAAGAAGTATCTGACTGAACCTGGGTATACACTGAAAGCTACTTCATTTATACTCTCCTGAGAAGAATGTATTCATTTCAGAGAACCAGACTGATCCTAAAAAATAAAAAAAAATCCCTCAAAGACGTTGATTTTATGCATAATAAAAAATTATGAAACATTTTATTGCTTCTAATCTAAAATGTTTTAAATGGTTTCACAGTATTTACAGATTATAGATAGAAATATGGTGGCTATTAAGAGGAAATTGCTTTTTAGTTCCTGTTCACTGAATGGAAATACTAATTTGGTACATTGGGCTGTGTACCAGTAACCAATTTAACTTTTACCATGAATGAATGGACCATATATTGCACAGATAACTAGCACTCTTTTTTATGAGATTAACTTGATATTTCCCCAGTCATTTTTTTTTTTTTTAATTACTTGGTTCGTCAAAAAGTGAATAACAGAGTAGTTATATAAACATACTGCAAACATGCCTCAATTCATTTAGGTTATTCTGTGTTATAGGGCTGAGGAGCAACAAACTTGTACAGAGAAAAGTATTGGTTAGTCTGAATTATGATGTTTAGACAGGCATCGTACTTGACTTTGATCTGAAAGGGATTATTCAGCTTGCTTACAATGCTGTAATCTGCTTCATTACCTGGTAGTGCGAAGTTGCTAATATTAGCTTGCTATGACAGTCTTATATTTTTGCAATGCTTTTGATCTTTCCTGTTCATTTTTTTGCCGGTGCATTTTCTATGTTTTCTATTTATTGAATTATACTTTATGCTGCACTTGAAAGTGAGTGGTGAATGATATCACCCTTGACAGATGACAAACCTGCTTGCACACCATTCTTTCGTCTGGCATGCCTTCCTTCCACACACACATTATGTCCAGGTTTATTGTGCGTTGGCAAGTCAGTGGGTTCACTTCTAAAATATTTTCTCCAGGTTGTAAAGAAAGGTGGGTCAATAGAAAAGGCAAGTGAACACTGAAATAGTGAATTGACTGCTACACTGGTTAATAGCTGGCTAGACCTCACAGATGTACTCTTACACAGGGAATAAGGGCGTATAAGGATGAGCCCTGAACTCAGAGATAACAAGCCCAAGAAGTATAAGCATCAATTTAACACACAGCTCAGTCTCTTGTCAGGTTAGATTATCCTAATCACAGTAATGATGCCATAGCTCTCTGCAGAAATCTATACCTCTGCTGAGACAACTGGATTTATTATATATCGTCAAATGTATTTTGAATAACTCCATCTACCCTTGTACATTTTGTAACTGTTCAGTTCCCTAACCAGGTTCCAGAAGTAAATACACAATTCTGATGTTACTGTAGTGTGTAATTTGTTATAATAGTGGATTATTAACAGATTGTGTTGATTCATGAAAGAAATTGAGATACAGTAGATGCCGGTTGTTAGCAACCGTGATAAAGACAACTTTCGGTTATTAACAACATTTTCTGTGTGTGTGTGTGTCTATATATATATATATATATATATATATATATATATATATATATATATATATATATATATGTATATTAATCAAACATCAGATTAGAAACGGTGATAATGGCAGGGATGTACTTTATACACCTGAATTAAGGATATGTTTTTCAAACTGAACATGTTAGTAGAATGATTTGTGGAACCAAAAATGTATAGGCAGGTTTAAAAAAAAGTTGTTCACTGAAGAAACCATTACCATCCATTACTCTTGGCGTTGTTCTTGAAACATCTCCCATCTCTGAGACAGTTCAAACACTGTATGTATGCACACTTATGTATGCATTTCTCGCACTACAAAATACACTAGTATTAGCATGCTTGTGTAACCTTTTGTTTCCTTTTCATATGCAACATTATCATTCATTACCCTTGGACACTACATGTCAAGGTGCAGCATACACAGTTTTACAATAACTATACAACATAACCAGTTCTGGACGAGGCATCACCACAAGAACCCCAGACATCCTCTTTGAAAGATTCACTGCCTGGACTGCAACTGTCACATCCCAGATCTTAAAACAGATTGCTATTCAGTAGCCCTACTCAAACCTCACAAATTATTTTGCTTATGATTTAATGATTCTAGCTTGTAGTTCACAGAGCCCAACATCTGATATGACACACCCTTAAGAATGAACATTTGGAAGTAGTATACAGATTGTTTCCTTCCATGAATATTCAGGATAACTACAGGAGCATTGTTTTCCCATGGAATAACAGAAACATGGGGTTCTGCAGTTTGTTTGATGATAAATTCCACGTGCATGTTTACCACTGTGTCAGCCCTTGTATTAGCAGGCTTCATGGAGCACTCTCACTGTGTATAATGTTGGCATTGTCTCCACAGTGAAAAACAGTTCATTTGAAAACAAATTAAAAACAAATCTTAATCAGTGGGTAATAATGGTTCATATCAGCTGGAGAAATGACTCCCTGTATATTGTAGCAGTAGAAGCATTTGGAAAAATCTATCAAAGTATTTGGCTGTTTTGATTATGTTTGGAACCTCATTGTAAACAGTCCTTTACAATGGTTATTATAAAATGATATAGAACAAGAATCTATAGTTGTTCCCTGGAGACAGCTGTTTCACAGACTTTGATATTTTCAGTACACTGCTATACCACCTGACAGGTGGCACAATTATCAACAGTACACCTAAAATCAATTCAGTTACACATTCATGATTATGACTTTTGCAGCTGGGGGTCATTCGGTCTATTGGGTGCAATACATGTTGTTGCTTGTTTGGATTTTTTTTTTAAATTTATTGTGTTCTTACTAAAACAAAATGTAGATAGATGGCAGGTCTCTTTTCTTGTCTTTTATGGTTAAGGGCTTTGGACCTTCTGAAAGTTTTATACATATTGATCTCGTATTGAGTTTAAAAAATCTTGAAATAGTTTAAAGTCCCAGGTCAAATTAAAGTGCACTCCTGTGTTAAGGTTAAAAGTATTGGATTTTGGAAATAGCAGGAACTTTGAATGCTTTACTGGGCAAAAGTGTACATGATAGTTTTTAATAATTCAGCTATTGGAAATTTGAAAAAGGGGTCAAACGCAATATCATTTATCAAAGCCACATCTGTTTACTGATTTGTATTGTATTTACTGAACCACAGCACATTAATGAATACAGTAATAGTATAAATATATTCACCATGGGTTTAACGCTCATTTAACAGTTTAATAATGACTATACTGCTAAACTGTATGTGTCAATCCACATTATAACCTGGTAATATTGACCACATAATAAAGCCTTGAGAACGTAATACACCAATGATCTATAACCATTAAGGCTGTACATGGTGACGTTGAATATTGTGTATCAATTAATAAGTACAAAGTGTAGTGGTAAATAAAAAAAGTGTGTATACTCTCCTGTTTGGTGCTCGAGGCCAGGCATGGTAGGAACTTAAGTTGACCATTGTTTACGTTTTTTTATTTTTTTTATTGGGTTTGGAGGACATCAGGGGCAAAAATGAAAGCCATTAAAATGCATTTCTTTCACTCAGTTCCACAGGAACAGTGACAACACTGTTTTAAAAATGAGTTGGGGTTTTTAAATAGCACAGACTAATGAAGAGTCTCACAGGCAAACCAAATGCACACATTATACATGGCAGAACAATGGAAAAACTTGTTTTTTTAAAAAATAAAAATTCTTGAAGCCCTCTCCCCAAAAAAAGAAATAAACCCCCATCCAAATAGTTGTTATTCAGCACTGTACAGGGGGGTTTGTTAGTTACCTGCTACGTCAATTGTGGGTGTCCGCTGCATGACCAGAGAGAGATAGAGGGATGTAACTGAAAATGCCACTCAGGCGTCCAGGGGTCCCAACCACTTAGGGGGCCCCCAGTAAAACTCACTGGATCAAAATATAGCAGTAAATAAATATAGCAAACATGGATCATGAATAAATAAATATTCTATAGTATAATAATGGATGAATACAATTTCCAGGTGTTTGTAAGTATATCAGAATTTTGGCGCTGAAACATCTCTGCTATCAAATCAAATACAGTATTACGTCTGTTTTCCACAAACGGCACACGAGCGCGCACCTCGGGCATTTAATATGCAAATAAGTGATGTGTGATTGGTCAGATGCTAAGAGTGTGCGTGTTGTTGTAAATGGCTACCTGTGTGAACTCACTAAACAATACAGTTACTTACTAAGTTTCTTTTTGAAAATATATTTGTCTTGAGTGCATGGAGTCATGGATTTAACTATTTAGTGTGAATATCAACTGTTGTGATTTATTAAATATCTGAAGCAATAGCGCTGGTATCCCAGTATTTAAAGAACATTGTATTATTCACTAGTTTACACAAAACACATCCTAATGTAAAACTTGAAATATAGGTAACTACAGTTCATTTATTAAAGAGTTACATGAAAAACAAGACATTATTCCAAACACTGTATCCATTGTTATTCCACAGAAACTGTATGTGGGATCTCATCTTGCCAGTGGATATCTCCTCATTGTTGTGCTCAATAAAACCTGCATCACTGAAGCTATGAAAGCAGCAATTGATGGGCTTCCTATAGGCAATCAAACTCTTCAGAGAAGGAACATGAATGTTGACATGTTTCCCACAGGAAAACTTTAACCTTCTTCCCTTATTGACAGATTCTGACATTGCCAAGTAGCAGTCCACCACAGAAACTTTGTGTTTAACCTGCATCCAGTCCGTTAGTCAACATGCTATTTTCATTAAGGTTTTTGATAGAAACAGACTTAAAGTGAGATTCCCATCCCCCCATTAAAGAGAAGCAATTTGGCTTATATCTAAGAATATGGTTAGATCTATAAATTGTTTAGAACTTCATAGTCTAAGAATGGTAATTATTGTGTATTTAGGCTTTATAGGAGTCCAGGGGAATTTCAATGGACTGCATATGAATATCAAATTTTTTTTTTTTTAAGCCATCATAATGCCTAAAAGAGTAAAATGAAAAAAGTCAGTACATTTTTCTTTGACTTTGTCATTTTCAAAATAAACAGTTTGATAAACCAATTATAAACAGCTATCCATCTTTAATTTGTTGTAAGCTGTTTTAAAAGCCTGTATGCGATAAGCTTTAGTATAAGCAGTGCATGAGCGTGAAAGTAAACAATGTATCCATGGGATAAACTAAGGGGGGCATGCAGTACATCTACTGCAAGATTCACTAGGATATAAAGGGAATAAACACCAGTTATTTACAGTGCTTCCCCTTTATAATGCTGTAGTCGGGAGCCATAGTTAAGAGACTGTGCTGTTTGTGTTCCACCTTATAACGAGAATACTAGTGTTAGTGAAACAACATTATGGGTCAAATGGGAGCCATGACCGTACCGCCTTATAACCTGTGCCGCAGTATAACGGGCTGCCTTAAAAAGGGGGAGCACTGTATTTTGACTGGTGTCAAAACTGGAAAATGGACTGAAATGTATTCATACATTAAGTGCAGTAATACATGTTATTAAAGCATATGTGTACAGTATGTGACAATGAACAATCTTGCAATTACATCCAAAGATCAAGTTTGTCATGGAAATTTGATTTCATATGCCATTACATTGGCTCACATTTGTGAATTCCAATGAGGAAAATAATACAATTTTCCCAGTGGAGCAGGACCGAACACTTAAAAAGAAGTCCAAATAATTATATTTAAAGCAAAAATGATTAGCATTTTCCTAAAAGCAACAAGCATTAATGAAATGCTCTATTGCACTCTTACTTGAAAAGCTTATTCCCTTCGTCTGACAAGTAGTTTAGTGAAATATAATGTGTGTCATCAGAGAAATTCAGTACAATGCCTCTGTCAGAGCAGAAGATCTGTAATTAGAAGGAAAACATGGACGTCAGCATTTACAGAACATGGCAAGTCTGCCAGAATTATTATTTCATTTGACATGCATGACATTAAAAGATAAAGAGCTCTGAAAGCATATTCCTAGCCACAAATCACCAGAACATATTTTAAACATTTCAGATCTGTGCTGTGAAAGAAGAATGCTTTTATTTACTTTGTTTAATATATAAAATCTATATAAAAAATATATACATTTGGTGGTCAATTCTGTTGGATGAATTTGTTGTGACTGACGGCGAATTAAAAAAAAAAACAGAAATCAAGCAGCTTTTCTAATACAATATTACAGACTTTTAGAGTATTAAAGGAATCGATCTTCAGAGGGATTATCCAGTCTTAGTAATGTTAAGGAAGCCTGCAGGTGGAGTGGTTTGTCCCGCTCATTGCTCAGATGGTCACAGGTTAAAATCCCTCTTGTGGCTTACTGTACAGCCTCCAGTTTTGAGTGCACATTGGTTGGCATGCTGAAGAATAGGAGCATGCCTCTTATGGAGAAGGGTATGAATTAATAAATGCCTCTTTATCCAGTTGAGTGTGTTGTATTTTCTCTTACTTTGTGGTTGCGTGCACAAACTGTACTATTACTGTAAGCCAAGAGATACTGTACAGTGCCAGTCTACATTCAACATACAGTGTTAAACATTTTAGGCATGGTTTTTAAATACGTCATCCCCAACTGGGGGATGAATTAAAGTAATTTACCAATGTAATTAAATGAATGGGTTTTCTGTGCCTGAGAGACCCAAGGATGATAAGAGGAGATCAGGATCATTGCATGAGGTAAATAAAAACTTGCTGGCACCAACTTTCTTCTCAGGTGGTCTGATTCCTTATCTGTCTCAGATAAGGAAAACATTTCTCTAAATGACTGATGCTATTTCAACAAAACTACCCCACGACTAAACTGTTGTCAGTTGCTGTTAAACAAGTTCAGATGTGTCACATGCTTCATTTCAAAAGCATCAGAGAAAGGTTAAAAACAACGATAGGATGAAAAATAACTATTATACAGTATCGTTTTAAGCATTTGCTTTGTTTTCGACCAACACTTTAGATTGCTGATACATTTGGCTATATAGCTATACTGGAAATAGTGTGTGTGTGTGTGTGTGTGTTTTTGTAGAACTTTCTTTAATTGTTTAATTGTATTTTGCGCTTAAAAATAAATACTATTACAACTGTCTTGTCCATTTTGACTGATGAAAAGTAAAGAACATAGCAGAATAAACTACAAGAGATGAAACAATGCATGCAAATGTTCATGATTGTCACTGAAAAGGTGGACAATGGGCTAAACTAAAACTATACATTACTTGGATTAACAGAGATAAGATTAATTTTGTCTTGACTATTCATAGAAATGCATATGCTAGCTGTTTCATCTTGAAAACCACATTCTCTTCTAAGATGTCTATTCCAGTTCATTCTTATTACTTTACTGAACACACGGCTTGATTACATTCTGCAAAGAACTGGTTCTATCATTAATTCAATGTGCATTTGTGAATGGTTTCTCAGCTCAACAATGTAGATGTCAAGATTTTTTTTTTGTATTCAACCAAAAATATATTGTAGGACAGACAAAATATTGTGGGAAGAGGTTCCATATTATTTAGCTCAGGGTTCTCCCCAGATCTCCCGATCTGCCCATCTTGCAGATGCTACTGTGCCTTTAACAATAACGATTGATTGCGCTTCTTGCAGACTAGATCACTTGCGCGTTTTTGGGTGAAAAAAAAATCTGGGAACCACATGACAGCTGTGTTACGTCTTGACACAACATTTAACCAATCAGAGAGCTGAAGGGGCGGGTTTTCTGTGTTAAGCACTTTAAGAGGCTGTCACACGGCTGGCTGAGTGATTACGTCAGACCCAGGAAAGGAAACACACAGAGGACGGTGAAATGATGAAGGCGCTTGCTTGCGCCGGTTTATTGCAAATAAAAAAGGTTGAACAAAACAGAGAACACTGACTGCACAAACAAAAACGGCGCGTTGGCCAAAGTAAATAGACAGACAGACAGACAGGCAGGCATTCAAACAACGTAGACGAACCAAACAAGTATCGTGCGAGCACTCTCGCACGAGTAGCATTTGTTATTTTTGTTCTCCTCTTTCTCTCCCGTTCTCCACTCTCGAACACACAACCCCGAGTGAGTAAAACGTGCATCTATATATACTGTTGTGCCGGGATTCAATTACTAATTAATTATTCACTTGAATCCCAGCACGTGAATTAATTATGTGCAACCTCGTGCTCACATATTAAATACTTTAAATGCACGTGAAGTGCAATCCCGTACCTAAATACAATTATACATTTTAAATAACTCGTGCTGCACACACCCATTTATATCCCGTGCAGCCATCTCTATTCACCAACATTAACACACCACACGCAACATACAACACAGAAATGCACACAGGGGCGGGGCACATTGCCACAGAGGCTAAAACGTTAAAATGACTGCTAAAAAAAAAAAAAAAAGATTAGTTTCAAAGCAAAAATAGTGACACTGAATGCAGGGTTTTCAAAATAAGCCGGCGATCGGCACAATCCACCGCCTAATACTATATTTGGGCCAGCTACTTTATTAAAGATTATTTTCGGGTATTATCATTCAGTCCATTTTTTTGTCGTATTATTGTACTGTAAGGTTATGTATAATACTTAATAGCTATACATATGCACCAAAAAAAAGCTTATTCCTTTTGTTGTGATATCGTAAAAAATATGACCCGTGGTGCTTGTGAGAGATATTGGGGGTTCATGTATAGAGACTATACGCCTTTAGGTGTGATGGGATATCAGCTGAACACTTGTCAGCTGACATACAAATGCTTAAATGCAGAGGTGCTGGATTATTACACTCCGGTTTCATGCAACAGTTATGATGGCGACCAAATGTGTGTGAGTACTGTTGTTTAAAAAAAAAAAAGGTTAAAATGAACAGTTGCATTCAAAAAATGTACAACAGCGAAAAACAAAAATGGACGTGCATTAACAAAATGTCCTGAAAACCTAACATAAAGAAGAGAATTTAAATAATTAAGCTAAAAAGGAAGTGAAAAGGTAGAGCAACCAGAGACAGTCAACGAAAGGCAACACATTAATCAAATTCTTTGTCATATTATATATTTAAGTTAAGGCAAGTTTATTTTTCTGTTAAAAGTGCTCCAGGCTATAATGTTCTGCTGCCCGGCTGTACAGAATTCCTGGGGAGAACCCTGTAGCTGATTTGAACTATTGTAGAAAGCTACTTCCTCAAACTCTGTTATCCCAAACATGCTGAAAATGTTAATGTTTGGTAAGTATTTTAATTCATAATTCCTCTGCTTTGAAGTTCGTTGATAACATACTTCAATTATGAAGCAGCTTGACATGCAACATATGCATAATACATGTAAGCTGTTTCAGTTGTTATTCTATGAACATTGCAGTGAGATAACATTAAGAAGGGGTATTTAACCAAAGACAATACAATAAAGAGACGCTGCTCAGGTGCACAGGATTATCACACACAAAAAAATAAACAAGGGTACCAGCGACAGTAACGCACATACAGTAGACTGTACGAAAGGCAAAATAAAACAGTACAAATACTACAAATAAAAGGTGCCACACAGGGTGAGCGCTAGCCTTACTGAACAAGGCATCCCACTCCAGGAACCTGCTACACTATGTAACCCTCGTTATACATTACTTGGGATCAATATCCCCTAATCTAACTTGCTTATGAGCCGGTATTCTCACGACGACTCCTGCTTCTTCATATGGCCTTGTGAAGGCAAGGCATACTGCATTGCCTTCACAAGTACCGTGTTGCAGTTTTAAGGGTCGCGTAGCTATAGTTCCTTCAGAGTGGATGCTGTCCTCCTGAGTGTACGTAGCACCCCTCTGTGTAGCATGGCATTGCAGTTGCCCAGAACGATCCCCACCGGATATTTTTATGCTGACGGACACACAGTCGAGACCCGCCCACCTGCTGATTGAGAACCGGCACAGCCAATCACTTGCTGCCCTTCCTCTCAACCAAACTTAGCAGGCAATCTCAATCGAGCGCCTGTCTGTAAACATTTTATCAAACAACTCCAAAAAGCAAACCAAACAACTCCAAAAAGCAAACAAAACAAACCCGTTTCCACATATAAATTATACCAACACTAATTGCCCGATGTGCAAGGCAATTGCCCTGCTACAGACAGTTATAACAACATAAACATACTGCACAGTAGTGTTGTTAGGGTAATAGGCATGATACAAGAGATGGAACCCAAGACTTGGTCAGGTGTTTTTCACAGGATGAGCATCTTCTTAAAAACAATAATAGTTCATAGACAGCTCCTTATGATTGATCTCAACAGTAAAGTTTTGGTTTAAAATAACAATAAGCCTGACTAATTCCTTTGCCGGTAGGTGGTACCATTTTAGTTACTGTGAAAGGCCTTAGACGACTTCTTTTGCTATTTAGTAGCAGTGTATTTTTTTCAGTTATTGCTTATGACTTTCCCCAGTTCATTAATTTGTTTTTCATGCTGCCTCTACATTCGTCTAATCTGAATGGTGTCGTGATGCCTTCTCTTCTGCAGGGGAACATCTGCGAATCTGTGCCCAGGGATACACATGCTGTACCTCAGAAATGGAAGACAAACTCAGCCAGCAGAGCAAACTGGAGTTTGAAAACCTGGTTGAGGAAGCAAGTCACTCCCTGCGAACAACCTTTGTGTCCAGACATAAGAAGTTTGATGGTGAGTACAGTGGCTATTGGCTTATCTTACTTTGTAAAAGCATCACCTTTTTCCCCTCAATTAGTAAAATGTTCCAAAAGTTTGTAGCTTGTCAGATTTGTATCCTTCGGTGGTTGTCAAGGTGACATAAAGTTCACAAAAGACTTGCTGTCAGTTAAGAACAAAATGTGGTCTGCATGAAAGAAGTGGTCTAAGCCAATTGGTTGTAAATAATGTTGATAGACAAATTAAACAGATACAATGGGATCTATTCAGCTGTATTAAATTATAACCTTTAAAAGACACCGTTTAAATAAATTGAATAGGCCTCGATATCCCAGAAAAGAAAGGGGAGACATTTGCATGAGAGAGAGGGAATAGTGCTTAGAATAGAAGAAAGTGTCTATCAAAAAAAATACTTTTATTATGTATGAGTAATTCGTGGAGGATTGCAGTGAATGTTAAACAAGTCCACTTAGAAGTATGTGCACATCAAAGTATAAATCAACATTTTAGATAATTGTCATTCAAATGTACAGTATTAAAAGGACAGAACATAGACAGGCCAGACCAATTGTAAGCTTCTTCTAAACAGGAAACATCAGCAGTATGTTTCATATACAGCATTGGGGCTTAACTGTGTTCTGGATACCTTTTGTTTTCATAAACAGACAGCAGTTTCCTGCTGTTCGTCAGAGGGTAAAAACTGACAACAAAGCATGCTAGCTGAGCAAATGCTCTCAGTCACATGATTGATGTTAGTCTACCGGTAGATGACTGGATCTAGCAGCTTTATCTGTACATGGTCTGCTGATCCCATGTTTACAGTAGGCAGGCACTCATAATATCCTGGGATACTGATAATAGTAACACGTGTAAGTAGGTGGGAGTTTAAAAAAGTGTCAGTATTTTCCCAAAGAGGAAACCAACTCCCCACTATAATATAGTAGTGGTTTAATATTTGGTATAATCTATCTATCTATCTATCTATCTATCTATCTATCTATCTATCTATCTATCTATCTATCTATCTATCTATCTGTCTATCTATCTATCTATCTATCTATCTATCTGTCTATCTATCTATATATATATATATATATATATATATATATATATATATATATATATATATATATATACTGTATATATATGGGCTGTAGTGCATTACGATAAAATATTTAATTGAGGGGTTATGTGACATCATAAAGTGAAGCTCGAGTGGTTTATGCAATGGCGCAGAACCCCGAGATTTTCTTATAATGCACTGCAGCCCATATATTATTCTAAATTATTGAAAAGTGCGATACAGCTTTTTTTTTCTTCCATGGGCTACAGTGTAAATATAGCCACTATCCATGTAATATATTACATTATTACTCTAATTACACTAAGAAAACACCTGTTTTCCCCCACCTGATATACCTGTTTTCCCTGTATATATATATATATATATATATATATATATATATATATATATATATATATATATATATATATATATATATAAAATGAAAAACATACAAATAACAACATGATGCTTATTAAACAACAACTGTGATGTGTTCAGTAAGTACTGGCACTGGAAGCACTATCAAAACCCATCTGCACTAATTAAGGTGTGCCATCCAAGCATTGCCTTGACACCCATAATTACTAGTATCTTAACACAGAGAGTTACTGTCATCAGTAGTTAGAACTGTATATGACTCATTGTGGTTACTTTCCTGCTGCATATTTATCCAGTCCAGGAAGAAAAAGGTAATACGGTTGATTTTGAGAATTATAAATGGATTGCTTGCTATACCACATATTGACTCTACAATTGTTTGTGTTATCTTGGAGAGTTACGCATTTCCATTATAGCTGTGTATGTGATGTACTGAGGTGCCACAATCGTATCAGTTTCACCCAGTTACTTGCACATGTTGTCTCTCCTGCTGTTGGTACCACCTTAAACACTTGATATGCCATTAGCTCTGACATGTTTTAGAACATAAGGGAGACAGTAGACAGTTTAAAATAGATTTGGTAAAGCATTTTATGTCAGATTCTTAAAAGACACTTTTGTTTCATATCTTTCCTGAATTCTACAAACTAGATAACTTTGTACTGTGAGCTTTCTCAACTCGACAGAGCCTTGGCCATATTCCCAAATGACCAAGGTGAATTATTTTTAAAGAAATATCAAATGGCTCTATAATCTTCTTAATGTATCATCTTATACATCCAAGAGAAGAACAACCTGGTAATTTAATGGTATCACGGATGCCAGTGGTATGACATTCTTTTTATTTCTCTGAAGTGAGATTTTAAAAGAATGAATACTGCATTGAAATGAATTATTTAATGCATAACAGGTTTTCCCATTGGCAGTATTTATCTAGCTAGCTTGTAGCTAGTGAAATACAGAGATTTGTATGTCGTTAGTCTGTATATGTGTATTCATCGGCCTCTCTGTGTGTTGATGTTCTTAAGAGCAGATTCCAGGCCACACATTTCAGAAATTAACCTAACCAAAGGGATTCTGAGAGCACAAACTAATGAATGCAATTTGGTTCAATTTGCCAGTGGAGACAGTTCAAGAATCTACAGTACCAAAGGTAGAGTAGAGTAGAGTTCTTTAAAGAGTTCATTAAAGGATATGTAAATATTAATTGCAAATCCACAAAACTAGGGATATTTGGCTTTCACTGCAGCAGTCTTAACTGAGACATCTTCCATCTAGGCATTGCAGCACAGACAGGGAAAGTCTCTGCATGTACCCACATGTAGAATAGTTGGTCTGCCTCCACTACTGAATAAGTTAATAAAATAAAGAAAACCAAACAGCAACATATATCCAATTTAACTTTTTACTATGTTGGTAATATAATAATGGTCTGAAAAATAGGAATTTAACACATTTTAGGCACCCCCTTTACCTTGAAAAGTACACAACAGAGAGATAAGCCCTTTTCCAGTTTCAGAGACAGTCTGGATGACGCCATGTTTATGTCATACTCCTAACTGATTTTAATCCCGAAGTTATGATACTTATAGACTGATATGGCTCTGTGTTCAGCGGGACAGTTTTGGCCAGTTCAGGTTTTTCAACTCACGTTTGACCTGTCTTAGGTACCATTCTTTTCTTTAAGAGAAGCAGGGCTATGCTTACCAGAATGCTTTAGGTTGTGAGTTGAAAAGCCTGAACTTTCCCAAACTGTCCCACTGAACACGGAGCCATATGGTCACCTTATGCATACTGTATCTCAAATGTCAAGTTTGTAATACTGTGTCTCTATATTACATCAATGCATAGCCTCCATTGACTATGTAATACAAGCTTACATCCATATGATAACAAAACTCTGTCATCTGTAACATAGCCATCCAGATGGATACACTGCTTGTTATTTACATAGAACCTGAGACATTGATGGAGTATGGAAAATGTGGTTTGATTAAGAATACAATGCGTAGCGGCAGAGATCAGTGGCTGCTTTTTCTGCAGTTAACCTTGGGAAGCCTAATTTTTTAATGTAATAAAAAAATCAATAACAGAGCAGCTCTATCCGTAATTATTTAGCACTTAGATATTTGTGGTTTGTTAGGCTTCATTGGTTTTCATAATACTTGGCATGAATATGTTATTTCGCATAATAGCAGGCTTGCATGCAGCCAGAAAAGAAGAGCCCTCTTACTGAAAAAAGCTTCCGGATTGAAGAATTGTTCACTGTTTAATAAGCAGAAATCATGATGGAGACTTAGTACTGCATAAGAACATAAGAAAGTTTACAAACGAGAGGAGGCCATTCAGCCCATCTTGCTCATTTGGTTGTTAGTCGCTTATTGCTCCCAGAATCTCATCAAACAGCTTCTTGAAGGATCCCAAGGTGTCAGCTTCAACAACATTACAGGGGAGTTGGTTCCAGACCCTCACAATTCTCTGTGTAAAAAAGTGCCTCCTGTTCTGAATACCCCTTTAGCTAATCTCCATTTGTGACCCCTGGTCCTTGTTTCTTTTTTAGGTAGAAAAAGTCCCTTGGGTCGACATTGTCAATACCTTTTAGAATTTTGAATGTTTGAATCAGATCTCTGTGTAGTCTTCTTTGTTCAAGACTGAATAGATTCAATTCTTTTAGCCTGTCTGCATATGACATGTCTTTTAAACCCGGAATAATTCTGGTCGCTCTTCTTTGCACTCTTTGTAGAGCAGCAATATTCTTTTTGTAGCGAAATCCTTTTGCATGGACGCAATGCTAACAAACTGTCAAATATGTATAATGGCTCGAAACTCTTCTCCTGTTCTAAGTGCCAAAAAATGGTCAAGAAAACTGGAAGGTGGCTGGAAATTGGTATTAATGCATGGCCACAAAGCTGTGCAAATCCGTAAAAGCATTCATATTTTGGCATATAGTTTGTGGGCCCCCAACCACTTTTCATAATTGTCTATGTTATTTAATGTAGCCTGTGATCATATGGTCACGCTAGGCAAATATGTAATCAAAGTGTGGAATGGAGAGAAGCAATCAAGGCACAGTCCAACTCCGCACTTGCTGCAACCCACACTTGTGCATCCTTCTCCCGCACATTGCCTTCTCTTCTTGTTTTCAGTGGGAATGACATGGTGGTCCTGCCTGTCAAATCGAATCTCCTTGGACACCCTTGAGTCGGTGGTGTTCCGACACGATGTAGTAGGTTGCAGGTGGCACTTTGATCTTTTTCTTTGCAGCCTGTGAATACCACTGCACTGAAGAGACAGGAGACACACCATGCCCTGTGGATGCAATCCTAACGGAGTTGTCAACCCAGCTTGCCATAATGATGCCTTCTTCTTTGCTCGGCACTCGCTCGAAGGTTCCTCGGGTACTAATCTTCATCTGCTTGCTGGAGGGAAGGGGACAGTCTCTCGGGTATATTTCAAGTATATTAAGGGCCTCCTAGAGAGAACCATAAGTGAAGTCTTAGACAATACAAATAAAAAAAAGCACTTGCACTGTTCTGATCCCTAGTGTGACCATATGGTAACACACATGCTTATGCGATCAGAAAAAGAACATCTGTAAATTTGGAAAAATATTGTTTCAAGTTATATTTCTAAACAAGTTATAAAGCAAACAAAATCATTACACAAAGACATTCTCGATATAATGACAAAATCTTTTCAGACTTGCCATTTTTGGTGCTGTGCGCGACCTATGTGGTTTGGCCACCAGACTCAAATGATGAAATCTTAAAATAATGATGTCAACACTAAGTGCTGAATACAAAATTGGACAATTATTCGCAATGTTGGCCAATCTAATGGCCTTCATCGGAGAGAGTGCTACATGTGACCATATGGTCACATGAGGTTAAGATAGGTCAGTTCTCTTTGCTTTTCTGGAACTGCATCAACAGCTGAATACCTGACCCTTACCTTGTCTAAATTGTATGTTTTGGAATATATCTTAAACTTCACTCTGAAGAAAGAAAAGAGGGAGGCAGAATAATGAAAGCATACCCTTTGATCCAAGGCTTCCTCAATCTGAAAGGCACCTATGTGAGCCAAAGACCTGAGTTGCAGTGCTTTCAGTTCCTGGAGGGTAAATCTTACTCAGTGGTGCAAGAGACAGAGTAATAATGTTCAAAGAAGCTATATCAGAACCAATGGCAATTGTAGAGCTCTTCGAGCATTTCAAAAATTGCCTGCTGCTGTTATAAAGGTCCAGTTGGGGATATACAGTGTGGTCTGCCAGTGCATGTTTCAGTGAAAAAAGGAATAGGCACATTTCTATGTTTATACTGCCTTGGAAATAAAGCCACCTCAGGGCTTACAATCGTCACCCCTTTCATGAAGTAAAGTGAAGTAAAGTTTAAACAGACCATAATCTCAAACCCATAGCGCTAGCTTTCCCTTTAAGGATCTTCCAACTAAAAAATTCTCTCACACAACTCCCATTTAACTCTCAAAAATGGTGTATAATAAAAATGATGTCAGTTGTTTATCACTGCAAAATGTATATATCATAATAGACATATTTAATTAGGGTTTCAAGAGGATTCTTACACCCTAATTGGTAATACTGTAAGTATGTGGAGTGGTTCTTCTGTAGCTGTCTGTATATGCAAAACCATTATCCATTGACAGCTGGCTTCATCTGCTGGGACTGTTGCCAATGACCTGTCATGCTTTTGCAATGACTTACTGTACTCCTCCTCATTTTTACTATAACGAGTTTCACTTTCTTGATACTGTACAGTATAATCATAGCTACTGTATTTGTTTTGCTGGCATATGGGGCCATCTGGACCTCCTGTCACCTGCCACATTAACTGTAAATGGTCAACCACTCTCTTCTACCAGGGACTGGATGAGTGGGTTCAATTTATTTCCTCTACCTGATGTTCGGCATTGCTGTGGCACACATAATTACATGCCCATTGGCAGCAACTAGTGTAGCCTGGAAACTGACTTTTACTGAAATTGCCTTATTTCAGTCATTAACATTTATAAACCACCTCCTTCTTTCCCTTCATTGTATCTCTTCACTTATTTCTGTGACAGAAGTGGAATTGCAGCTTCCCAGAAGCTGTACTATACTCAGCTGCTCACACAACTGTGTGTACGCTAAAATTGAATTGGATGAGCTCACTGATGCAGTTCATTTGGATTTAAATCTAGTCAGTGATGTATTGAATGAAAATATGTTTAAACTGTTTATCTCAGATGATTTTAAAAGTAACAAAGCACCACAACACTGTCCTTATAAAACACTCAAAAGCACGGTGTTCGAGACAAGTGGGTGCTATGGTTATGTTAGCTTTAAAAATAAAATTTGGCTCAGGTCACTACTTTCACAAGTGAAATAAGTTTGTTGTTCTCAACTTCGCTCTTAGTGGACTGCTGTCAACAGCAGAAATGCGCTGCACAGTTTAACACGATTGACAATGAAAAGCTAGGCCAAGGGTTGAATTGGTAAGGAGCTGCTCTCCAATAAGTGTTACTTCAATGGCATGCTTGAGACTCAACTATGCTATGCTGTATCTGGAACTCTGTCAAGTAGTAAAGAAAAAAGAGAGATCTTCAATCTCTAGCACCTTTCATAAGCACATGCACCTCTTGTATCAAAAAGAATCAAAAGACCATGTAGAAATTTTAAAGTTCACATCGCCCTTTGAATATTGTTAAGGTGCAGGGCTGGGACATTAAAGAAACCCTGCACTGCTAATCTCCTTGCTTTACTTGGCCTTGCCATCCTCTTTGTCAGTTCTCCAGCATTGCGGTCATTCCCCCTGTCAGTAAAGATCAGGGCACTATTATTATGAAGCTTCAGAGGCTGATAAGATGGACAGCAATTGATAGCTAGTAACTAGCTGTACACAGTGTTGCCTGCAGAAGCTCATTTTGAATTGACTGCTCTGAATAGTTATGTGTTGTGGCAAAGGCAAAGCTCAGACTGTTTAAAAAAAAAAAAAAGCTTGTCTTTTTCAACCTATATTGAAATTCCTGAAACCAACTATTCCAAACGTTGGATGCAGGTACATTAGATGAAAAGTATCCTCTGCTTTAGGGAAACTATGGAAATGATATCATTTTTTTATTATTTAAAACTACAGTTTTTAACTATCTATTGACTTTTATATGCATTTACAAAGTAAATCTTTCCAGGTGTTAAAGAAGAATATCATTTTTGTTCACATGTTCTTTTATATGTGTTCAGTACACTATTCACATGTGTGAGGAATCTTTTACATGTACAGTGTTTAATAGATGTATTTTAATATAACCTGCTCAAACAACTCAACAAGATAAAAGCATGCCAATAACCACAGGATCCAATATATTTCAAAGTTGCCAACACATTTGGAATGTTTTTAGGTATTTTGTTGGAAATAAGGAGTTTTCTATTTCTCAATGATACATCATTATAGCACACAAGGGACAGGTTGAAATGAGGGATAGTCCCACCCTATATATATATCAACTGGGTTCATCAGGAGCCATCTTTTCAGGTTAGTGTTACAAAATTTGGTCAGAATTTCAAATCATTTTTAGCATTAACCAGTTTTGCAATAACAGGTGAATGCTGAAAATGAAACCAAAATTACTAGCTTTAACCAACAGTATTGTTAACAAAAACTGCTTCTAACAATACACAATTATCTTTTTTATCTTTTCAGCTTTAACCAGTGAGGCTATTGACAATAAATATTAAATGTTGAAAATGAAAGTCAGCTTTGACCAGCAGCTGAGGAGGTTGTCAGCAATAACCAATTATCCGTATTTATAGTGCATTCCTTGAGGGCTTTATAAAACAAAGAGAAAATAGGGAAATAAATTGTTTCATAAAACCCAGAGGACAGGCAGCTTGACCGGCACTTCTTTAATACAGTGTGGAAGCCTCATATTAGTTATACATAGAATTATACAGAAGGTAAACATTGCAGACATCCGCAGCAAATATTACATTTTTTTCAATTTTCAGCTGGCACTAAAACCCACACAGTTAAGCTTTAACATAACAGTCTTGTATTGGAACTATACAAGTTAACAGTTCAGTATTTTTTACAATGAAAGTACTCTTTTCTGGTAATAGTACAGACAATAAATAAACATGTCAGTTGAACGGTATATTGAAAGTTTTAGATGACCCTAATTATCACCCTTTCCCTGTGTTTTTCTCACCCACAAACAAACAGAGTTGCAAAACACCCAGATAAATAATCTACCCAGTTATATTTTATAACACAACTGTAATCCAGTGATCTGACTGTAACCACTGTAACCACTGCACAAAAGAGCCAGGCTTGTTTGCACATGCAATTATAGAGCTTTTAACCTCATCTAATTAGCAAGGGCTTAAAATCTGCAGGTTGTCAATACGTCCAGAGAGAAATGCTGTAAATATAGAACAAGAGTTTCATTTTATTGGCCTTAGGTTTCAAGAAAGACAAACAGCTATTTAGTTTATTAGTTTTAACAAGAAGGTTAAAGGAAATATTTAAACAGAAGATATTCCAGGAGCTTCCTGTACATTTGTTAACCTATTTGATATCCCAGGAACAACCTGAGAAAAGTGTTGTAGTGTTCTCTACAAAGCTGACACAATGTGGTCTGCTTATGTGTAAAAGCGCTGTGGGTACTCTTTGAAGTGCTGTGGGTACTCTTTGAAGCGCTGTGGGAACTCTTTGAAGTGCTGGTGCTCACAGAGCAGGTTTTTAAAGTACTGAAGTCTTCAGTTTGTGTGTAGCTGTGGGTATTACATAACATAAGAAAATATATGAACGAGAGGAGGCCATTCGGCCCTTCTAAGCATGCCTGTACTCCCATAGCATTTGTAACTAATCGACATCCTGTTCAAAATCTACAATGCCAGTGGATCACACAACACTCCTCATGACATGAGGACATCTGCTTTGCATTCAAGCAAGGACTAATTCTGAACTTGGGAACCTCTCATCTTCAGTTATTTTGCTGACCAGCCACACAAATACAGTACATATACTGTACTTTACAGCCATTACGACCTCACACACACACACACACACACACACACACACACACACACACACACACACACACACACACACACAGAAATGCATTTGGATAAAGAATGACTAGGGTAGAAACAGCAACAGCTGATGCAATAAAAAATACTTGTGCAAGTAAGTCCAGCTTCTATTCACCTTTAATATTAAAATATACAACGTAAAGCCTATAAATATGAGAAGCATTTGAGAATCAAAAACACAGGAAAATAGCAGGAAGAAGTTTCATTCAAGAGCCATAGGAAGCATTTCTTCAAGCTAAGTAAAACCAATAGTTAACTCACTTAAGATTATTCATGCATCATTAATCAAATTGGACCAATTAAAAATGAAAAAGGAGATGGATTAGTAGTTTCTGATGTTTTGGAAAAATGTCACAGAATAAATGAAAAAGGCCAACTTTTCATCAGCCTGAAAAAAATGCTGATGTTCAACTTTTGACTATTTAGAAAACTAAACAGAAAATGTGTTGGGGATTCCAGATGACTGACTTGATTTTTACAAAGTGCTGTTTAATATTTCCTGCATTTTTCAGATGCAGATGTCTGATATATATATATATATATATATATATATATATATATATATATATATATATATATATATATATATATATATATATATATATATACAGTACTGTGCAAAAGTTTTAGGCAGGTGTGAAAAAATGCTGTAAAGTAAGAATGCTTTCAAAAATAGACATGTTAATAGTTTATATTTATCAATTAACAAAATGCAAAGTGAGTGAACAGAAGAAAAATCTACATCAAATCAATATTTGGTGTGACCACCCTTTGCCTTCAAAACAGCATCAATTCTTCTAGGTACACTTGCACACAGTTTTTGAAGGAACTCGGCAGGTAGGTTGGCCCAAACATCTTGGTGAACTAACCACAGTTCTTCTGTGGATTTAGGCATCCTCAGTTGCTTCTCTCTCTTCATGTAATCCCAGACAGACTCGATGATGTTGAGATCAGGGCTCTGTGGGGGCCATACCATCACTTCCAGGACTCCTTGTTCTTCTTTACGCTGAAGATAGTTCTTAATGACTATGTTTGGGGTCATTGTCATGCTGCAGAATAAATTTGGGGCCAATCAGATGCCTCCCTGATGGTATTGCATGATGGATAAGTATCTGCCTGTACTTCTCAGCATTGAGGAGACCATTAATTCTGACCAAATCCCCAACTCCATTTGCAGAATTGCAGCCCCAAACTTGCAAGGAACCTCCACCATGCTTCACTGTTGCCTGCAGACACTCATTCGTGTACCGCTGTCCAGCCTTTCGAAAACAAACTGCCTTCTGCTACAGCCAAATATTTCAAATTTTGACTCATCAGTCCAGAGCACCTGCTGCCATTTTTCTGCACCCCAGTTCCTGTGTTTTCGTGCATAGTTGAGTCGCTTGGCCTTGTTTCCACGTCGGAGGTATGGCTTTTTGGCCGCAAGTCTTCCATGAAGGCCACTTCTGACCAGACTTCTCCGGACAGTAGATGGGTGTACCAGGGTCCGACTGTTTTCTGCCAATTCTGAGCTGATGGCACTGCTGGACATCTTCTGATTGCGAAGGAAGTAAGCATGATGTGTCTTTCATCTGCTGCAGTAAGTTTCCTTGGCCGACCACTGCGCTTCACGGTCCTCAACGTTGCCCGTTTCTTTGTGCTTCTTCAAAAGAGCTTGGACAGCACATCTGGAAACCCCTGTCTCCCTTGAAATTTCTGCCTGGGAGAGACCTTGCTGATGCAGTATAACTACCTTGTGTCTTGTTGCTGTGCTCAGTCTTGCCATGGTGTATGACTTTTGACAGTAAACTGTCTTCAGCAACCTCACCTTGTTAGCTGAGTTTGGCTGTTCCTCACCCAGTTTTATTCCTCCTACACAGCTGTTTCTGTTTCAGTTAATGATTGTGTTTCAACCTACATATTGAATTGATGATCATTAGCACCTGTTTGGTATAATTGTTTAATCATACACCTGACTATATGCCTACAAAATCCCTGACTTTGTGCAAGTGTACCTAGAAGAATTGATGCTGTTTTGAAGGCAAAGGGTTGTCACACCAAATATGGATTTGATTTAGATTTTTCTTCTGTTCACTCACTTTGCATTTAGTTAATTGATAAATATAATCTATTAACATGTCTATTTTTGAAAGCATTCTTACTTTACAGCATTTTTTCACACCTGCCTAAAACTTTTGCACAGTAATGTATATTCATATACAACAATCTAATGAATCATACACTTTTTAAAAGCAACTATTCAACATTATTTGCCAATTTATTTATTTATTTGTTTTTATTTTTTTTGTGTGTGGGGGGGCACATTAGGGTTCGTCAGTTTGGTAGCAGCTCAATTCTACCTAAAATGTGTTATCACATTTCACATATTGTATTTTTACCTGTCCCAAATTTAAATGTATATGACTGAAACATCATATCAACATGAAAGTATATTCATTTAAAAAATCCTTATACTGGTTTGCTTTAATATGCATCCAGAGCTAGAAAACCAGATTTATAGTGTGGCTTGTGCAGTAGCACTACATGATGAGAATTTGCAAGGGTGTTATATGGATGCGGTGTGGTCTGGTGGTTAAAGAAAAGGGCTTGTAACCAGGAAGTCCCCAGTTCAAATCCCGGCTTACTCACTGACTCACTGTGTGACCTTGAGCAAGTCAGTTGTGCTCCGTCTTTTGGGTGAGACGTTGTTGTAAATGACTCTGCAGCTGATGCATAGTTCACACACCCTAATCTCTGTATGTCGCCTTGGATAAAGATGTCTGCTAAATAAGCAAATAATAATATACTAGTCAATGTTCTTGAACACCGTGCACACCTTAATAGACCAACAGGATGTATTGAGAGAAACAAATAACATTGTAAGCATCTAAGTGCAATCGAACTTTGAGCATCTCCATGTTTTTCCAAAATATTGTAAAACGCTTAGTATGTAAGTCGTAATGCTCATGATCTATGACTTCAATAGCCTACCATTCCCATTAAAATAAACCTTGTAACATTAATGCAATGCCTGTACAAATTCTTGAAAGTTTCTGTGTAACAATAACCCAATTTTGATGAGACGTTTGTTTGTATTAGATGATTCATGTAATGGTTTGCCTACAAACCATTGTGTCTTGGTGGTACTTGCAGGAAAGTACACTGGGCAAATAATTTTATTGAGATTCAAACAGTACCAAAAATGACTTCAGGCTTTATCTTTAAAGCTTGTACAATAATGTTCTAGTGTAAATAATACCATGCAGGCAGCATGACATTGGAAGAATTGTTAAGGTCTGTAGTAACAGATGGCTCTAAATGGAGGAAGTTGCTACTTTTGACACTGATACTGATATCGATGATTCGTCTTGGAGATGAGATTGGAATTGAAGGCAGTCTTTTGGAAATCACATTTATTTCTCAGCGTTGTAGAAAAAGAGAGATGCTTGAAACAGTCATCTGTGAATACCGTGTCTTAGGGATTTTACTGTATGTATATCAGATTCCATATCAATCGAACAGATGCGTAACTGTTGAACTTTAATACAGCGAAACCCTAATGGGCCTATTGGAGCTTTTATTTATTTCAAACCATCTGAAAAGTGAATTGACCAGTTCTTTCTGGTATTGCACCAAAGTACTCTTCCTGAATGTTGATGTGTTGTGGCATCCTGAGAATCACAGTGCACGCTGTACTATTGCAACAAAATGCAATAAACTGCACCTTGAACGGGAATAAGCAAACATAAAGTCATGTCGTCCTCAGGCTTTTTTGTGTGTGTGTGTGTGTGTCCTGGTTTAATTTTTTTGTGCTAAAATGAATGCTTGGTTTTGTATCTTGTGATATAACTGAATGAAACACAGAAGCAGTTCACAATCCCATAGACATCTTTTAATTTGCTTTTTCTGTGCTTGTTTTTATTTATTTATGTTTGTTAACAGAACTCCCAGCTGTAACAAAAGGTTATAAAAACCATCTTGCTGAAACAGCAAACTGGTTTGTCCTGCTTCTTAGCTCATTGCTTGTGGCAACTAGAACATCAGGAGACATGGTACCACTCTGCGTAATTTCATCACTGTCAACAGGGATGTTAGTTTGTGGCCTTGACACTAAAACTTAGTGCTGGGGGAAAGATTTAAGGAGACAACATGCCTTGTGAGGATTTCTACAGACAGGCTTTTAATGCAATCTAATGTCAAAACTCCATAATGTTGTTTTTTTTTTTTTTATTATTTATTTTTATTTTTATCAGACTTTTTAGAATCATAAAAAAAATGAAAGGGTCAATAAATAAACCATTTTAATAATATAGTTCATGAAAAAGTAAACATGTATTATAATTGTTATTATTATGGAAAATTGAGTCTTAGCCCATACAAAAATGTTTTATATTTCATACCTTATTTTATTGCATTATCAGTGTATGGCTTGTTGCACAAGATAAAACGTAATTCAGTGGGATATAAATCACATCTTACCATCTGCAGGCTTTACCTGCTTCTTGGATGCTGGAAGCAGAACCTGTATATTTCCTCTAAAGGGCCAGCAATGACTCTTCACGAAAAAAAGAAAAGACAATGGTTGGTGTGCATCATGATATTTCTGGAAGGTTTGAGATGCTTGTAAAGTTGACTTTATGCTGCTCAAAATCTAGAATGCCAGTAGATCACACAACACTGGCTCTTTCTCAGAAAATAATCACTTGATGCCTAAAATTCTGTTCTCTTTTCTGTTGCAGTCTGCAGGACACTTTGCTTTGTTATATAGAGTAGAGTTTGAAGATGATTGTCCAAAGAGGAGTAGAACATGATCATTTCTGTGACACTTTTTCACATAAAAAAGCCAACAATGGGTCTTTTGGCCATAATCAGATGTGGTTTGACAGTATGAATAGAAATCCTTTGTTGTTCATCAGACAGTTTATCATCAGACAAATTGCTGTAGCTGTAAAGATACTAAGCACAGTTATTGAACAAACACAGCAAGAGTTTCGCTTATTTTCTAAAAAAAAAAAAAATAATCTCATTGCATCTTCTTTGATATCTAAAATGCTGTAATTAAGTTAACCCTTAGCAGAGAAAAGATTGTGATGTTTTTTTTCTTTTTTAAAGGAACTGCTTTTGTATCGCAAAGCAATATGATTTTGCAAAAGGCAACATAAGAGGCATTAAGACTGTCATGTTACGTCAGTGCACTTTGCTGATTCTAATCTTTTATATCATCTGAAAGTTTCCGATTAATCAGCACATTTTATACATATGATTAGACAATATTTAATATATTTAAATTCAAAACTTGCAAGAAACAACTCAAACCCATAATCTAATTTGTTCTTAAGCCAAACAATACACTGCTTTTTTAGGGTCCTTAATCAAAAAACAGAGACCCTTATGCACTGATTATGTCTGTCCATCCTTATGTCTGTCTGTCACACACTAGATAAATGACGATAACTGCCTTGATTTTCACACTGATCATAGACCCCGAGTCTTTTATAGACATTTTAGATTGCATTGATGAAAACTTCATAGAAATACTTTAACCCTTTCAGGTACTGTGCGATTATTACACAGTTAGGAGGACCCTCTGTATGTGTGTGCACTTCTTTAATACAATACAGGAACCAATGGTAGATATTTCATGTTAGCTAATTTACAGCTGGGACGTATTTCACTAACACTATTTTACCTGCTTCCAACCAGAGTACAACTCCAAACTGTTCATAAGGTTAATCTCAAGACCACAAATTTGTAAAAGCACACTTCATGCAACACACTTCACAATGCTTTGCTGGAGTGTTGGTACTAGTATCAGCAAAACCCTCTACATATGTATTATTATTGATATTAATTGTTCACTGCTGGTTATGCGGCCATATCAAGCACATCAGGGTGTGCTATCCTGTATTCCAACAGTGTGTTTGCCCAAACATCAAGCTGCTACCCTCAATATGAGAAACATGGTGAATCAATTGATAGTCCAAATAAATAAATAACAAATCCATGTCTTACATAGCCAGGGGGCACACATAGAATTTAAAGCTGAAACATGTTGGACCAGGTTAAATTAGAAAAACATCAATTTTGCTTTATCTTACGTTACAATGGTACAGGGATACCTGGTCTGCCCTGCTTATCTGCTTATAGAACATCAGGCGGAGACGACAGACCATCAGGAACAGCAGACAGACCCTCTGGAACAGCAGGCGGAGACAGCGGCCACTCCGGAAACGGCAGTTCCAGCTCCTCCAGTGGCAACGGTTCCAGACACTCCGGCATTGGCGGTGGTGGCTGTGGCCATTCTAGTGGTCTCTGGAGTCGGGCTGGCATCTCCTGCCGTCACAGTCGGGTGCGCCTCCCCTGAGCTCCTCTCAGCAGCATGTGCAAGGGCTGCTGAGGGGCTTCAGCCTTCTCCCCTTCTGGCTTTCGTGTCCGTGGCTCCTCCCCCTGTGGCTCTCAGGACGGCAGCTCCTCCCCTCTGGCTCTCGGACGCAGCTCTACCCCTCTGGCTCTCGGGACGGCAGCTCCACCCCCTCTGGCTCTCGGGACGGCAGCTCTACCCCCTCTGGCTCTTGGGACAGTAGCTCCATCCCCTCTGACTCTCGGGACGGCAGCAGCAGGGGAACGAGCAGGCATGCTCCCTCTGCTGGTGGTGGCGATGGAGGCAAAACAAGCAGGTACTCTCCCTCTGCTGGTGGAGGTGGGAGCGACACACAGTCCTCCCATGGCGGTGGAGGCGGAACCAGCAGGAACTCTCCCTTTGCTGGCAGATACCTGGACTGTGGACGTTCGGCCTTCCCCCTCTTGGGCTCTGGACGCACCGACTCCCCCCTCTTGGGCTCTGGACATTCGGGCTCCTCCCACTCAGGCGCAGGACGTTCGGGCTCCTTCCACTCAGGCGCAGGACGTTTGGGCTCCTCCCACTCAGGCGCAGGACGTTCGGGCTCCTCCCACTCAGGCGCAGGACGTTCGGGCTCCTCCCACTCAGGCGCAGGACGTTCGGGCTCCTCCCACTCCAGGTCTGTGTCCTGTAACACCTCCGGGCGGTGGTGCTCCTCATGCCCGTACTGCATGCATTGGGTGCACCACTCCTCTTCCTCCCATGTCTTCCTCCCCTCTGTTTGGGTGGGGCAGATGGCCACTGTGTGCCCATATGCTCCACAGCCGGGGCACAACTCTGCCGCGAGCCTTTTTAAAAACAACTCCCAGTCGTCATCTGCCTCCTCCTGGGCCAAGGCGTAGGGGCATCCTGCCCAGTTGTGGCCATAGACCTCGCAGCGCCCACACCAGTCCACTGGTGGCACTTCTGGGCAGGATCTCCAGCGGTGGTCCTCCTTCCCACACCAGGAGCACCAGGGAAAAAGGCTGGCTGCCAGCTGGGGTGGCAGCAGCTTTTGATGCTGCTGCCGCTGCCTGCTTCTTCTGCCCATTTTATTTTTTTTTTCCGCAAAACTCAAAACAAACAAAAAAAAATACTGCCCTGAGCCTCCAGGTGGCGTTATCCCGTTTCTGAAACCAAATGTGACAGGATGACAGAGGTTGAGACTCAGAGACAGTGTGAAAAGTTCAAAAGTAAAGCTTTTAATATACAAAAAATACAAAATAAACCGGCACGAGGGCCAAACAAAGCAGGTTTCTAAGACACAAAATCAACACAAAATTAAATTTACAAGAATAAGGCTTCCAGGCTGGGCGTTGCCTTCACTGGATTCAAAAACAAACCAAAAAACCAGCACACACAGAAAAACACTCTTGCTTCCTCTCCTTCTAGAACTCTATCACTGGGAGGCTGAGGCCTCCTTTTATGCCAGGTGGCTGGGTGATCATTGAATAATTAATTAATTGATTGCTCCCACCTGACGCAATCAACCTGGGCAGGGAGGAGAATTTAACTCTCTCCCTGCCAGTATTTACTAGGGCAGAGCCCTGCTCTGCCACAGTGTACAATATAGGATACAGTAAATTAAAGTGAGTAATTACATTTTGAAAATCTAGGGTCTGCTTCTGATGTCAACATTTGTAAGTACACTTTTGAAAAAGAACACACTGTGTATTCTTGCTGTTATTGATGGTAATTTTGGCTGACTCCTAAGTATCAGAAAACAGTGTGCATACTATTGTGAATGGTCATTTGAAGTTTTTTTAGATTATAAAATGCAATGGAAGGTTTAAACCCCAGATGTTTGATATAATATTTTCCAATGCTAATCAAAATTGATTTCGACTGCCTGCATAACAATGACAGACTTTATGACCGATTCTGAGGTTTCTGATATTTCATATATTAATAGTTTATAGTGGGATCTGGGTGTGTATGTAAGGGAGATCCTGCTGTGAAGGGATTTTGACTTATTACCATAACCTCCCCTCAGCTGTTAGACTGAGATTCCTGACTGCTAGGTTCAGGAATTTCTAAATTGTCAATAGTTTGCTGTACATTTGGGTAATTCATCGCTGTGGTATGATGACTGTATAATGAATGGGAAGGATCTTGAGATTTAAACAAGATGGTCCAGCTCAGCCAGAATTCTCTCAGTTCAAGTTGAATTGGCAGCTCATTCCCTTTCTATCCCTAGTTTATTGAATGGGTGGTCCATACTGTAAGTGAGAAGGCACTATCAGTGTCCTGGATGAGTCAGGATCTGGGGGCCTGTGGAGGTCTTCAAGTGCTTGCCCCAGACAATTAAAAAATGTGAAGAGCAATCCCAGAACTAATTGGCTATTGCAAAGGAGCTAAACGTTGCCATACAGAATGATTTATCATTGCCCACTGGTCATTGTAGCTTGGAATCTGGTGATTTAAATCTGTCCCAAATCAAAGTTTCTACATGATTGTTTTAATTATCACAATAACTTGCCAAACATATGTAGTCATGTCCAGTTCTTTATTTTTAATTTTTATAAAGAACAGCAGAATACCATTTTTAAATTGTTCTTAAAATGTATGCAAAACAAGTTGCGTCCTTCAATGATATGCAACAATTTATTAAAGTATGGATTTTTTCATCTTGGAGTCCAAACTACTGCAGAGTGCCAGAATGCTAGTGGGCAACGGAACTGTTTTTCCTGGATGACTATGACCCAAAACGTGTTTCTGCTGCTGTTACCTGGTTTCTGGCTCAGGAAAAGCTCAGCTTGATGGATTGGTCTGTCAAGCTGCTGTAGGTAAACCCTACTGAGCAGACCTAAGAGGAATTGAAACAAAGGATCAAGATCAGGCGTCCCAACTAACAGTAAAGGTCTCAAGGTGCTTTATCCTGTGTGAGATCTATTTGTTCCAGGCTGCAGGAAATGATTCAAGGCTAAGAAGCATGCACTCTTTTTTTTGCTAATAGAGGACTTGCAGTATTGTGGAGTGCAGATTTTACAGGTTCTGTGCTTGCGGGACAAAATGGGGTCTGTTAAGTCTATAATGCTGTTAATATTAGTCAAAGTTAATTTTAGCCGTTTTGTATGATTCTTGAATTATGCACATTTTTAGTATCCCAGGCAGATTTCTAACCTGAGCTGGCCAATGTTGCTTAATGACTTAAGATTTAGGTTGACTGGGTTTCTGTTTGGATTATAGACAATGTTATAAGCAGTAGTTAAGATTGCAGAAACCATCTATGTTCTCTTAGCCCTTGTACTGTATGTTGTGTCTTACATGTAACTTAACATCATACTGTGTTGCTATTAAATGTTAACCTATAGGTGGGGTTCAGGGGGTGGAGCTAGGCACCAACAACCTATCATCTGCTGTCATCAATTAAATCTACCTTATTTAAACATTAGTCACCTCTACCTAGCTGTCTTGTGTTTTTTCGTTTTGGCATAAACCTAAGCGATTTCAAGACCCATCAACTTTTGTATACCTCAATAATGGAGTACTTACAGCAGTTGTCATCGGATTCAGAGGATTCCCAGGATTTTCTGTCATTACCAGATCATTCTTCTCCAGCTTCAATCCAGGGCCCATCCAGTCTCCGTTTTTTCTCCCCTTCTGGCATTTCAGTTACATCTGATCAGGCTCCCGATCAGGTTCCAGTTCAAATATTGCCTACCGTTCCTGCCACCCAAACATCGAATCTGCGCCGATCCAAGCGACTTCGGCCTCAGGACGCCCTCCGGATCGATTGTTTTGGAAGGACTGGCCCATGAATAAATTGATAAAACCCTCCTTAAAAACGGTAATGCGATTCCGGCAGGGAGAGATAGAGAGTCTCTTTTCATTCTCTATTGCAATTCAGTATCAGCAGAACCAGTTTTTCCTCCGAAAAACATAATCAGCCGCGCCAGCCATTCAGCATCCTAAAACAGACAGCAGGCAGTCTATTCGGATCTAACCACCCCACAACTAGCACCGCTAACCAGCAGCCAGCCATTGAAATCCAACATTCGCAAATATTTAAAGAGATAAAATCATTTATGCAGCCATTTTCCGATACTCTATCTTCGGTCAGTTCTCAACTGTCGGATCTAAATAAAAGGGTGTCTATTATGGAACAGGGAAAACAATCTTCAGCGCTGTCATTAATTCCAGCATCAAACACTGCAGCGCCGCCTACAGCTTCTTCTGGTCCAGCCCCAATTTCAGCCAGTGAAGCAGATCCTCCAAAATTCAACCTCGCTACTGCATCTACATACGGATCCTCCTCTCCAACTGCAGCTAGACGTCACACTATATCTCCACGAATCAGACGTAACATTCTCGAAGGTAAGGAAATTAATCTTGTTTCACTATTAACCCTTTCCGGTCCATTGTCGGACTGGGTCCGACATTGCAATTATTCCTCATAGGTCCTTTGTCGGACTGGGTCCGACATCATTCTAGCAACGCAAAAAACGGGTTTCTAGTCGTTTTTTCTCCGGAAAAAGCCGAGAAAACCATTCAATTGCCGAATGGGAGCGACAGGAGCCGAGACAATTCGAAAAAAAAAAAAAAAAGGCGTATCTCATGAATAGTCATAGTACCCCATTGGCATCAGATGGGGCGGTCGATGGAAACAAGCTGGGAGTATAATATCAGCGCACAGAGACTATCACGGACATTTGCAGAGCTTTTTGAGATGTTAAAAATAATGACTTGGATTGCATTATTGAGGAGTTTGGTGATAAAGCGAGTCATCAGGAGACGATTGATCGGTATGTACGACTATTATTATTATTATTTTTATTTGGTAGCATATGTGAAAGCGATAGCAAACGAAAGGGTGGGCGGGCTGGAGAGCCCTAGTGAGTGCTTTGTTGATATGTAGGGCCATTTAAACCCGTTTGACTGTGAAAAAAAATACTTTTAAACAGCTCGTCTAAAATTAACTGCGCGTGTGAAAATTAATTAGACCTGGCGAGCCTGACGCAGAATTAATAAATGGACCGCAAAGGGTTAATGACGACTTCGGAATTCTTGGATCATAGAGTAGTGGATTGTGGAGATTTGGCAGTAACTCTAAAATCCAGAGATCCCAGACTGATTAAAAATCTTACATTAGGGGAATTTGTCCTTGCGTTCTCCATATTCAGAGATGTGCTATGCTCGGTATATCCTAACCGCAGAGCTGAATTCCTACGAATACTATATCGTGGAGCTGTCTGTCAGATACGGGGGGACTATGTTTTTTGAGTATCATAAATCATTCTCCGCAAAAGCAGCAGCGATATTGGCAGCAGATAATCACATCATCAATTGGGCTAAACCGGACACAGATCTATTTAATAGAATTTTTGGTGGTCTAAGAGCTAACGCATGTGGGATCTGCGCTTCAACAGCTCACACAACATCCCTCTGCCCTAAAGCCGCAATTGCATCAACTTCTAAAATATCCTCCGCACATCAGTCCATTGCTAGTATGTCCGGAGTGGGGACGACCTTTCTGCCTGGGCCTCCAAAGATTTCCCCCTAAGAAATTAAATTAAAAGAAAGGGTTTTTTTTCTTTCCACTGTGCAGAGGGTCTTCACATAGTCATTAGGGTATAGTCTACTAACCCCTTTGTCACGTTAAGTGTTCGTTTTCTTTCGTGTAAATGTTTTCTCTTTTCTTTTTCTTATGCATTGGCGGTTCTCTCTTTTTCTTCTTCACGCTAAGGCCAGCAGGGAGCCGGGGTCCATCTTTTGGGGGTTAGTGATTCCACTTTCTCCAACCCTTTGTTAAGCTCCGCTTCATTTACCTCATAGAGGAGGGTTCTCCATGAGTCAGAGGGGACCCCTGGCCAAACCCTTCCATCTGCATGTATGTTTTCTTTGGGATTCTTCTTGCAGGTCTGATGCCTCTATGTGAGGGTCCCCAGCGGTGGCATCCCTCGTGTTTGTCGGGTCTCCTCAAGACGGTGGCCCCTCTCCTGTTTGTCGGGTCTCCTCAGCGACGGAACCCCCTTCTATTATGTTGGGCTTCAAGAGGCGGAACACCACGCATTATATGTTTTAACAGATACTAACTTTATGTTTTCTTTCCGGTTCATGAGCCTCTTCAGTATGTCGGGTAACCTCGAGACGGTGCCCCTCTTGTATGTTGGGTCACCTCAAAGACGGTGGCCCCTCCTGTTTATCGTGTCTATCGATCAAGTAAATGTTGGGCCTTGAAGAGGCGGAGCCCCTCTCTCCTTGTGTATATGTTCACTAACTCTGTCAATAAACACTACCAGGTGGCATAGCTCCGCCCCGTGAAATGGTAATTTAGGAGAAGCAAACAGAAAGCATTGGTAAAAGGAAACAACTAAAATATGCCATCCTTAAAAGTGCCGTGCCACATCTTTTGGCCATAGCTGTATACACTGAGCAAAAAAAGTGGAGGGGCAAAATATATATACTTTTACCAATGTTTGCATGTGATGAACATTTTAAGAATATAGAATGTGTTCAACTTTGAAAGTTTTCCCACAAGGACATTGAGAATACATTTCTTTCTATTTTTTTTTTTTATCAAAACGAGTGTTCTTTGAGTGGATCATTATATCCCACATATTCCAAATGCTGAAAGTATAGCTGCAGCAAGGATCTCGTAGGAGTAACTTCATGAGAAACTCACAGAAGAAAATAGGAAGTCACATGTTGGCACACATTTACAATATAACCCTTCTTAATCAGGACTTTACCCTCCGGAAATATGTTGGTCTGTTTATTGTACATTACCCACTTAGTTGATTCTTTGTAGTTGCAAAAAACAAAACTAAATAAAAAAACTACAACAGTACCAGTACATTATGTGACCTAGTAATGAGAACGAATCTAGACAAAGTACAATACGATTAAAAAAGCTGATCTATAGTAAAAGAAAAGGGGAGCTGAAAAGGGAGATATAACATTACATATTAAAAATGATCCCTAAACATGAAACCTCTTCTGTAGAAACAGTCACTGTCATGATCTGCTGAGCCTTTTACAAGGGTTTACACGTCTTAAAGTTAACATTCAGAAATGAGCAATATTGTATATTTCGTTGGTGTTGTTATTGATAATAAGATAATGTATGTTATGTGACACAAATCTTTGCCCTTACCCTAACTCTAATTTATATTACTAGAAAACCACAGAGTAATGGTTAATAACTCTGTAATCACTGCTTGTTTTGACAAGGTTAATATGAAGTGTGACACATTCAGTTTGCGCCTCTGAGTCTGGGGTCATAAGGGTTTTATGAGTTTTTTCTAAGGCAATCAGTCTCAATACTTCGTTTATACAAGTAAGAGCTTATTCAAATTATAGGAGCAACAATAACAGTGGTTATGAAGATGGAGAATTCGGAACTGGAAAGATTACTCCTGCATTTAATGTACATCTTTTGTCTGACAAGTTCTTGCTCTGACTAGGAACCGTAATACTGCTCGCAGGGGTTTGAGACCTTGACTTGACCCTTGAAACATCAGTATTATAGTCTACCATTTAAGCAACTTGCTTGCAAGACTTTACAATACAATACAATTGGCTTTTATACAGAGTTATCACAAAGGCTGAACAAAACCGAATAAGCCAAACCAAAAAGATTTCTTAAAAATCAAAAGCGAGTCAGCCAAGTGAATAGTCTCAGGTAGTGAATTCCAGAGTTTGAGTATGATTAGAAACAGCTCTTCCACCCTGTGGCAGAGCAGAAGGGCCCTGTGTGTAATCAATGGGGCAGGGGCAAAGCCCTGCTGATTTAATGTGTTATTTTGGGTTAGGGTTATTGTGGTTTTGAAATGTATTATGTATTTAAAAGAATGATTTGTGGGTTTATTTAGAAAGGTAATGGTATTGGTGTAGTTGAAAATAAACTGACTTGAAAATAAATGTATTGTTGTGAGTTTATTTAAATAAAAAAATACAATGTTTTGTTATTGTTTCAGCATGGATGGGGTTAAAACCCCATCACTGTAAATGCATGCAGAATGTGGCCGTCTCCAAATTGATTAATTTATTGTTAATTTGGAGATAGCCACTTGTATATAAGTGTGCCTGTTTGTGTGTTTGGGGTTGGGTGTTTGGAGAGAGAGATTTTTGTTTTATTTTGCTGTGAGTGTTGTTTTTGTTTAATGATTTGATTTTGAATAAAAACACATCGCAGCGCATTAACCTGCAAGTACCTGCCTGTGACTCTCTGTCAGGTTCCTGGTCAGGGTACGTCACCACTCAGCCGTCCTGTCACACACCCATAGAGACAAAGTGGAAAGAAAGGACAGAGAGTAGACCTGAGTTCGAGGAATGAAGTGAACGACCCAGATGATAGTCAGGAAGAACACTGCATACAATTACAACACAGGCCAAAATCATTTTGCACAATTCAGCAGCAGACGTTGTTCAAAACCTGCACTGACAAAGTGCAGGTTTTAAACAACCTCCTCCTCCCTCCTCTATCTCCCCTGATGACTTTGCCTCCTTCTTCTCTTCTAAAATCTCAGATATCCGCAAACTCTTTAACACCTCTCCCTCCCCCGCACCTCCTCCTGCTCCAACCCCTACACCCACTGCATCCCGTACTAACTCACCCTCCTTCTCCACCTTCTTGCCCCTCTCAGACTCTGACCTCTCCTCCCTGCTCCAGAGTCACAAACCCACCACGTGTGCCCTGGACCCCCTCCCCACTCACCTCTTTCAAGCTGCTGCTCCTGCTCTACTTCCCTTCATCTCCTCCCTTCTCAACACCTCTCTACTTTCTGGTCTCTTTCCCTCTGCCTTCAAAAAGCCTCTATCACTCCCATCCTCAAAAACCTACCCTCGACCCCACCTCCCTCCAGAGCTACCGTCCTGTCTCCCTCCTACCCTTCCTCTCCAAAACCCTCGAGCGGGCTGTACACCGCCAGCTCTGCTTTCCTGTCCAACCACTCTCTGCTCGACCCTCTCCAATCTGGCTTCCGCTCTGCTCACTCCACTGAAACCGCCCTCCTGTCTGTCACCAACTCACTTAAGTCTGCCCGAGCTGCCTCTCTCTCCTCTGTCCTAATTCTCCTCGACCTCTCTGCTGCCTTTGACACTGTTGATCACTCTATTCTACTATCATCTCTTGCTGACCTGGGGATCTCTGGCACTGCTCTGGCCTGGTTCTCCTCCTACCTCTCCAACCGCACTTACCAGGTAACCTGGCGTGGAGCAACCTCCACACCTCACCCTCTCTTAACAGGAGTCCCCCAAGGGTCAGTCTTGGGTCCTCTCCTGTTCTCTCTCTACACCTGCTCCCTGGGCCCCCTCATCGCATCCTATGGTTTCTCATACCATTTCTATGCTGATGATGCTCAGATTTTCCTCTCCTTCCCCACCTCTGACTCCACCATCTCCTCCCGTATCTCTACCTGTCTGTCTGCTATTTCCTCCTGGATGCACTCGCATCACCTCAAACTCAACCTCTCTAAATCTGACCTCCTTTTCTTTCCTCCTCCTCCCCTCCTCTGATCTCTCTATCTCTGTTCCTCTGGAATCTACCACACTCTCCCTCTTCCTCCGCTAAGAACCTCGGAGTCACCCTGGACCCCTGCCTCTCTTATTCCCTGCACATCTCCACTCTGGCACGACTTGCCGATTCTTCCTGAGCAACATCCAAGAATCCGACCCTTCCTCACCAACTATGCCACCCAGCTCCTGGTCCAGGCCTTGGTACTCTCCCGCCTAGACTACTGCAACTCCCTCCTGGCTGGCCTCCCTGCGTCCGCCACCCGTCCGCTCCAGCTCATCCAGAACTCTGCTGCCCGCCTGGTGTTCTCTCTGCCTCGCTTCTCCCACGCAACTCCACTACTCCGCTCACTCCACTGGCTACCGATCACCGCTCGCATCCAGTTCAAGACTCTTGTACTAGCCTACAGATGCCTTGACCAGACTGCACCCAGCTACCTCCAGACCCTCATCTCTCCCTACACCCCCACTCAACCTCTCCGCTTTGCCTGCACTAGAAGACTGGCTCTACCTCCTCTACGCTCCCCTGCCTCCAGAGCCCGCTCCTTCTCCACCCTCACTCCGCAGTGGTGGAATGACCTACCTACAGATGTCAGGACCTCCCAGTCCCTGACCACATTCCGGCGCCTCCTTAAGACTCACCTCTTCAGACAGCACCTGTAGAACTCCTCTGTTTCTCCCCTGGGACACTTTCACCCTTCCTTAAATATGGTTTACTTACTCTCATCTGCCCCCTATTTTACTGCATTTAATCCTGTACTTCAGAGTACTGTAATCTGCCAAGTGTTTAAACTGTAGTATTTGGTATTTAACCATATCTTGATGTAACTATCACTGTCACTTTTATCTGCTGTAATATTGAATTGTATTTTGTCACACTTGTACTTTCTTGAACTAGTCATTGTATTTATCTTGCTCTTATTGTATTATTACCTGTACTGTAACACTTGAAATGTATTTGCTTACGATTGTAAGTCGCCCTGGATAAGGGCGTCTGCTAAGAAATAAATAATAATAATAATAATAATAATATTTGTAATGTATCAGTTACTACCCATTCAGGAAGTCAAAAGCCTGTTTTGGATTATTTTGTTCCTGTAACAGCTACAGATTTCCTTTGGAGATGCTGTTTTCTGCCATAAAGGCAATTGACATATGTTACGTCCTGGTCAACCTGGTTCCAGGATTAGAATGAAAGAAATAGTCAGGTGTGTTTAATTTATTCCCTGTATTTCAAACTAGTTTTACTGAAACCCAGAGTGTAATTTTCAGTGAGGTCCCTGAACATCAGTGTAGATTAAGGGCCTTCTGCCATGTGACCAGTCATTCATCAGATCAGTGACAACCTCATACATGGGGTACAACAAGTTAATGGCAGGACAGACCAAAATGTACAACCAACTACAAATTGTTTCACAATTTATTACCCCATTTGTATTTATTATGCTTAAACATCATTACAAACCCAAGCTCGATTGAAGTCCGGTTTAAAGAGTAAAAGATCACACGTCATCTTCAAAACATACCAACCACATGCCTCCCTTTCTCTCATGGTGGCAGTTTTTTGTTCTTATATTTTGTGTTAACCTTATTCATCTGTAAATCCTTGCGTATGGTACATTTTAATGAGTAGTCAATCAATAACCCTACTAGATATTTGAACCCTTTTTCGGATTCAAGACCGCAATCATTAGCCATTTACCCTTCACAGAATTTGTTCTGCCCCAAGAATCATATTACCCATTTTGTTTTTTGGATTCACTGATATAATAAATTGAAACTCAGTCATTTCCGTATATAATCAAAATCAATCTGCAATAATACATTGAGAGTTTTCTTGTGTAGATAGTGGCATCACCTTCGTAAAGATGCACTTTTGAATCTTCCAATATTACAATTGATGGACATGTCATTGTTGTAAAGGTTAAACAATGAGGGACCTTCAATTTAGAGGAAGGACTCATCTGTAGGGAGAGCATATACAGTAGACGAGACATAGTTGTTCACCTCAAATGTTTTGGATCTATTGGACAGCATTTATGATGTAGATTATGTTGTTTTCAGAAATTCAGTGTTTGCACTTGGTTTTCCGTTTAGTGGAATACATTTTGCAACAAAAATATATTGCCATTGCATGACCATCTGCTTTGTACGACACAGTAACCTTGAGTTTACCTTGAACTTGTAAAGATTCGTTGGGTACCCCTCTGTTGAGAAAAGTTGTAGGAAAACAGTCCCACAAATGTTCATAAGGGATCATACATAATTAGAGAAGAAAAAAAAATCTTACTGGTTTGTCCCTGGCTTGGTTTGTTGTTGTTGAAAGATGCTGTCTGAGCTTTATTCAAGCTGATAGGCTGTGATTGGCTGACTCAGCAGTTGCAGGTACAGGACTGGTTGCTTTCGTTGGTGCAAAGCATTGATTGGCTGGTTTTGGTGGATAATAAAATACATTTTGACCAATTGTGTCTTTGTTTAGTATTTGCTGTCCAATAAATGTGAATTGAGCTTTCAATACAGCAAGTCAAAATGAAAAAGCCGCTACTTGCGAGGATTGATTTTAAATTTGACTTACAGGTGATGCGGTGACGTTCCAGTGGGCGTCTACTGTCTATTAATGCCTGCTATAGCTAGAAGCTGATTGGCTGATAATACTGATTCGTTTTCTAATACAAATTATGTTATTTCAAAATATTCTTTTTTAAATGCAGCAAGAGTGCATTTCTAGGTCTTACGTTTAAAGGTTGTACGATTTAAGTCGTTCTAGTTAATGAAACACAGATGTCTGTTAACCACTATCTTTTGGAATGATTACTGAAAATGTAACCACTCCTGAGGTTAAAAATGAGCGCATTAGGTTTTCAAAATTTATTTTCATGTTTTTCAATATAAACACATTAAGTAGTAAGAAACTACAGTGCATATTTTAGATCGGGAAACAGATCATAAATCCAATTCTCATTTGCATTTCTTTCAGGGGCTGTGATTTTCATTAATCAAATCTGCTCGGTCCTATTGTAAGTGTTTTTACACTGATACACTAAAGGCAGTCCAAAACAGTACTCTCACAGTGTTTCACTTACAATATACATCAATTTAATGATCATAATTTTCCATGACAGTTAAGTAACAAGAGAATTGTGGAAAAATGACAACTGACCACTTCTTATTTGCAATCAGATGACCCCCCCCCCCCAAAAAAAAAGTGGAAACGTGTTTTTTTTCACATTGATGCAGCTCTGTAGAAAGCAAGGCTGTTAGGAATGAATCATTAAAATTGCTTCAAAAATGACTGCACAGATGTTGCTGTATTTTAAGTCTCTTTTAATACCAAATGGCCACTTAGAAAATTGTTGACTCAGAGCATTTTAGTTTTTGTTATGTATGTCAGAGCTATTCATGTTTTAATTGGCATTTTGCTTTTAATGCCTCACAGAGAATGTCGAGTTCATAGGTACAACAGATTAGATTGACATAAAAATAATGTTAAATTCAGGATCAAATTCTATTTAGATGGGAGAATCCATCTAAAACATATATCTGCAAGATTAGGATTAACTGCTCCACCAGAAACATTCCATTTGCTTTAATGTTTTGAGCATCTGTCACGTAGACAGCATTGCCTACAGCTGTTTTATAAAACTTTACCAGAATACATTGTCATTCTGAATGTTTTGAATGCTTAAACCGTTCAAACATTTAAATACACAGAACCTAATTTCCAAATTCCAATATGCTTGTAGGTGTGTAGCATAAAAATGAGGGCAACTGTGATAGCCTGTCAACTTGCTGTCAGAAAGGAGGATGATATTCATTTGATATGAAAACAAAAATTGAAGTAACATTGATTAATATTCACCCCTCAATGTTGTAATATCCAGGACTTTAATTAAAATACCACTGATGAGAAAATTATTTTTGATTGGCAGCCAACAAAAAGTCAAAAGTAAAGTGATCACAGAGTGACTGATTGCAATTCCAAACAAGCAAGTAAGCCATGAATTATTAATGATGTGTATAAACCCTTTAAACTACTTGCATTTTGTCCTGACTGTTGGTCGTGTACCATGCAGTAGTAATTTTTTTATACAAAGGCTTGTTTTCAGTTGCAAGCTGATCATTAACAACACATTATATAACATATTGTACAAGACTCAAGATGGCACAAACATCATGAAAAGTAAAACAAAACCAGCAAAAAAATAAATTAAACAGAGCTATAACATGCATTAAGGGTTAGTGTGCTGGTACAGTAGATGCATTGCACTTCATTTCAATTACTTGGATACTAATTCTTTATACAAACATTGTTTTAAATTAAATTAAACATAACCAAATCAGTACCTGAACAACATCACAAATACCACAAATTTATAAAAATAACAGTAGCTCAGTTAGAACCCCATTCTGTAGAACAGAATATTGAGGCTTTAAAATTAGTTATATAAGCTGTTGTTGTGCCAGTAAAAGAGTACCTATATACTTCAGTTAAGGAACTAATAGTAATGGTATTATATATTTGGAGTCCCTGTATTATACCTGCAAATATAAATGTTTGAAGAGATCATGTGTCTTTGTGTCCTCAGGGATAGAAATAAGGCTCCCATTGCATTGTAGTTTGATCCACTCCTGGTTTTATTATGAGTTTACTAAGACACACCTGAGTATACCTACACACTGTGGCTAATCAAGCTCTTAGTAACACCTGGAACAGGTAAAGCAGATATTGGTATAGCTGGAACTCCAAAGGTAAATGGTTGGTTTTCTGTTTAGTTTTGCTTTGTCTACATGATATAAGTTCTGCCCTAAAATAAACTGTCAAAAAAGGCTAAGGAGTCTTTACAAATGTCATCAAATGTCATTTAAACACAACTTGACCTTTTAGGTTCTTTTATTGCAGAATGTTGAATAAGAAGTGGGAGCCTGAAACCTGTGCATGAAGGTCTGAAAAGGTCATTGTGCAACTTGCACATTAAGAAAAATTACTTTTTTGACATTGGCATGTTTTATGTAAATTCTTTGACAATGCCGCCACAGATTTTTTTTTATTTCTCCAAGTCGCTAATTATCCTCTACCCGGCATGCCTGAAAATATAATTGAAACATTTAATTCTGGTTAAAGATTAACAGTGATCAGCAAGTTACATGCCCCCCCACAGTTTTTTTTTATATAGAAATATAACTGACAGATATCTGATCACATAACAGCTTTATCTAGTGTTCTCAAAGACCATGCAGAGGTAAAGGTCATCCTGGCATAGTCAGATTAAATTTCATTTACAGAGGTCCAGCTAGCATTTCAAACAAATGTATGCCAAATATTGTCTGTGACCAATAAGTATTTTAAAATCTAAATTAATTCATTTGAAATACATGTTTATTTAAATTTGAAAACACTGATAGAATACTCAAACTATCAAATAGGCTTCTACAGAAAGGCACTCAGTGACATCTAACAGTACCTTGTTTTAAAGTCATAGGAGGCATTGACTTCTCAAGGCATTGACTTCTCATTTTAAGAAGAAAAAAGTGTCTTCTTAAATGTATGAAAAAGGTGGGCCTCAAAAAATAGAATGTATGTCTTTGCTTTTGTTCAATGTGGGATGTTTCATTTTTACTGTACTGAAAAGGGAGGTAATTATATCGCACGATAAAAAAAGCCAAACAAAACAAAAATTAAGGATATTTGCTTTTCTTGTGAGCTTTTATGTTCCTACTTCATTGCATCCTACAGTATTATTCAACAGAAAGTAGGGAAGTAGGAGCACATGGCCTGCTTTTAACCTTGACCTCTGTTTCTATTACACACTTTGAAGACTTTTATCACCAAGTCAGCTTTTTTTTTACAGGGCTTCGTAGGAGTAGACTGTTTGCTTCATTATTTCACAACAGTTTGACACAATAAAAACATTTCTGTTTATGGATTCATCTTGAGGGCTCAACAGTGTAGCCCTCCAAGACAAATATCAATTAAAAACAGAATAACACAGGGTGTATATATATATATATATATATATATATATATATATATATATATATATATATATATATATATATATATATATATTGCATTGGGTTGGGCAGATGCATTAGGTTAGTTTTGTTATTATTCTAAAAAATGAGACTTTGATATGTCTGTCTGAACTTAAAGACCTTTGCATGGGTGTCTGAACTTGAAATGTAATTATTTTGACTGAGACTTTGATTTGGAAGTTATTTTAAATAGAGCATAGGTATTAAATGATTCTGCCTATCTGCTTTGTAAACCACCTGTATCAAGCAATTGCAAAGGAAGTAAGGAGAGATTTGATCTTGTCTCTTCTAGGCCTCAGTCGGAAATATGGAGAAGAAATTGTTTGGTGCAGCTTTGATAACATTCAGCTCTGCTATCTTTTTTTTTTCAAATCAAGCTTCTTTGTAAAATAAATGCACAATAGAACATCTAATCATTTCATCTAGCTTTTGAGATCCATTCATACTTTCTTCTTATTGTTCTTTTCAATATGGATCACAACATGAACAGATTTATAAATGCCATCTTGGCTCTTTGAGCCAATATATATATATATATATATATATATATATATATATATATATATATATATATATATATATATATATATAGTACTGTGCAAAAGTTTTAGGCAGGTGTGAAAAATGCTGTAAAGTAAGAATGCTTTCAAAAATAGACATGTTAATAGTTTATATTTATCAATTAACAAAATGCAAAGTGAGTGAACAGAAGAAAAATCTACATCAAATCAATATTTGGTGTGACCACCCTTTGCCTTCAAAACAGCATCAATTCTTCTAGGTACACTTGCACACAGTTTTTGAAGGAACTCGGCAGGTAGGTTGGCCCAAACATCTTGGAGAACTAACCACAGTTCTTCTGTGGATTTAGGCAGCCTCAGTTGCTTCTCTCTCTTCATGTAATCCCAGACAGACTCGATGATGTTGAGATCAGGGCTCTGTGGGGCCATACCATCACTTCCAGGACTCCTTGTTCTTCTTTACGCTGAAGATAGTTCTTAATGACTTTCGCTGTATGTTTGGGGTCGTTGTCATGCTGCAGAATAAATTTGGGGCCAATCAGATGCCTCCCTGATGGTATTGCATGATGGATAAGTATCTGCCTGTACTTCTCAGCATTGAGGAGACCATTAATTCTGACCAAATCCCCAACTCCATTTGCAGAAATGCAGCCCCAAACTTGCAAGGAACCTCCACCATGCTTCACTGTTGCCTGCAGACACTCATTCGTGTACCGCTCTCCAGCCCTTCGGCAAGCAAACTGCCTTCTGCTACAGCCAAATATTTCAAATTTTGACTCATCAGTCCAGAGCACCTGCTGCCATTTTTCTGCACCCCAGTTCCTGTGTTTTCGTGCATAGTTGAGTCGCTGGCCTTGTTTCCACGTCAGAGGTATGGCTTTTGGCCGCAAGTCTTCCATGAAGGCCACTTCTGACCAGACTTCTCCTGACAGTAGATGGGTGTACCAGGGTCCCACTGTTTTCTGCCAGTTCTGAGCTGATGGCACTGCTGGACATCTTCTGATTGCGAAGGGAAGTAAGCATGATGTGTCTTTCATCTGCTGCAGTAAGTTTCCTTGGCCGACCACTGCGCCTACGGTCCTCAATGTTGCCCGTTTCTTTGTGCTTCTTCAAAGAGCTTGGACAGCACATCTGGAAACCCCTGTCTGCCTTGAAATTTCTGCCTGGGAGAGACCTTGCTGATGCAGTATAACTACCTTGTGTCTTGTTGCTGTGCTCAGTCTTGCCATGGTGTATGACTTTTGACAGTAAACTGTCTTCAGCAACCTCACCTTGTTAGCTGAGTTTGGCTGTTCCTCACCCAGTTTTATTCCTCCTACACAGCTGTTTCAGTTAATGATTGTGGTTCAACCTACATATTGAATTGATGATCATTAGCACCTGTTTGGTATAATTGTTTAATCATACACCTGACTATATGCCTACAAAATCCCTGACTTTGTGCAAGTGTACCTAGAAGAATTGATGCTGTTTTGAAGGCAAAGTGTGGTCACACCAAATATGGATTTGATTTTGATTTTTCTTCTGTTCACTCACTTTGCATTTAGTTAATTGATAAATATAAACTATTAACATGTCTATTTTTGAAAGCATTCTTACTTTACAGCATTTTTTCACACCTGCCTAAAACTTTTGCACAGTACTGTATATACATACATACACAATTTCTCACGGGTCTCCAAGCACATCTGGTATAATATTAAGATATTTATTGAAAACTTAACCAATTTTAATACTAACATGGTATTTGTCATGAAACCTATTGTATGTCATTCAAAATAGGCATTGAATTTGTTAGTTATTATTTGTTTATTTAGCAGACGCCTTTATCCAAGGCGATTTACAGAGAATCAGGTGTGTGAACTATGCATCAGCTGCAGAGTCACTTACAATTACGCCTCACCCGAAAGACAGAGCACAAGGAGGTTAAGTGACTTGCGCAGGGTCACACAATGAGTTAGTGGCTGAGGTGGGATTTGAACCGGGGACCTCCTGGTTACAAGCCCTTTTCTTTAACCACTGGACCACACAGCCTCCTGCACACAAAAAAAAGTAGACAAGTGCATAAAAATAAAGTTCTTGGGACCACATATTACTATTGCTATTTTTAAGACTCCGTTTGTATGCACCCCATCTGACAATAAAGAAACATACATCTGAAAAAACACAGCCACACAAGCAGTTAAAAAAATGGGAAATCAAACAGACCATACAATGCTGTTTCCTACAACTACATGTAACTTGTCCAAAAATCTACAGCGCTACAGACATTTTAAGCAAGACCACAGGAAATACAAATTACATACATTAATTTAATTTAAAATAAACTATTTCCGATCATCTGCTACACAAACTGAAATGCTCAATGCTTTGGAGAAACAAGCAAATCAATGTCTAGCAGATTTTCACATCACAAATAGAATTGCGATCACTTTTCTTCACGACTTACTTCAGTCTTGTTACACTTTTTCTCAGCATGATCATTCCTTTGAACAACGTGTGATTATTTCAGTTCTCTACCTCACGAAGAACTGTAAACCCATGATCATTGAACCCCCCTCCCCCCCCATTTCACACCTTGAAGAACTTGATCTCCCATCAGTCAGATCATGATAATGAGTGAAATTTCCTAATGGATATACAATCAGTGAACCTTATCTATTTGCATTATATTTGTTAAAATCCAGGTAATTGTTGTGCATATCATAAGGAGTGTGACAGAAGATGGACACAGTCATTGCATAGTATTGCATTGCATGTTGAAGGAGGGCACTCAACAACAGAAAACATTAATGAAGTCCATAGCTGAAATGTTTGTCTACTTGACATACATGATTTATGATTTATTTTTTGAAGTTATGGATGAATACTGTGACAGGCTGACCAAGGTAAGGAGACTCAAAGTCAGGATGTGCAGGGAAAATAAAAGACTTTTAATTAAACAAAATACACAAAACAAAAGGCACAATGGCCAACCAAAAAGACAAACACAAAAACAGGCTTTAAACAAACTATACCAAAACAAACCACTCACTCTCTCACACAGGTCTTCTCCCTCTCACAAACACTCACCAACTAACATACCCAACCACTCCCTTTTATACAGGTGCCTGGGCTAATTGGGCAATTCGCATTAGCCCAGGCACATTCCACACATTCCTCACACAAACTCACTCACTCACTGAACCACACCCCAAACTCACTCATATCCACTCTAAAACAATACAAAAACACAAAACCACCACAAAATAGGCTGCACCCCATCACACACCTCCCTCCTTGTGCAGCACAACATGGCCTAAATGGCCACCTCCCCTTAAAGTCCCAAAATAGTCTCTTCTGGTGCTGGGGAGAAGGCAGAGGCTTCCCCTGGCCCACAAGCAGTCCGGTGGTCCCAAGCAAAGATAGTCCGGCAGCCCCAGGCCATAACAGCGGACCCTCAGGAGGCGACGGCGGCAGCGAACCCTCGGGAGGCAACAGCGGACCCTCGGGAGGCGACAGCGGCAGCGGACCCTTGGGAGGGAAACTTGGGAGGGGAGCCCCTGGCCATGAAGGCGGCAGCGGGAGCTCCACTTCTCCCTCGTACTTTGTAACTGGTGACTCCCCAGGCGATGCGGAGCAGCAGGCAACACCAGGCGATCCAGACGTGGTATCCCTGAGCGGAGTGGCTGTGGCATCCATGGGCGGTGAGAGGCAGGCATCCTTGGGCGGTGCGAGGCAGGCATCCTTCGGCGGTGCGAGGCAGGCATCCTTGGGCGGTGCGAGGCAGGCATCCTTGGGCGTGGCCAACAGTGCAGGAACCTCCGGCCAGGGTGGCAGCGGCCAGAGTTCCTCTTCGCTGTTGGCAACAGGAGGTAGAGCCCGCTCCAGCTCCTCTAATGGCAGGAGCAGGAACAGCAGCTCGTCTCCCTCTGGTGGCGGAGGCAGGAACAGCAGTTCGTCTCCCTCTGGTGGCGGAGGCGGAACAGCAGCACATCTCCCTCTGGTGGCGCTGCTGGCTCCTCCGACAGCGGGGTTAGAGCTGTTGGCACTGCCGGCTCCTCCGACAGCGGCGTTAGGGCTAGTGGCGCTGCCGCTCCTCCGACAGCGGGGTAGGGCTGGTGCGCTGCCGCTCCTCCGACAGCGGGGGTAGGGCTGGTGGCGCTGCCGGCTCCTCCGACAGCGGGGTAGGGCTGGTTTGCGCCGTGCTCCCTTCAGCAGCATAAATAGAGGCTGCTGGGGACACCAGCATCCTGCCCTTCTCCCCCCCAGAAAAATTCAGGGGGTTGAGCCTGTAACTCCTGCCCTTCTGGCCCTGGAGATGGCAGTAATGGCTCCTCCCCTTCTGGCTCTTGGGACGGCAGCGATGGCTCCTCCCCCTCTGGCTCTCGGGACGGCAGCAGCAGGTGAACCAGCAGGCATGCTCCCTCTGCTGGTGGCGGCAATGGAGGAAGAGACAGCAGGTAATCTTCCCCTGCTGGTGGAGGTGGCACCAGCAGGTATTCTCCCTCTGCTGGTGGCGGTGGGAGCGACGGGTAGTCCTCCCACAACGGTGGAGGCGGGAGCCACAGGCAGTCCTCCCACTCCGGTGGAGGTGGGAACAGCAGGTAATCTTCCCCTGCTGGTGGAGGTGGCATCGACTCCTCCCTCTCGGGCCGTGGACGCACCGACTCCTCCCTCTCGGGCCGTGGACGCACCGACTCCTCCCTCTCGGGCCGTGGACGCACCGACTCCTCCCTCTCGGGCCGTGGACGCACCGACTCCTCCCTCTCGGGCCGTGGACGCACCGACTCCTCCCTCTCGGGCCGTGGACGCACCGACTCCTCCCTCTCGGGCCGTGGACGCACCGACTCCTCCCTCTCGGGCCGTGGACGCACCGACTCCTCCCTCTCGGGCCGTGGACGTTCGGGCTCCTCCCACTCGGGCTGTGGACGTTCGGGCTCCTCCCACTCGGGCTGTGGACGCTCGGGCTCCTCCCACTCGGGCTGTGGACGCTCGAGCTCCTCATAGTACCGAAGGGACAGGCGGCAAACTGATGTTGCTGGTTACAGAGGGAGCACAACAGTGGTGACCTACAGCTCCTCAGGTGCCTGGCCCTGATGTACTCCTCCTCCTCCCTGTCCCTTGCTTCCCGGTCCTTCTTCCATGTCATCCTCTCTTCCTTTTTTCCCTTTTTTTTTTTTTTTAAACAAAACAAACAAAAAAATCCTGCACTCCTGCTCCAAGTCTCCAGAGGCACTCTCCCTCTTCTGACACCACCTGTGAAAGGCTGACCAAGGTAAGGAGACTCAAAGTCAGGATGTGCAGGGAAAATAAAAGACTTTTAATTAAACAAAATACACAAAACAAAAGGCACAATGGCCAACCAAAAAGACAAACACAAAAACAGGCTTTAAACAAACTATACCAAAACAAACCACTCACTCTCTCACACAGGTCTTCTCCCTCTCACAAACACTCACCAACTAACATACCCAACCACTCCCTTTTATACAGGTGCCTGGGCTAATTGGGCAATTCGCACCTCATTAGCCCAGGCACATTCCACACATTCCTCACACAAACTCACTCACTCACTGAACCACACCCCAAACTCACTCATATCCACTCTAAAACAATACAAAAAACACAAAACCACCACAAAATAGGCTGCACCCCATCACAATACTTTTAGGTTTTTATTTTCTTTCCTTGGTCTTGCTCATGCAACTCTACAGACATACTATAGTATTACAAACCTACTCCACAGAATGCAGTGAACAATGCTTAACAGTGTGCTGAAGCATAGCCGTTGACACAGGCTTAGACAGAGTTTTGGAAGCTAGTTGGATGTCCCCAGTTGTCAACTAGTAATGCATCTCTCATGTACCAGAAAAGAACAATGCAGAACCCAGTGGAGAAAGTCTGACAGATGATTGAGCCCACAGGAACAAAGCTAATTAAAAACTGTAAACACAGATCCAGAATACTATATCATGAATGCTCGAGAAAATTTATTATTATTTATTTCTTAGCAGACACCCTTATCCAGGGCGACTTACAATTGTTACAAGATATCACATTATTTTTACATACAATTACCCATTTATACAGTTGTGTTTTTACTGGAGCAATCTAGGTAAAGTACCTTGCTCAAGGGTACAGCAGCAGTGTCCCCCACCTGGGATTGAACCCACAACCCTCTGGTCAAGAGTCCAGAGCCCTAACCACTACTCCACACTGCTGCCCCTTACGTAGGTTTAAAATTGATCTCTATATACAGTAAAATTGTTGTGGTTCATTCTCAAAAGCAGAAAATTAACTGATTACAACTTCTATTGGTATAACATTAATTTCAGTGGTTGAATTGCAAGTTTGTATATACAGTATATATATATTTTTATTATTTTAAACATATAATAAATTTGACACCAATATCTACAGCCTTTGTGTTACAATCTTTTAACTAAATCTCTTGCATTATAGCATTCCGTGTATCATTTAGAATACACAGTGTACCGATGTTGAATGAATTCCAGACATGCATAGCTTCAGTGGGTACTGAAGTGGGTAACGAATGGCCTTAACAATCAATGCCCAGCCCTTCAGCTGCCACTGATGATGAGTCTAGGCACCTGTAGTGAATGTTAAATAAGCATCTATTTCAACAAAGGTGCATCTTTAATATTCCTTTTTCTGAGCAAACATCCCAAGATCAAAAATGAACCCTGGCCTAAAAGAAGGGAAGCAAGAGAAGCCTATACATCGGCAAGAACTAATCTTTGGAGGAGACAGATAAGGGATTGATACCAGGTGACACACAAATGCAGTTTCTAGGAGTTGTATGGTATTATGAAGCTAAAATCAATGACTTATTTTCATAATATGAGGGAAATATGTAAAAATCGTAGAATTTTATGTATGCGATGTACTAAACAGCTCTTTTTCGTGAAAAACTACCATAATATCACCGCAAGTTTACAAATAGCATAAATGACTGATCATTATACAGGAGAGATCATAATTTGCATCTCTATAAATAGAATTAAAACATATATATATATATATATATATATATATATATATATATATATATATATATATATATATATATATATATAAACATGTGCAGTTTATTACAACTCATAAGCGAAAACATCATTCTATGAAAACACTTAACAAATTAATATCCCAAAAGCATATTCATTTACGAATATCGCAGAAAACTGCTGTATGAGTCTATGTATATTTTAGTTGTGTAAAGGAAAAAAGTAAAAAAAGTACAATATATACAGTATGCTACGCAAGTAAGTACTTTTCGACGTATTTCAGTTGTCTATGCACTACATAATTAATTACTGATAAGAAAAGATTTCAGTTTGTGTTTAATTAAATAACCCTGCAATGATTTGTTTCAATGCTTCCCTTCATTAATAAAGCACCTTAACATATAAAAGAAACCAAAACAAAATGTATTTATTGCCATTGTTATTTAATATAGTCTGTTAATACATTGTTATTTATATACTGTATATATATACAGTACTGTGCAAAAGTTTTAGGCAGGTGTGAAAAAATGCTGTAAAGTAAGAATGCTTTAAAAAATAGACATGTTAATAGATTATATTTATCAATTAACTAAATGCAAAGTGAGTGAACAGAAGAAAAATCTAAATCAAATCCATATTTGGTGTGACAACCCTTTGCCTTCAAAACAGTATAAATTCTTCTAGGTACACTTGCACAAAGTCAGGGATTTTGTAGGCATATAGTCAGGTGTATGATTAAACAATTATACCAAACAGGTGCTAATGATCATCAATTCAATATGTAGGTTGAAACACAATCATTAACTGAAACAGAAACAGCTGTGTAGGAGGAATAAAACTGGGTGAGGAACAGCCAAACTCAGCTAACAAGGTGAGGTTGCTGAAGACAGTTTACTGTCAAAAGTCATACACCATGGCAAGACTGAGCACAGCAACAAGACACAAGGTAGTTATACTGCATCAGCAAGGTCTCTCCCAGGCAGAAATTTCAAGGCAGACAGGGGTTTCCAGATGTGCTGTCCAAGCTCTTTTGAAGAAGCACAAAGAAACGGGCAACGTTGAGGACCGTAGACGCAGTGGTCGGCCAAGGAAACTTACTGCAGCGGTTGAAAGACACATCATGCTTACTTCCCTTCACAATCGGAAGATGTCCAGCAGTGCCATCAGCTCAGAATTGGCAGAAAACAGTGGGACCCTGGTATACCCATCTACTGTCCGGAGAAGTCTGGTCAGAAGTGGCCTTCATGGAAGACTTGCGGCCAAAAAGCCATACCTCCGACTTGGAAACAAGGCCAAGCGACTCAACTATGCACGAAAACACAGGAACTGGGGTGCAGAAAAATGGCAGCAGGTGCTCTGGACTGATGAGTCAAAATTTGAAATATTTGGCTGTAGCAGAAGGCAGTTCGTTCGCCGAAGGGCTGGAGAGCGTACACGAATGAGTGTCTGCAGGCAACAGTGAAGCATGGTGGAGGTTCCTTGCATGTTTGGGGCTGCATTTCTGCAAATGGAGTTGGGGATTTGGTCAGAATTAATGGTCTCCTCAATGCTGAGAAGTACAGGCAGATACTTATCCATCATGCAATACCATCAGGGAGGCATCTGATTGGCCCCAAATTTATTCTGCAGCATGACAACAACCCCAAACATACAGCGAAAGTCATTAAGAACTATCTTCAGCGTAAAGAAGAACAAGGAGTCCTGGAAGTGATGGTATGGCCCCCACAGAGCCCTGATCTCAACATCATCGAGTCTGTCTGGGATTACATGAAGAGAGAGAAGCAACTGAGGCTGCCTAAATCCACAGAAGAACTGTGGTTAAATCTCCAAGATGTTTGGGCCAACCTACCTGCCGAGTTCCTTCAAAACTGTGTGCAAGTGTACCTAGAAGAATTGATGCTTGATGCTGTTTTGAAGGCAAAGGGTGGTCACACCAAATATGGATTTGATTTAGATTTTTCTTCTGTTCACTCACTTTGCATTTAGTTAATTGATAAATATAATCTATTAACATGTCTATTTTGAAAGCATTCTTACTTTATTCAGCATTTTTTCACACCTGCCTAAAACTTTTTGCACAGTACTGTATATATATATATATATATATATATATATATATATATATATATATATATATATATATATATATATATATATATATATATATATATATATATATATATATATATATATATATATATATATATATATATATATATATATATATATACAGTATATATATATTAAAGCAACTAAAAGCCTGGAAGCGTTTAAACAGGAAGTTTTACATGTGAACAGCTAGTTGAATCTAGTGAGAAGCATGCGTAAAATAACAGGCACAAACCAGAGTAGTAGATAAGGAATAAATGATAAGGGTAAGCACAAAACTTCGATATTATGAGATTCATATATTTGCATACAAAACAAAAGTAGTTTGAAACGAACAGTCGTAACTAAACTACCGCAGCATGGTTGAAACTAAGTTACGAGAGCGAAAATGACTTAAATATATCGCGAGTAGGTCTACAAAGTCAAAAACCTACGAAAAGTCAAGATATGAAAGAAAAATTAATGATACATAAAGAGTAACTAGCAGGGTTCTGAAAAATATGGTAGCTGGTGCTGCAATAACAAAGAGATAACAGAAACTCTTCAGCCTTTACGACTACCCAGTTATTACAGTGATGACTGGTAACCTGAAGTCCATACTCGAGGTGTACGTGTTCACCAAGTGTAATTAAAAAAAGATTAACAAATCTAAATGTCTGTTTGAATCGTTCTCATTTCAAAATTTCAAATGATTCAACCGCTGAAGACATGCTAGCGTTCTGAATTAAAGTTCAAGTCATTGTGTAAATACTGTAGGGGTTGATATGAAATCCCCAACGCTTCAGTGGGAACAGAAAAATTAACCAAAACCAATAAACACAGAGAGGAACAAAATGGAGAGCCATACAATAAATGGTCTAGTTATGCATATGTTAAGCTGGCAGAGAAAAGGCATGCAAATGTCATCTTGTTTTTTCCATTGATTGACCTTTGGAAACTTGCTGCAATCAATAAGCATGTTTTTGTCTTTGAAAATTTGGATTTCGATTAACAGACAACACCATTGTTAACCCTTTCAGTCCTGAATTGTTTTTGCCAAAGAATAAATTCCTTTATTGAGTGTACATGAGAACAACACAGAAAAATGTACATATATTTATACACTAAGACTGGGACCTAGGAGTCCCGTGAGGTTCCAATGTAATTTCCGAAGCACTGAATTTGAAATGTTATACTCTTTGAGATACACGAAAAGTAAACTCAAGAGCAAAGCGCCAAACTGATTTTTAGAGATAAATTGGGGGATTAAAAATAAGAATAAACATTCACCAGCATGTACAGTATATGTTTAAATGGATGGCATTGAAACAGATATTAAACATATGATAAATATGAGGGGTATCTATGCTTGCCATGAGTCTTGTGAAGATTGGGGCTCAGTTTTACTGGAACGGTTCATAAAGATTGGAAGTTAAGAATTGAAGCTACTAAAACTATGTTGTGTTTCAGAAAACATCATTTATTTCTACAACCCCAAATATAGAAGATTGCATTTAGATCACATTGGTTTGAATAGTGAGCTGGATGATATAAAAATATAGTCATTGAAAGCAATAATTTGTGTGTCAGGTATGACCTCTTAGAGGGGAAAGTACCCACAAGTTTGACAACATAGTCACTTGTGTGGTCTCCTTTATTCCCTGAGCCTGTGGGAATGAATACAAACTGTATTGTCAACTTAAATAACTGCAACTTGATATGACAAGTACTCCCATTTTGCTAGTTTAGCTATTTCTACTTACTTATCATGCTGTTGGAAACACATGACCTCACAGCAGCACATTTACAAGACAAAATGCAATCTGATAAAAGGATGAAATATGCCGTTGAAGTATTGGAATTCAGTATCAGCTTAGAAAGCTGCCATGCACAGAGGTAATTACTCAAGGTCGATTATTTTAAACCCTTTATCCTGTAAAATGGAAGAAAAATCAGACACAGTAAAAATAAAAAATTGGTTCCTGTGACAAAAAATGGGTAGCAGCAGAAAAGAAGAAAGGCAATTTCCAAACACATTGCCTCCTTGTAAACTTGCATCTGTGAACCTAACTGCATGAATAACTGCAGCCCCCTATTAGATGGATGCAGTTGCTAGGAGGAATCGTTCTACTTTAAAGAAATTGTATGGGATGATTTATTTCGTTAAAGCAATTCCTGTATTCCCAGAGCTCTCTGGTATGACAGGGTTGGGAGTATCAGTAATCTAACCTTTTCAGCATGGGAGGCATTGTGCTCTGGCAGTGTTTCAACTGACTTAGTGATAAATGGGATCATCTTCATTCAGAACTGCATGCATAGAACCAAAGGTTTTGGAAACAAATATTGTGCACCATTGCTGACAGCAGGTTAGAACAAGGTTACATAGCAGACTTTAAGCAAGCATGTGTGTTATTTTTAAATGTGTTAGGATATTTCAGGCAATAAGCATTTTGAGGACAAACTCAAGGGGTTTGTACTAATAATAGAATTTATTTTTGTACAGTTTATCCAACAATGTATTACAATAGATACTTAGATGGGTGGAGAGGGGAGATTATTGGTTTATTAATTGTCAATATAATTGTATTTCTTTCACTACATAGCAGTTAAGTAGTTTGAATTTGACTCAACTGTGCACAGAGATTCGTTTCTAGATCTATTTTGTTGACATATTTACGAATGTGACATATTTCATGGTACTGATACCTGATTGGCTGATCTATTAAGGCTTAATAGCAAGCAGTCTGGTTCTATGCATGCTGTGAGTGATTGATATAACAAATAATGTGCTAGTTTAAGCCCAATTAAGAGATGAATTAATAACTCATTTTAAACGTGGCTTTTGTGTGCTCTGGGCTTATATCTATCTATCTATCCAGATAGATAGATAGATAGATAGATAGATAGATAGATAGATAGATAGATAGATAGATAGAGATAGAGTAATGGTGCAGGTAATTACAGAGAGAACACAGAGAGCAATAACTATCAGGAATAAACAGAACAAGCAGCCCCATGTACCTCTGATTAGTCCATCACAGACAAGAATACAGAATGCCAGCAATTCGTTTGTTGATTTAGTGTAGCCCTGATGAAACTATTCATTTTGTGTAGTGTCATTTTTCACGGTCATCTTATCAAGGTGTTTCAGCTGTGTCTGAACCAGGCCTTGAAATTGCTTTGTTTGCTTTTGGCAAAGTTACATCAATGTCAGTCTCAAAATGACTTTTGACTGCTTTGTGTCAAACAAGACTTAAAACACAAAGACAGTACACACTTTTCTTTTCTTCATATATGCTACTTTTAATCCAATATCTTAGTATTAGCGATGTTGCTACCATAGTTATGCCTAATTTGAGACACATTGGTGAATCAGGAAATACACACTGTCGTCTGGCAGTGGTCGTTTTCTCTTTTGAAAAGGCAAGGTTATATTCTTTCTATTTGTGTACTTTTGGAATACAACAAAAAAAAAATTACAAAAAATGAAAAAAAAAAATGTGTGCGTGGAATCCAGAGCCATGTGATCAGGAGTTTGCTGGTTTGAATCCTGGTTGTTCTGAGTTTCAGATCTTGGTTGTGGCCGATGGGCAGCATCCACAGTAATTTAATAAACTCGTGTAGATTGTGGCCGAGGGGTAATAGAATAATTACTAGCCAGTTAAACCCCTTAGCCACGATTTTTAAACCTGCAGCTCTCTACACTCGGGGTGGGTGTTAGAGCAGAGAGAGCGAGCGAGGAGCGAGAGAAAACGAAACTAAAAGAAAAAAATCATAAAGGATCAGTGAAGGCTATTTATTGCCCAACCTGATCGTGTTGTTTGTGTTCGTGATTCTGTTCTGTTTTACCTTTTTAAGTCTTTTTGTTAAAGCCTTTTATTTATTTTTTGTATTATTTAAATAAAACGGCGCTGTCGCGTCTTTCATTTGCAACTGCAGTTACCTGTGTGTGTTCTTCCTGCATCTGGCCTGACGTCGCGTCTCAGCCATCCTGCCACAGACCCCTACTGCTTAGGCTCCACAGGCGTCCTAGTTAACACTTGCCAAAGGCGTGCATTATTTTACAAAACACATCCCTACATTTTACTTTTCTTTGCAGGACTCAAGTGCATAATATTGTATATTACCTGGGGAAGATAAACCTGATAACACAATCCCTATTTAATGCAAACTTTTTTTTCTTACAAACCCACTGCACGAGGTATTTGTAATTGAGGCTGTGTGGTCTAGTGGTTAAAGAAAAGGGCTTGTAACCAGGAGGTCCCTGGTTCAAATCCCACCTCAGCCACGGATTCATTGTGTGACCCTGAGCAAGTCACTTAACCTCCTTGTGCTCCGTCTTTCGGGTGAGACGTAATTGTAAGTGACTCTGCAGCTGATGCATAGTTCACACACCCTAGTCTCTATAAGTCGCCTTGGATAAAGGCGTCTGCTAAATAAACAAATAATAATAATTGCCACTATATTCCACTATGAATATTCATGGTGACCAGCTATTACAAATGGTTTTTCTGTTTCATGTAGCATATGTCACTTTAGCACAACTGCTTGTTGCCATTACACTACATTTAAACGGTTTGTGATAAAATTGAGGTAATGAGTTTTTCTAGGAAAAAAGCAAGCAATTTCTCATTATGTCATAATTATATTATATACAGTCAACCCTCTTTATACCGCCAGGTAAGGGCCATGGGCAAAAACGGGCAATAAGCGAGGGTGGCGTTATAGTGAGGGTCAAAAAAAACAAAACACAGCCTTCTGCATTTGCAATAAATTCAAACGTTTTAATTTTTTAGTTATACAATTACAGTATCTCCAGGCCATTTTAATAAAACATTAATCTTTTTTTAAAACTACAGTACTAGTTCTTAACACAATAGTAGGAATACTAGTGATGTTTTTATCATCTTTTCCTATCTGTATGAAACATACATGGTTACTTTTGAGGAACAGTTTATACTTAAAAATATAATAATAATAATAATAATAATAATAATAATAATAATAATAATAATAATAATAATAATAAAATAAAACACTCATTTAGTTTCAGATCACCCAAACAACAATTCCATAAAAAGAAAAAAGTGTTTATTTTTTATTTTTACCGTACTGGTCATTTGAACTTTAGTGTTTGTGGCACGACTGTAAGCCTGCTGAATACTATCCCCCATTGAACGATGCCATCTATTTATTTCACAAAGCAATTTAAGCTAAACAGCATTCTTTTTTAAGCAGTTTAAGCAGTTGAATATATATTCTGCTGTTTACAAAACTGATTCTTTAGTTTAAATCAGCCTTATTTGTGCAAAACTTGCATGTAAACAATCCTCTTATCATACTTTTTTTAACATTTACTGTGGTTTATAAAAGTCACCTATTTTAGACTGCGTCAAGCCCTTTTCAGGTTAAACAAATCGACCCGCTCCATCAAGGTAAGCCATTTGTTTTTATCCATTAGAATGTCTCCAGTTGTCCTTCGATTTACAGTATATGCCTCACTTAGGCGAGAAAACATTTGTAATTTCTTGCTGACTTGCTTTCTTATTTTCAGATGCATACCTGCAGATTTGTTTCTTTTGCTCTGAATGTAGGGTCGACTCGCCATTTTGTACTTTCTGTTTTGCTTTGGGAGTGAAAGTGTTGATGACATTGGTATGAACGTTCAGATAACAATGAATTAGGAAAGTGAGTCAAAGGTTAACTGCATAACTTTGTTGTTTTAATTGGCTATGATTATTTCGCTGGCGCTACAATGAGGGAAACTACAATGCTTATATTTACGTTTGCTTGGCTTGGGAAGTTGGCGGGTGGCAGACAGCGGGGTGGCGAGATAACGGGTACAGATAGCACTGTTTTTATATTGGTGACATTTGTTCAGGGAGAATAGCTGGCAGTATGTGAGGGTGGCGTTATAAAGGTGGGCGGGATAATGCGGGACAACTGTATCACCAACGTTAAGTGCAGTAAAATAATATTACTGCCCTTGTGTGCATCAAACAGCAAATTCATGTGTGTTGCTATGTTTATGGAATGCAAGAGTTTCTATAGTTACTTGTAGAATCTTACCTCAATACCTGAGAGCAATTGCCTAGGATTATTGAAGTTAAGCAAGCTAAACAAGTTTAAAACATCGTTTTTTTCAGAAACGCATAATGCTGCTGGGACATCACATGGGACCACATTCAAGATGAATCCAAGATTAAAACCCTTCTGTGCTTATGAACATGAGCAGCAATGAGCAACAGCTGTTTTCTGTGACTTTGCTTTGTTCCTTGTAGACAAGAGCTTCTGAAATAGCTATTTTTTTAATTTTTTTATTTCCATTGCATGAGAGTAGATGTTAAAACTTCATGCTGATTTGAACTCGGCTCTCGCCAAGATAAGCACCAACTTAGATGTAGCTTTACAGTGAACTAATGTGATCCATCTGCGTCTCCATCCATTGGCATTTCCTTCCATATGATGATGTAGATATCATTCTGTGTGGTGTTGATGGCTGAAGTGTAATGCTGGCTCCAGGGATCAGCTTATTTGCCTCCCTAGCGCATCAGCACACAAAACGGCTGCGTTGCTGGCTCTGGGGATCAACCACAGTGCAGTCTCCCCAGCGCATCAGCATGGCAACCATCTAGATTGAGCTAAGTAGGGTACATCTCTGGGGTCTTCGAGTGGGCACCTTCCATCCTCAGTGTTTCGTCGACAAACTCATAACACCTCAAGAGGGCTCAACGGTGATTCTGGCGTCCCGGCATCACCCCCTCTGTCCCGCACTCAAATCAACCCAGCTTACTTACCCGTACATCAGCGTTTCTTTCTTTCTATTGTGATTGAGATCCCAAACCAGAATCTTTTTTGTCTCAACCACAGCCAGTTGCTGTTCCTCTCTGCTGCTTCAGATAAGTTCTTCACTGTGCGACGCAACTCTTGGCCACTGAATCTGACTCTGAGAGTGTGCCACAAATCCTCGAAAACCCACCTCCACTGGGTAAACCTGGAATCTCCATCCTCGTTGTTCCACTTCAGTGGCTAGTTGAGCGTACCAAAGTTTCTTCCTCTCATACGCCTCATCTACAGCATCCTCCCATGGCACTGTTAACTCTATCAGGTGAACAAGGCGTGCTGATCCAGACCACAAGACAATATCTTGTCAGGTAGAAAAATAAGCCGTTGACCAACATCTGCCAGCATTTTCCAATCTCTAGCAGCTTCCAGTTGTCCTGGGTGAGGCTTGTCCTGGGCGGTTGCTCTCCTGGGCAGAGGAATGTTGTCTTTTGTGTGTAATGTTTTGATGGAACCGGTGGCAACTTATTGGTCATGTTACGCTTGTCTTCCAATACTAAGCCCAAACATCGCAGCACCTGGTCATGGCGCCAAGTAAACTGTCCTTGGCTAAGACCCACCTTCCATCCTGTCAAAATGTGCCTTCTTTGCAGATGATGAACACAAAGGACATAAGGGATCATCTCCTACCCAGAGATTTAGGTTCTGTGGTTATCTAGATCTGAGCAACCAAAGAGAATTGACCAGACAGTGATGAGCAAGTAAACCCCAAAAACAGAAGCAGCACTTGTGTGTATCAAGGTGTTGCAGAGTGGAGTTGAACCTTGTAGAATGGCAGACCAGCTAGCAATACCACATTGACGGTTTCATTAAAGAATCTTTGGCCCATTGAATATATTTTTCAGGATGATATGCATTCTCTTACTCTGTGTCAGGGACCCAAAAAACGGTAGTGTAAAATGTTCTCAAATGTAGATTATGCTGCTTGATTTTTAAGATGGACACATGTTTATATATATATATATATATATATATATATATATATATATATATATATATATATATATATATAAAACAAACAGAGACATTGCTAAATACTTACTGTCTAATCCTTGCCACAAATGAACACTGTATTTAGCCCCCAGGGCCCACCTTAATATTGTTAATAGGATGGTGAGGCTTTCTGGGTATGTAAGAACTGAGCTGATTCAAGAGGACAGATTCTCTGACCAGTTCTGGAGAATCCAGGGTGACTCAAACATTATATTTTTTCCAGTGTCACAAATGAAATTCTAAAGTAGAGTATGTTAAAAGTTTTGTTTAAAAACGAGTACAATTTTTCAAAATAATATTTGAGAAATTTCAGGTTTGAGGCCACTGCATGGCGCACCACTGGGAGACTTAGGGTTTGAAACAGCAAAGTTACCGCAAACTATGTCTCCCAGTCTGAAACCAGGTTTCAAGCCACTTTTCCTCGTCCTGGGCTTGTTAATTGTTGTCTACAAAGACAATTAGCAGAGCTTAATGTGCTCATTTGCTTCAATGTGGAGCGTGTAAACAAAGGAGGAGACTCAATATCGCTGCTGTTGTCAACAAATAACACGCCATTTACATCAATGAGCCTATTCAAGTAGAATTTTACCATCATGTTACCAGCATTACCATAGTGACAACAGATTAGTTTAGATTAGATTAGCATAAATCAAAAGATTTTTTCAGTGTTAATGTATTAAGCAGTCCTTTCTAAAAGCCTGGCTAAGTGGATGATATATATATATATATATATATATATATATATATATATATATATATATATATATATATATATATATATATATATATATATATATATATACCAATAAGATAAAAGATCATGAATAATACACGAATATGATTCATTAAAGGCAAAAGAATTATTTCTCATTTTAGTATTTTTATTTTATTTATGGTGATCTCTTATACCTGTATTAGAATCTTATTGAAATTATATAGAAATAGTTACAGTGTTTGCAAATATTTTACAAATAGATTATTTCACAGTATGTTTGACTATTTTTGTTGTAGTTTTTTTTTTTACCTTTACATGTTTTGAATTCTGCAGAGATGACATCTGTTTGCTCAAAACTATTTATTTGTTATCAGCACTTTGTGTGATCAAAAAGAGAAGCCTATGAAAAGATAGTTAAATCAATCCATCAGTATTCTTGTTCCTCTATATCTTTGATTGCTTTGCTTGCATCCTGTCTGTAGTATAATGCCTGGGTATAGAGATAAGCAAACATCAAGGTCTAAAAGATGAATGACATTTTTATGTAACCAAATATACTCGAATGAAATGATCTGCCTGCTTGACTTGTAGCTCCTCTTCCTGGGCTAAGACATTGGGGACATTTATGTAAGGCACAGATAATGACGAAATGTATTATTATTATTTTATTTCTTAACAGACGCCCTTATCCAGGGCGACTTACAATTGTTACAAGATATCACATTATTTTTACTGGAGCAATCTAGGTAAAGTACCTTGCTCAAGGGTACAGCAGCAGTGTCCCCCCACCTGGAACTGAACCCACAACCCTCCGGTCAAGAGTCCAGAGCCCTAACCACTACTCCACACTGCTGCCCTATGAAGTATATGTATGCTAAATTCTGTTTTTGTCTTTCCTTTGCAAGAATTGTTTATCATGATTAAACAACATTCGGATGGAGCTAAAAAAAAATGTGGTGTGCAGAGTAATGACAAAGCAATCACTGGTGCTAATTAAAATTAAAAAGAATGCGCAGATGGCATTTTCGCAGCTGGAAACATCAGAATACAGCTCAACCGTTGTGACTGCTTTAATTGATGCTGCCAGAAGAAAACCTGTTTGCTTTATTACAGTTTCTGAAATGTGTTTAATGGAGTTTCTTTGCCGATCAGCTTTTTTTCCATAAATGTACTCTTATAATAATAACAATTACATTTGTATAGTGCCTTTCACATAGTACAGGTAAGTTAAACAATAAAACCCATGTAGTAAAAAAACAAAAAATAACACAGCTGTCAATTACAAAGCATGACCAGGTGTGGTACATTTTTTAAAACATGAATGCAGTGCATTCATTATTATTTCATCAAAGAATTTAAAGACTGAATTAATTTTGTTAAATAATCAGTGATGAATAATTTCGGCGGCTTTTTGCGTTCTAGATCTTGATATTATTTTGCCCCACAGTAATGTATCTGTGTAATTCAATGATTGCTTTTTTAACGGTATTATATATTATTTCCAAACCACTGTGCATAAACATTTCATTTTTACTAAGCAGCTGAAAGGTTATAGTCTGACTATAGTTTCAAAACTATCATCCAGCTGTACACATGATTTGGATTGCCACTCTGATATTAGGCAAAGCTGCATTTGATTAAGAGCAATAGCGGCTGGTTGAAATTGTTTTCGGTGTTTGATAAAGTACATTCAGATTGTCCTGTGCATCGTTTCTCGTGTCAAAAATGTATACATTTCTTTATTGAAAAAGAAAAATAAAGGAAGAAAACACAAGAATCTACAGAAAGTTATACTGAATCCCTTTGTATCATTTTTATGTTGGCTTTAATAAAAAGTTTATCTTCATTAATTATTATAGTTTTATCTTGAGATTAATGCCTTTGATGTTGTAAACAGTTTAAATGGCATGCATAATTATGCTGAGATGGGAAGTAAATGGTAATGTGATAAACATGTACAGTGCACACTATTTGGGATTATTTATAACTTTTCCATATAGAAAGCGAGAAGATTCCCATATACTGTCTTTTGATTCTGTGCATCCAAAGACTTTAAACAACGTTTGAAGAATTACTGTTTGGAACCCTGTCCTAACCCAGCAGTTTGTCAGTCCCAAACAATTGTAACATAAATGATACATTAAATATACAGGTGAAAATAAAAATTTTAATCAGACTATTCTGCCTTTTATTGCAAGTGTCATAACATTCAGTAGAAGAACATTTTAAAGGGGTACTTGAGCTGAAACCTCCACACAGAAGGAATACAGTAAAAAAAATACAGTAAAAAAAAAGATTAAAACCACTGTTCTTTTCCATAAAAGGCATACCCTGGAGATATCTGAAACTAACTGTGTTTTACAATACTGCAGATTTAAAAGTGGCGTGACCTCACAGATATAATAGCCAGTATGATGTTCAGTACCTTAGGATGCCTGCACACCAAAGATGCTTTGTAATATCAATTTGTGCTTGAGAAATTGTTTTATAAGATTAAAGATGTGTATTTTGTTTTGAGGTTTAAATGCTATGCAATCTTTCATGAAGGCTTTTTCTGTTTTAGTTGACACACAACCCAAATGACAGCTTTACATTTCATTCCTGAGGTGAAAGACCTGTGCTGCTGTTTATTCTGTGCTGCACAGTACATTTCTGTGTTCTTTATCCCGTCTGAACAGCAGTTTCTGCTAAATTTTAGATTAAAGACACACAGACATAATGCTTTATTTATCTAACAGCTCGCTCTGCTTCTGGGCTTTGCAGCAGGTTGTGAAGCACGTCTTTGTTTATGATGTTTTTCCATGAATATGCTATGATTACTGAATACAAAAGACTTTGTTTTCATTGCAGTTATACTAACATTGTAATAATGTGTAAGTACACATGTGTTTACTAAGTTGTGTTATATGCATGGGAATACACTATACGCTATACCAGCAACGGCATATACAAAAATGCAAAAATAAACACAGTGGGAAAAAGCATAGCTAGAAAATAAAAGTACGCCACACAGCTGGGTTCAACGCTGCTACTTAAAAGGGAAGTCCTACTGTAGGCACAATCCCTGTGCTAAGCTACAAAGACCCCAGTTGAAAACATGGTGGTCGTGTAGCTGGTAGTACGTTGGTTGCTAACACCACGACCCAGGTTTAACACACGTTGGTCAAATGGTTTGCGTTTTTGCTGCTCACATACACAGGCTTTGTTGGTCTCCGTCACACGTACAGCCATGCTCTGACTCATCAGCGTCTTCCTTTATAGCAAGATGCTCTGTTGAGACACACTTATGTAAGAATTTGCAGCCAGCTAGGATTTCACAGCCAGACAATCCCGGCCACCATTCGCTGCAATCTAAAGGCAGAGCCTCAGGCTCTTTTTTAGTTTTTTTTTTTTTTTTTACAATAAGCTGTTTAACAAAAACTAAATACAAAACACACATTATTTCCATGTACAGGGACTGAGCCCTGCCACAACCTGTTAAAAATATCTGTTTTAATACCTATAATTTTATATACCACTGCAGTTCTCATTTGCCACAAGTTATGTTTACACCCAAGATTTATAGAAAACAAAAACATTAGGCTGACTCATTTTAAATTGTGTAATAAGAGAAGAGTAATATTGATAAGAATACATCACAAAGTAAAAGTGAATATTTAGCTTTGCTCATATTGAGTCTTGAAATTTAACATGTCCTATCTGTACTGAAACAGCAGTAGTAGTACATTAAAGACATAGTAATATTATTCCTAGTCCGATCTGCACTACAGTGCCCCGTCCTCCAGTCGCACAGCTTGCTGACATGTGCTGTGGAAGTCCTGGGTGTAAAGGTGGAGAGATTGGACATCCTCCCATCAATAATTCTCCAAGGATGTTCTGCGGAGTTGATGCAGTGAGGGAATGTACAGTAATTGGACATTCTAAATTAGGGATTAAAATAATTGGACACACACACAGAAACAAAACAGCTTTGTTCACTTGTATGTTTCAATATTTGATGAAGAGGTTGAGTAGGATGATTTCTATGTAGTTTGCCCTGATGTTTTCTCACCCGCTTATGGAAAGCATGAAAGCTGATTTTGTAAACTCATAATTTTAGAGTATGTTTTTTCAACCTTTTTCCAGTAATATGATTTTAAATGTTTTCTGTGTTTTTTTGTCTTTTAGACAGTCCCTGTGTGTAGAGTTAACTGATCTCAAGTGTGTTTGGCTCTTAAAAGCAAAAGCAGACTAGCCAACATTTGTGTATTAGTTTTTGGCATGCTTGGCACAATGTAATTACATTTTTAGCTTGGGGAAATTGTTTTGGGAAATGATAAAATAATGCTTTTCACAGAGTAATTGTGGTGCAGTGTTTATTTGAACTGTACATATAGACCAATGACGTCTTACTGAAATCAAAATAAACAACCTGTCATGATAGAATTTACCAAAACATTTTCTAGCTAATGTAATGTATATCTTCATGCATAGCACTAAACATGTATATAGGGCACATTGCAATCCAGTTGCTGTACAGAACAGACATATAGGCAAATCATTTGAAATACAGGTACGTTTGAACGTTACCTTATCACATCTAGGACAGAATATTGTGAATTAATAAGGTTACCTACAATAAAGATCTTTACATAGATACTAACCTTGTCTGTTAGAAATGTACTATTCTGACAGGTCCTACTGTTGAAAAGGTTAAGGAAACTGGTGTAAAGGTCAACGTACACGTACACATGCAGTGTGACACATAAACATGCAGTGTGATAAATTATCCTGCTTTTGATTATGCTTCTGTTTATAGCTGCTTCGCAAAAGTGTCAACTACTGTTATTTCTACTTTCTTGGATGAAACTAATGTAGTTCTGTAACAACACTACTGTATTGAACAACAAGTGTACCATATGCATAGTATTGTACTATAAAGGCCTAACTTAATTGAATTATACCCCCAGAAATGATTTCTTGACTATAGAAATATAGTCCCTAAGTAGTTTACCTGAAAAGCATAGCTGTGTGTGGTGTGCAGGGAGTCATACAGGCAGGGGAGAGCAAGTTCACGTTCTGGCTGTCGAAATTTCCAATCGTGCTGGGGATTCTACAGAGGATGTCTCTGGTGCTCCATGTGTTAGGGTGGTCAGATTGGCAAGGACTGGTATTCCTCATTGTGCTATAGATTGCCTTTATCTTCAAGTGCTTGCCAACATGAGCTCTTCCACTCGTGGATGTAAAGTGCAATCTGTTGAGTAAAAATAGATCCAAAATATGACATGTTTGCTTTGCTTTTTGAGCTGTTCGTATAAATAAAACAGACCCCATTGTGTCAAATGAGCCCCACTGTGGAATCCCTCAATTATAATCAAAAAAGGGACTGTGTAAAAGTGTCTATGCAAATAGAGAGCAGGTCCTAATAGAGGTAGACACTGCAAAAGCAAATTCATGCTATACTGTAGTTTATATAATAAAAAAACAGAAACATGCATACAGTATTTGCTGCATAAAAATGTAACTCAAGTGTAACTTCAGGCTAATTAAATCATAAACCACATTGGGGATGCTAAAAAGGAAAAAAAATCAGTTCTTTAATTAATTAATAAATAACAAAAGACTGTCCACAATTTAGAAGGTATCCAGGCAAGAGCGCTGATCTCTGTTTGATAATGAGCAAAAGAAAATAGAATAAACAAAAGCTAATGAAAACAAGTGACTGTAAACTGCCCCTTAGAGATTTAAACACAAATCCTGCCTTCAGAGTGATGCATTGACAGCTGTGATATCATGTCGTACTACCGCTACTGAAACTTCTTGTGCTGAGGGTCAATTCTGTGAAAAGCCATTGGGTCAAATGCTGTCCTGAATCTGTGGAACTGTCAGTGGATGTCATCATGTTCCCCAGCAGTGTAAATCTGACATTGAAAGACCAGAGTTCATTGTAACACCAGGGCACCTTTCCCAATTACAGAAACTTTGGGCCACTTCACATAACTAATCTGTCTGCATCTGAAAATGTACAATCATTAGCTAACTTGGTCTTCCTGCTACAGATCAGCAGCACACTAACCTTAAATAAGTTGACCAAAGAATGTTGCAAGCAAAAAAATAAGTGTCTATATCATGTGACGGGATTGAAAGGAGTCCCTGTCGTAATTCGCCCTCCCGACCACCGGCAGCGCTGTGTAGGGTTGACCGTGATTGGGTCAGGAGGCTGAACTCTGACCATACAGGAAGTTCCGGGTCAGGCGGCCATCTTGGACCAAGGTGGAACCATGCGGCCGTCAGGTCCCATCATTGCAATCAGCTGTGCTGTTCTCGTCAATTGGCTGACGTGGGGCAGCGTGCTGATTGCAGGGGTGGGACTTGGCAGCATTTAAGCAGTATGGTTTTGCCATTCAGGTCTCTGCCCTGAACGGAAAACATACGCTGTGCTTTGTTGTTTTGTTTTATCAAATTGCTGTATTCACAGAAGCTTGAAACTTGGCAAACTTTGGTGGATTGCGGCAGTGAAGAAAGCCCAGGACAAGCCAGTAATCCGTGGCAGGGAACCAAGAGGCAGTGAGAGGAAACCCACTGCAGTAGCACGGAGAACCCAGTGCTTCCTTTATTGTTGTTTTGTAATTAGACGTTTTTGTTTATTCTTTTTATTTGAAGCCTGAGTTTACCATTGCTGGTATTCCAGGTGGTTTTCTTGTTTATTTTCTGCAATGCTGGACTGTTCTATTTTTGTTAGTTAAAATAAAATCCTGCCTGTTACCATTGAAGTTACAAGGCTCCAAGGACTAAACAACACTTGTTTGTTTAGTCCGGCTCCTGTGTGCTGTTCTTTCTGGTCCTTCCCTAAAGTTCCACCCACTACCCTCTCACAATCAGTATTTCTTTAAGAGCTGAAACAGCTACTATATGATCTCACTGCACAGTAACAATGATGTGCGGTATTGGACAATATAAGGGTTAAAGTTTTTGATATTTCATTGTAATGATTTATAAATGATAGGCGTATTCAACAGCACATGCCAGATGCCAAAAAGGCCTTTTATAGCATGTGGTCTAAAAATTTGAAAGACTGACATTTCTACTGTATGTTGGAGTCAAACAATCTTATGGATGTGCAGGAAATTGACAAGTTCAGCAGGTGAGTCAGGTACAGTGCTTCCGGCAAAAATGTTGGCAGCAGACACCTACACCTGTGTGTGTGTCTATATATATATATATATATATATATATATATATATATATATATATATACTATTTCATCACAGGGTTACATTTCTTTTCTAATTTTCTTTGTGTGAATGCCCTAAAAAAAGGAAACGGCAATGTGAAGCATTTGTGAAGATGTTCCTTTTGGTCAAATGCTTTCATACTGTGAGCAAGAAAAATTGAAGTAAACAAGCAAAAAAAATCAAATGTTTCAATTTACCCAGTAAAAGTCTTGTCTTCCTGGATTTTCTGAAAGCTATGATTATATATATATAGAGAGAGAGAGAGAGAGAGAGAGAGAGGGAGAGGGAGAGGGAGAGAACCCAGAGATTAAATATTTTCTCGAAATGCACTGCAGCCCATATGTTATCTTTTATATTACATAGATTTTAAAACTATGATAAAATATTTTGTTGCTCAAGATATCTATCAATAGAATGTACCTTTTCAGGTTCAAACTCATTGCCATCTCTTTTTGTAATGCATAAATGACAATAACAAGTGTTGTAGCAATCTTTAAAAAAGACGCAACCTCCCAGGTCTATAAAGAAAAGCCAGGCATGTAGCTCAAGGAAAATTAGCTCTTTATTAGGCAGCAAACCTTAGCCTTACAGTCTGACCAGAGCCTCTGGGGAAAGCCCTGCACCTCGAAAGCAATGTTGCTAACAGGAAACCGCAATGCAAGGAGCGAGAGTAGCTTCCACAATAGCAGGCTGAGGGAGCTCAGCCCACTACACCGAGTGCCAGGTTCATACTCACTGCTGTCGTTTTTCATTACGCAGAAAATGAAATTTGGCAGGTGTGTGTCAAGCTCGGACACGGGTATTGCTTCTGGATTTCTCTGCGCTCTGATCTCAGTTAGATACGATTTTACCAGAGCCAATTCAAATGTGTTTTTCTTGGATGTGTTTACATTTTCTTGTTCACTAATAAAAGTTTTTCGAGCATCGCTGTCGGCTGGGTGTTAAAACGGGACAACATGTTGAGTTTGTGACAAACGCTTTTTGCTCAAGCGAATCTTGATTGACAGTGAAAGTCGTATTGCATGGGTAGCCGTGCACTATGACTTTTTTTAGCATGGGCCACAGTGTAACTATAGTTACTATCCATCATGGAGTCTTACCTGACAGCCACTTACAGAATGAATGTGTTATAGACTTTCAACACGTTAGCTAACAAGTGTGGCACAAATGCATTTTGTATATCTTCTGTTTCTGTCAAAAAGGGCATAACTGTCTATAGAAAGAAATCTCCCAGGTGTTATTTCCAAGGTCAAGCCCTTTTTCTTTCAGTTATATCGTTTAAAGTGTCAGAACCGGCAGTCATTTCAACTGAAATACATTAACATTATTTTTTTGGAAGCCACAGTGCAGAATCCCTATCTCTAATCAGCAGATTTTGCTTGAGACAATGAAGCTTTTTCTTTTGTAGTTTAATGTTGGTATTCTAATCCCATACAATATACCTAAAGCACCTTGCCCTTCATGTACACAGTTGACAAAACTCATCTACTTTTTTTACAGAGTAGGTGTTTCATTGTAACAGGCACAGTGTCTGTAAAGCAAGGATGTATAGTTGGGGCCTGTAGTCTTTCTCACCTTGTCTGCTTGCCTATAATTTAATCCTACAGCCACACAATGTCAGTTTATGGTCAACATAACATGTAGTGAACAATAAGTTAACAATCATCCCATTGTCTACCATTTAGTGAATTGGTCATCGCTTCTTTTTTTCTTACAAACTACAGATTAGCAGTCTATTAAACAGAATGATTTAGATGGCTGCTGACATCACTTTCTTTAAATTGACATCCCTGTGTGTTTTATTGGCCTTGTGTTTATGAAAAAAGGAAAAGGGTTGTTAGATTAAAAAAAAAAACACAAACAAACATAACGAGGTAAAGATTAGGAATCAAGAAGCTAGTAGCCTGCATTACACATCTGCCAGTTGTTAACGTGTTACAGTTGTTAAGATGTTAATTACTTAATTAAGATGTTAATTACTTAGTTATTCTTTAGATCAGCCGTTTGCTATAAAGACATTGTGAGGTATAGGACTAAATTACGGGTTAGTCAGTTCATGCAAATTCTGCCATGAATTTCTCAAATTGTACCTATAATTTCTCTTTAGTAAATGCCTTACCTGAGTAACATCCCTTAATTTGTATTCTATATGGTTTCTGTTCCTCTGCTGCTTTCAATTCATCCACCCCACATGAACAATTTTACTTTCTCTCATTCCCAATGTGAAAAAAAAAACCCTGCCTATTAAAAACCTGCTGAGATGCATGCACACTGGGGCTGTTGCATCTCAATGCATGCTTCTGGTTTTGAGAGCTGTGTAAAATCTCATTTCACTGTGGAGGAAAACGGCCCTCCCCCTTTACTGAAGAACAGTATTCACTAATCCTGAGATTCAGAAACTAGCTGCATGATAATCAGAACTTCCCATCACTTGGTGAGATTCAAACGATACGAGTGCAAAGGGTCTGTTCACTCAAGGCAGACAATACTTTAGTTTGCTGAGCCACTGCACCTGCCTGTGTCTTTCTTGAAGCCTGAAGCCTGAATGCTTTGTGCTTGAGATCTTAGAAACTGGGTAAGGTTGAACCTGGTCAGTACTAGGTGTGGAAAATCTCCAATGGGCACCGATTACCAGAACCAGCTATGCTTGTGGTGCAGTAAGGAGTACTTTCAGTAACAATAGAAACCAGCGGATGCCTCATCGTTATGCAAATTATTTCAAATTCATAGGTCTACAATAAAGTTGTGCAAATGTCAATCTGCCCCCGGTTGTGATTGATTGTGTCAGCTGGAAACTAGCTCATTAATAATGTCTGACATCGCCAACTGTGAATACATCAATTCTTTATAGACACATACAATACTTTACTATACAATGAAACACCACCCTGTAAACCTACAAGAAATCTATCTGAGATTTACAGTGCTGCCAAAAGAAGAAAAAAAAAACCCTGTTGTGAAACCCTTAATTCTGAATATGCTATAACATATGTCAGTGGATGATGGATGGTAGCTGGGATATTGTCTCTCTTGCCCCTGTACATTGTAACATCAAACTTTAATTATCTGACTTCCATATTGTTTCTGTCAAGTTAAACATGATATGCACTGTGCTTAGGGCCGAAACAACATAACAACTGGGAGCAAGAATATCTGAGGATGATTGATTTTGTAAAGCAAATCCAACAAATACTGAGAAAGCTGCATTTTTGTTGCCTTGTACTTAACTAAAGGCTATTGTGGGTTATGTCTCTGATGGATAAAACAATTTAGAGCCTTAGAGTGTAGTATTTAGCATTTGTTTTGGAAGTCAGGGCAGTAGGACATGGGAGCTATAGGAAACAGTGAAGACCACTATGAAAATATGGTTGTTTCAAATTATCTGTACTAAGCAACTTGGATAGTTCTCAGAAACATGCTTTGTTTTCCCTTGAAGAAGTTTAGAAATTAGATAACTGTATATTTTAAACTGACACAAAAAATAATAATTTCCCCCATCTTTATTATTCTTAGTTTATTTAGCAGACGCCTTTATCCAAGGCGACTTACAGAGACTAGGGTGTGTGAACTATGCATCAGCTGCAGAGTCACTTACAATTACATCTCACCCGAAAGACGGATCACAAGGAGGTTAAGTGACTTGCTCAGGGTCACACAATGAGTCACTGGCTGAGGTGGGATTTGAACCTGGGACCTCCTGGTTACAAGCCCTTTTCTTTAACCACTGGACCACACAGCCATTCTGCCATCGTGATTACCATCTTTTTCTTGTCATGGTAACAGCAACTTTGTCGTATTATTATTTGGTGATACATTTATATCACAAAAAAGTACATGTTGATGGAGGCCACTGTCCCTCACTGCTGCATGAAATATTATCAACCCTACCATTTAGTCTAGCCCTTTCCCTTCCCCTTTCCGAGGAGGAGACATTCTAATAAAGTACAGCCTGAGGGTCTTACCCTTCTGACTCAGGATCTTTTAGTCAAAGACAATAAACTCTACCAGCTTTCTACACAGCCGAACCTTAAAAGGGCTTTGCGGTGGAGATGTTTCTTTATTTGTGTAGCCCATGTGATTTAAAGGGTATAAATAAAGGGAAATGAATTGATTCAAAAGGGAGGATGTCAGTAATCATATGGTTAATGCTAAGTATGTGTTAATTGGAGAATTCAACTATTATCCCTAGTGGTAATTGTCTAATTGGGATTTTTGAATGTGTGTTTGGGGTGGGGCAGTGGAACAAAGGAAAAAGAGGCACAGAAATGCATTGGAAAGGAGTGGGGCTGAACTGGAGAAAGATATATTTTTGACTTGAGATGTATTGTCTGAACCTACTGTTTTATTTTGTTCCTGAAAATCCCATCTGCTTCAAAGAAGGATAAATCTTTGCCAATTAGGAATGTTGTGTGATTCCCGAGGTGTTTTGTTCCTGTTGAATTTAATGCCAAGCAAGAAGTTACTTCTGTGTGCCTGCAGGATGGAATAATTAACTGCCTTTCTGAATGTGTGGATAAAGAAACTGTTTGGAACTTTGCAAAGTTTGAATAATCAAAGACGATAATAAACCTGGAATACTTTCAGACTTTTAAGTTTGATTATACGTGTGAGTTTGTTCAAGAAAAGGCCTGTGGTTCAGCAGTCCTATTGTGACATTTATGGAAGTTTGAAATTACCATTGGATTTGCAGCATGATTTATACTGGTCGCAGGTTAAACCTCTGCTAAGATGAGTTGCCTGTTGGTGTCCAAGTTACAGTACAGATGGTGGGTAGAGGTTATTACTCAACTGTGAATTCAGCATTTTAGTGGCCTTGTTGCTTAACATACCCTTCTTAGCCTCACATACCCTCAAACATCTAGCCCAGGATACCTTGTAATATAAGTCACTAGCTGACAATTCAGCAATGAGATGGTAACTTCAGATCCTCATTGTTTTATTGTTTCTAAATTACAGAGCTGTCCTAAAAGAGATCCACATGGGAAAGTGTGGACCAGACCCTTTTTTATTATTTTATTTTAATTTTTTTATGGGGGATACAATTCCCCAATGTCAAATAACAAATTACCTTTAAATGTAAAGCCTCTTCACAATGCAATAGCGTATTACTCCCTCACTGCAGATCACTGCTTCTCAAACACTTTCACAGCTGAGATATTTCATAGCAGACATCATTATCTAGAGTTACAGTTCAGTAAAGCTCACAACTTTGGAAATTCAACTTAGGAAATGTGTTTATCTTGCTTAATCTACACTGGTTACAGATGTATTCAGCTGCATTTTGAAGCAGGAATTGATTTACTGTGCCTTTTTTTTTTTTGTTAAGTAACGAATGTAAGTTTGACTGAATTTTGTAACCAGATATTTTTATGACATGTTTTTGATGAAGTGAACAATTTAAGTTGTGCAGCATTTTTAAGCACTGTACGCTTAAAATAAGAATTTAACTAATGTTGTTGTAGTTGACATTGCGTAGGCTACATTTCTTTTCTACTACATGTAGGTCGAAGTTATAATATGCAATGTTTGACAGTAAGTAGCTATAAAGGTTAATGTCACATTATATTTTTTTTCTACGGAAGTGTTTTTACTAGTAGAAATGCAAAGTGTTATTTTTGTGTGACTGTTGTAAAACAAATGTATAAATTGCTGTCAAGCACGCAATATAATACTGCGTTATTCTTTGTATTCAAATTTTGAAGTAAATCCAACAAGTAAACAAAACCTGTTCATTTTTGTTAAATACATCAAGTAAACAATATGTTTTGTTTTATAATTATGAATGTTAAAAATTGTTTAAATGTAGGCCCTATGTCTTGTTCCAGTAGTTTACAATAGCTTACCTGCAGTGTCTATTATTGGTATTCTATCGGTGTTGGCCAATATGGGTAGATAACCATCGGCTATCAGTATCGGTCAAGAAAATCTTTATCGGTACACCCTTAATTACGTAAGTTTGGGATAGTTCAGGCTTTTCAACTCGCAACCCAATGCATTCTGGTAGGTGTAGTCCTGCTTCTCTTAAAGGTAAGAATGGTACCTGAGACAGGTAAAACCTACCAGAATGCATTGGGTTACGAGTTGAAATGCCTGAACTGTCCCGCTGAACACAGAGCCATACGGTCATCTTATAATTACGGTAGTTCTATGTTTGAACTTGGCTAGTCTTGTACATACAACCTTACCTAATGTAATATTCTGTATTTCATGATTAGTGCTAATATACAACTAGATAATAATCAAGTGGACAGAACTATTCAGTATATGATCACACCATTGGTAAAAAATATATAAATGCTAGATAATAATCCATAAACTATATTTTAATTACAGGTCTTTGGTATGGTTTATAGAATTATTTGTTTGAAATTGAAAATGCTACGCTATCTTTTCTAAAGTAGCAATTGCAGGCAAAGACATGCATTCGTTTGAGAGAGTTTGGTTTAGAATGAATATGGAGAAATCAAGTGGAAGGAAGAAGGTTTGAAGTACTGTAATCAAAAACACCCTGCAAGACATTTCAATACAGAGGTCAGGCTAGGCGTCATAAAGAATTTTAAATGCAGATTTATGTGTAAACTGAAGTTAAAAATGTGAAAATCTTGTAGGCTATAAACTACTGCATGTATTTAGGCCTAATTATTATTTTGACTGCTGGTACCTGGTGGACTGTATGAAATGAATTGAAACGCTCTAGCCAAACCTGTGTCAGAAAAATATACAAATGCTAGTTCTGCATTATCATAGCACATACTGTGTATTCATACAGAGTTCAAATAATACAACAACAACAGTAATGCAACAACAACAAAAGCATCCCTAACATGTGCCAACCCACAGAAGCATTCTCTGACCAATGACTTTTGCTTGATTGACAGGGAAAGCCATGAGATGGCAATCTTAATACAGTGTGTCGGAAAGGGAGTGTGCAGGATTCTTTATAAATGTGACTTACGAAATATCAGACTAATCTCTTTCATTTGACCTTATAGTGTGCATACTGGTAGTATTGTAACAAGCTGCCAGGTTAGCTTTCCCCTTGCTGGATCAGGGGCAGTACTTCAGGGCCAAAGCATGGGAGTGAGGCCCTGCTGTCAAAGCACAGGGAATCAAGCTAAGCTCTGGACGGTCCTTGTATCTAAGGAATTGGCTAAATTAAAGGACCATTTTGCAGTTTGAAACAAAGCTGTTAACTCGGTGTATTGTAATGCTTTTTATTTATATCGTTTTTCAGTAGAAAACAAACAATATGGGCTTCTCTATAGAAACAACATAAACAAAAGCACATTGTACATTAAATATTCGAGGTAAACTCTGACTCTGACTCTGACTGAGTTCTTTTTGTAACACATTTTTCAAGTGGCCAATTTCAAATGAAAAGCATACTATTAAAATGCCATTTCAATATGGTAGATGTTTCTATAGAAGAAATATCAGTCCTTGGTGAAGTGGTCTATATTAAAACTGGCAGTAAGCAGTTTTGACTTTTCTTCTGATTAATGTACTGATATTAGACCTGACTAGGCACTGCAGCAGGATATATGAAGCCAGAGGTTTCTCAGTATTCCACATGCTGTTGCTAAAGGACAGATGCCAGGTTTTTCGAGTGATTTCAACCCCCTTGCTGCAGCGCTTGTCGCCCCACGTCTCCCTGGTGACAGCCATGACAGTTAACTGGAGACGATGGGTGTCTTTTAGCTTGAGCCAATTACTGGAATGACCCTGATGCATGACTGTGAATATATAGATAGCTGTCACACCTACTGCTGAGAGTTGTGAATTAATGATCTGATGTGTGTGGCATGAACCTGCAATATTGTACTGATACAGTGTCACTTGTATTGGGATTTGGGAAACACGTATATTTGCTTATATAATAACTGAAAGATTGAGGTATCTTACTTAAATAAGTACTTTTTAAAATAATTTAAGGTTCCAGTTGTGTTGCCTGATTACAAGCCTGCTTATTGCTGTAACAGTATCTTTAAAAGCCTAATGATTTTAGTTTCCAGACAACCAATTGATAAATGCATTCAGTAAATCCAGGCAGACAAGACTTTTACTGGGTAAATTGAAACAATTGATTTTTTGCTTGTTTACTTCAATCTCTCTTGCTCACAGAATAAAAACAGCTGTCCAAAATGGAACATCTTGATAAATGCTTCATTGCCATTTCCTTTCTTTAGGGTTTTCACAAAAAAAAAAAAATCTGAAATCTTTGTACTGATTGATTAATTATATTTGTAAAGCATGCATGGTACGGGGGGGAAGTACCACTGTTTCTGTATCCCTTATGTCTGTGTGTGTGTTTTGTCTGTCATGGAGGTATCTGACTAGACAGCAATGTTACAGTATTACTCCTTGTGGCAAGATGGCTTGCAGTGGTGAGGTGTGGTGACGTCACGGACCAGGAAGTAACTGAACCAAAACAACGAATGGGCGGGTGAAGCTGGACACTACTGCGGTCAGCGTATTTAATAAATAATAATACAAAACAAAAGATTTAAACAAATAACAAAACACAAAACAAAAGGCGCGATGGCCAAACAAATAAACAGAAACAAGTATATTTTAAATATAGCAATTGCTTTGCTTTCTTTTGCTTTCGCTTGCTCTCCCGTGTTTTCCCGTACTCTCCTCTGTACACCCTCTCGCAGCACGGACAGCTGCAGGTTCTTATACTCTGGCCGAGGGGTTAACTAGCTGTTAATTATCTTATTACCCCTCGGCCACAGTCTGCACGCGTTTGGTAAGGATGCGTGACTGTCAGCTAGTTAAATAATCAGTAGCTGATCAGTCACGCATCCTCACAGGGTTTTTAAATATATAAACACATTAAGAAATACGCAGCGCTATTATCTGCGCCGCAAACAATAATATAAATAATAAATAAATACATAGGGGCAGGACACTCCGCCACACTCCTGTATATCTTAAGTGATTTATGCTGTACAATACCTATTCGGTACATTATTTCAACAATTATGGTACTAAATCAAATTGCCGACAGACTAGCTCTGTCTTCTAAAACTGACCTAGGGCACTGTTTTGAAACAGTTATTACAGTACAAGAAACAAATGAGTTGAAGGTAGGGGCAGTTAATGTACGGCTCCTATCTGACAAGTTGTCTGTCATTTTGCTCTTGCTTCAAAACAGGGCCCTTTGTGTCTGCAGACTCAAAGCCTTCAGCATGTTGATTGCTTGCCACCAACTCACTAATATTAATACTGTGTATCAGATCTTAAACACTGAAAGACTCCAGATCAGCTTGGGTTATTTCAATCTTTCAGTCTTCTCTTGTTGCTGTCTTTTGACTGACAGTGTATCAGAAAGATAATACTGTGAGGCCGGGGACCAGCCATAGCCCGCAGTTTGTTATATGTACTCTTACAAATATAGTTTGCTGTTTAGTGTAATGTCCTTAAGAATGTTCTGGTCACAGAAATGTGTCTCTTGTATACACAGGGCCATATTCAGTCTAGTCTAGCTACACTTTGCTGCCTGAAAAAAATCCAGGGCACAATGAGTGCTAACTGTGGTATTAGTCCTCGTACAATATTATCAGTGTTTGTCCAACAGTATTTTCCGTCATTGTGTTTTCCAAGCTATCTGTGAACTAGCTGATTTACACAATAACTATCTACAAGCTAAATAGGATCTACATAAATAAATACATGCTTCTATGCTTTCATCTTATTTAAATTCTAGGACTGTCTCATACAGTACATTCAGCTCAGACTAACTGGTCTTAGTGATAAGATAAGGTCTGATGTGTTTAAACTGCACAATGTAACCAGGGTCTAGTTAACTCTCTTTTCAGCACTACTGTTCCATTCAAGATTGTTTTTCATACAAAATGATAACATTTATAAAGTGCTAGCCTGGCTGCTTTGCCATGGCAACACAAGCTTATCTTACCCAGTCCCATACGTATTATTTATAAGGTTTCTTTTGTTTTTGTTATTCCCCAGTTCAGCACACTCATGGAAAATTACTTCTAACAGCATTTATTTTACAAAAACACTACTTTGTATTCACAACACCTTGCCTTACCTGTTTATTAATGCAACATGTGTCACCCTACCCAGATTGCAGGCGTGTGAAATGTATTATACAGTAAATACAGCATATGCACTGTTGTATGTACTGTATCAATACACTGCTAGAGATGTTCAGAAAGGGGATTACTCTGTTAGACATATCTTTAAAATGCACCGGTGTCATGACAAAGGGTTTTTATCAGTCGTTAAAAGAATATTTGAATATAAAAAATCCACATCAAATGGACTAGGAATGCCTGTAAAATGTAAATGATGTAAATTATGTAAATTCTTGTCTTACATTTAAATTCTTACTCCATAAGGACACTAATCCTAGAGTTTGGAGTCCACGACTGTAGCGTTCATGAAGGTGTCCATTCCCAGTGTGATACCAGTCAATTGTTTTCAGTTTTCAACATTCAACATCATATCCCCCAAGGGAACAGAGGATGTAGCCCATAGACAATGTGCATCAAACAACACCTCCCATTCCACAAAGCTGTCAGAAAATGTTGGGTTGCTTTCTATAGTCAGTTGTCTTAATTCTAAGGGTTTAGCTGTCAAAGGTCCATCATAATCTACAAAAGTGATTCCAGGACATTATTTGTGATTTATCTCAAGATATTGACGCACTTTTTGTTCGAATATTTACAGAACCACAAATAATACATTTGATTCCTGTATCTAGCCACAGGTGAATGATCTTGGAAGTTTAAATGTAATAGAGACTGCCTTTCCTTAACATAGCATAGTATCAGATACCATTGTTTAAAATGAAATACATGCTTGATGTAGCATGAGTTTCTTTCAAAACTGCACATATGAGACCTACATTGCCAATAATGGAGGCCACACAGTACAAACACCTTAAAAGGTGATAACGTTTTCCAGGTAAATGGATGCTTATACAAAAGCTATATGAATGTTAAAGATTGTTATACCAGCAACAGAGAAAAACAAAAAACAGACTTTTTATGTATTTTTTTTTTTCATAACAGTGTGGTAGAGGTTGCAGAAAATTCAAAATAAAAAAAGAGCTAAACTGAGTATTATACAGTAGTAGGTTTGAAGTGACAGGCTGTAACATGGAGTGGACCTCGATAAGGATTTACAATCTGATCCTAGTAAGGAGGTGTTTTTTTTTTATGCCAAGTCATTTATTACAAAGTGACAGAAGGCCAAGGCAGTCAATTATATTGAAAACCTAATTTTTTTTGATGGGATAATCAATAACCACTGATGATTTAATTTATTGTTGCCCTATTGCTCAACTGGCAAGCAGGTTTACATTGTAATTGACCTCTTACAAAAAAGTATGGCTGCACTGGAAAAATATAAACAAAGACATTTATGGACTATTAGAATTAGGAACCTGGCACTGGGATTAGTATGGTAGAAGATGTATTAGCTGAATAATTCAAGTACTGATGGTAAATTATTTTGGAGATGCAGCAATAGCCAGGCAAGTCCACTTCTATTAGAGTGATATCTTATGATTTTGAAACAAAAATAAGATCTGATTGCATTTTTATTTATTTTTCTTAGGCACTTGTCGACAAGAAACCCTGTCAAAACGCTATTACCTTACGACAGTCTTAATAGGACCCTCAAAAACAGATGTGGGAGTTGCATCTAAGTTTGAGGTGTATTTGATAGGGTCAGTACCAACACAAGACAACTAGACAGCTTGTCTTTGGGCAATAGATCATGTCTGATTATGTCTCATTGCAAGACATGCACAACATATTTTGATGTTCCAAATAACAGTCATTATGTCTTAATTGCTTTGGATTTAGTCATATACAGGTCCCCTGGTGACGGAGTTCAGGTGGCATCTGTCTGGCATCTGCAGTGATGTCTTGGGGAAGCTGCACTGCATTGTGGATAGCATAAGTCAGCAGAGTTATTAATATGTAAATATGTTATGCTGAGCAGGATTTAGGCATTAACAATGAGGTACTGGAAATGTAATTACTGTAACTTATTTCATATAATTATTCTCACTTTTAATATGAGATTATCTTGGTATGACGTGAACGTACACGATAAAAAAATAGATACGATTACCATTGTGACAGATAGGTAATGGCATTCAGTATTATAGCTGCCCTCTATTAACCTATGCAAAGTGAGAATTAATTACCACCACTGAAGATGTTCACCTTTGTCTCTCCTTTCAAGCACCTTCAGTCTATTGAATTTTTTGCAAGCAACTTCTTGCAGTAACCTATTGCACCCACAACCTTAGCTAAAGATTAATCTAATCATGATAAAGCCATCAAGTGATGGTAAAGTGACATCTCTGGGCCGAGGAGATATTGTGCAGAGTGGAGCTCTTCTCCTCTTCCCCGGAACTTCTCCGTGGACTTGAATATCTCCAAATCCTGGCAATTAAGATTGGTATTGCTGTTTAATTTGGTCCATTTGTTTCACAATAAAATACTGACATTGCTGAGTTCACATAATGTACCATCATAAATCAATTTGAAGGCTTTGAAAATAAAATGAAAACAGCCTCAAGCCAGAACAAACTTTTTATCTCATAGTGTTGCAGCAAGATGTGGCAGTAATATGGGACCCTCTGATAATTTAGAAAATGTCACAGTACAGCAATAACAGATATGGTAATCATGTAGCATCAACATAAAGTCTCAAACTAATCTTAAAACCAGCAAAGTCTAAAGCGTAATTAACCATCAAGCAAAAAACAATTACTCCAAAAGTATGAGTGCTTCTTACAAAGTGCTTTAGTTAGGTGGCCCATATACAGTGGTTTATTAGCTGTGTATTCCCTCACAATGTCAGTTTGTAAACAAGGGCAACTTGTGGGGCTTGTTTTGATATCACATGTACTTAGATGTTGTTAGAAAAAAATGTTTATTTTTATGGTGGATTATTAGGCTGTGTATTGAAGGATTTTGAACTGAATTAATTAGGAGAATGATTTTCCATGATAAAGGAATTTATGCTAAAGTAACGGAATTGGCATGCTGAAATGGAATTACGTGTTTAAAAAAATATTATTTCCCAGACTTTATTTATTTTGACAAACACAAACAATAATACATTTGATGATCCTTTATTCTCATATTGCCTGTGCTTTCTATTGCACTTTGTTACCCTCTACTGGCAGCTCTAAAAAACTAATATATATATATATATATATATATATATATATATATATATATATATATATATATATATATATATATATATATATATATGTACCCTGTGCTAATCCACCACCTCAATCTAATTATTTATGTCTGGCACAGGGCCCAAATACATATAGCAAAATTGCAAAAATTATTTTAACACTAACACATATGTTATTGGATTTATGTCTACAGTTGACATGACATTGCACAAGTAAGCTTCCATTGTTGTTACATTTAGAGTTTTTGCCTAACATTTCTTGAAACAAAACCACGTTTAAAATAAGTAGGCTATCCAGCTGCAGTCACTTGTCTCTGCTAAGTATTGTTACTAATACATTTAGATACTGAAACTGAAAACAATTCTGAAAATATAGTAATCTCTCACTAGATTGAAATGAACTGAGTATATTACATTCAGTAGAGCTGTGAATAAGCTGAGAAAACGTTGTATTACTGTAGCTCTTATTATGCAGCATATATTGTAATACATTTGACCTGTAAATATGAATACAAATGTTTCTTAACGAACACTGAAGATAATAGCCTTTTTTATACAAGTTATGTTGCTAAGCCTGTGTATCTTGACTTTTCTATTGCTCTTTGCAGTGCTTTTTCAATTTTTTCTTGATGTGCCTGGCGTGTTGTTTTCACGCTTATGTTTTAGCTGTGACAATCTGCCTCTGTACCAAGCTATTGTTGTTTTTATCGGTTATGTGGGAGTGTGAAAGGATGGCTGCAGTGCGTAGCTGCGGTGACGTCACAGACCAGAACAGAAACCAAAACAAGGACATAGCGGGGCGAAACTGAAGCGCAACAGCACTCAGTGCGTTTATTAAATTATTAAATAATACAAACAAAATAGTTAAACAAACACAAGACACTACAAAACAAAAGGGCACAAGGACCAAACAAACAAACACTTATCAAGTAGTATGCTGGTTGCGAAACCAGCATACGTAGCAATTATTTATTTATTTTTTCACAGACTTACGTCTCTCCTCTGACACTCTCCCCATAATGAGCGGGGTCTTTTATATCTGTGGCTGGAGCCTTAATTACCTATTAAACAATGACCTTATTAAGGCTCCAGCCACATTCCCACGAGCTTTTACAGGAATTCAACCCCATCCACACCAGCTACACTTTGAGACCAGCTTTTTCGCCAGTCTCAAATAGTAAACAATGACGGACAGCTTTCTTCTGTCCGCACAAAACACAACACACATGTTACTAATAATAATAATAATAATAATAATAATAATAATAAATTACAAAAATAGCGCACAATATATACAGATGCAGGGCTACCCGTCACATATGCCCCCCCCCACCCTTGTGCGCAGCACACATGGCCTTTTCGGCCACCTCCCCCCTTAGTCCCCAAAGTCCTAGTTTACAGTCCTGGCCCAGGAACAGGGGCAGCAACGGGCCAAAGGTGGCGGCCATGGTGGGAGGTCCTCCTCCCACCCCAACAGCTGTAGTGGCATGTATTTCACAGGCCGGCTCCTCCGGCCAAGGCAATCTTGACAACCGCCCGGCTGTCTGTGGGGGTGGTCTTCTGACCTTCCTGCCCCCCACCCTTCTCTGTAGCCGGCAGTTCCCTCTTGTGGGGCTCCGGCCACCCAATTCCCTGCAGCGAAAGTGCTGCGGGGGAAGGTAGTCTCCTGACCTCTCCCCCCTTCTTAATAGCTGGCAGCTCCCTTTTGTTGGGCTTTGACCACAGTATTTCCTGCGGCAAAGCAAGGCTGACAGCGACCCCAGGCGAAGCTTAAATGGCGGCAACCCCAGGCGAAGCAGTTCCGGTGACCCCAGGCAAAGCAGAGCCGGCAACCCCTGGCGAAGAAGAGCCGGCGACCCCAGGCGGTGGCAGTGGACCCTCGGGAGGCGACGGCGGCAGGAGACCATCGGGAGGCGACGGCGGCAGCGGACCCTTGGGAGGCGACGACGGCAGCGGACCCTCAGGAGACGAACTTGGGAGGGGAGCCTTTGGCCATGGAGGCTGCAGCGGGAGTTCCACTTCTCCCTTGTACCCTGTGACTGGTGGCTTCACAGGCAATGTGGAGCAACAGGCAACCCCAGGCGATGCGGAGCAGCAGGCAACCCCAGGCGATGCGGAGTAGCAGGCAACCCCAGGCGATGCAAGGCTGGCATCCTTGGGCGGAGCAAGGCAGGCATTCTTGGGCGGTGCGAGACAGGCATCCTTGGGCGGAGTGAGGCAGGCATCCTTGGGCGAGCGAGGCAGGGCAGGAGCAGTCCCTCCCATGGCGGTGGAGGTGGAAGCGGTAAGCAGTCCTCCCATTGTGGTGGAGGAGGGAGTGGCAGGTAATCTTCGAACATTGGTGGAGGAGGAACCAGCAGGTAGTCACCCTCTGCTGGTGGAGGTGGGAGCGGCAGGTAGTCCACCCCCGACGGTGAAGGCAGAACCAGCAAGTATTCACCCTCTGCTGGTGGAGGTGGGAGCGGCCAGCAGTCCTCCCATGGCGGTGGAGACAGAGGCAGCTCCTGCTGCTCTGCTCCTGGTGGTGGAGGTGTTGGAGACAGAGGCGGCTCCTGCTGCTCTGCTCCTGGCACCGGAAACAGTGGTGGGACCTCTCCCTCTAGCGCTGGAGATGGCATTGATCGCTCCTCTCCCTCTGGTGCTGGAAATAGCAATGAGGGCCCCTCTCCCTCTGGCGCTGGAGATGGCAGCAATGGCTCCTCTCCGTCTGGCGCAGGAGACGGCAGCGATGGCTCCTCTCCCGCTGGCACTGGAAACAGTGGTGAGGGCTCCTCTCCCTCTGGCGTTGGAGATGGCAGTGATGGCTCCTCTCCTTCTGGCGCTGGAGATGGTAGCAATGGCTCCTCTCCCTCTAGCGTTAGAGACGGCAGCGATTTCTCCTCTCCTTCTGGCGTAGGAGACGGCAGCGATGGCTCCTCTCCTTCTGGCACTGGAGACGGCAGCAATAGCTCCTCTCCTTCTGGCGTTGGAGATAGCGGGAGCCCTGCCATATCTGCAGCCAGGTAGCGGATTACCATGTCTGCAACGTCTGGGAGGGACACTGGGCAGTTTTGCTTTTCCCAGGCTTCCCATCGCTCTCCATCTCTGGCCCACAGGAGGTTGATCACATCGGGGAGGGCCTCTTCGGCATTCCTCCCAGGCTCCAGCAGCCAGCCCCAGATTCCCTCAGAGGAGAGTGACTTTGTCGGCCTCTGAATCAGCGGGACCTCTCCCGCTGATGCAGGATGCTCAGACTCCTCCATCTCCTGGCTGTGGCTGAGTGGAAGGTACTTGCTGTTGGATGATAACAAGGCTTCAATACCTTCCTTCTTATGGGATTTTACAGGCTTTATATTTGCTCAGCTGCTGGATGTATATGAAAGCTTGTCCATGACTGTGTTAAAGAAAAATCTCGTTTATGCCACTTGTTTTCAAATATGAACGAAAACTAAGTTTAATCATTGTTTTACTAATGAGACAAGTACTGGATAGTAAAAGAAAATTAGCTCTACTTTAAATACAAATATAATTAAAGAATCATTTCAAGGTTATATGGATCCAAAAAACAGCATGGATAATTGCTTTATAAATCAACTAAATTAAAAAGTAGGCATCATACAATGAAAGATGGAGACTGTACTTTTCAGATATTAAAATAGCAGAAAAATAAACCTTCATAGTCTGTAGGAGCTGATTGTTTTGTACACAAGGATCTAATAATGTGTCCCATAGCAGTAATACAATACTAAAACTGGAACTTGGTGCTTTGTGCTTCTTAATGAGGACATTTGATATATTGTACCAATTCAAATTTGCTAAATCACTGCACTGAAATTAAAATGTCATGCCAAATACTCCATAACTGTTGAATCTATTGTACCAATATGTAGTCACTGTAGAAGCTGCATGTATTTAGTAATAGCCAGCAGCACTGAAGAAACATTTTAAGTTTAACTGGGCCCCACTTTGATAATGGACTGAAATCCAAGGTTAAGTAAATTGACAGTTGTATCAGGTTGTTCGTTGGGCAATTTTAACTGGATTGACTATCCCCCTTTGAGTGATAGCTGCCACATGTCTTGAGTACAAGTCATTCTTAATTTAGCTTAGCTATTTGGTGGTATGACTGGATGGTTTCCCTGGGTTTATGCTTGTTTTATAATATATAAGAAAGACAAGTATAAGTCATCATCAGCTTGCTTGGTACATAATGAATTACTTGTTAATGCCCCCATCTCTTTCTGTTAAACAGTGCTGCTTGTTGTGCTGTAAACATGTTGGGGTCTATTTTAATGGATATAAGCTGCAGCCGTAAAACAGAAAAGAAATTAAAAAAACAAGTGTAAAGTATGGCCTTCAATGTTTTTTTTTAAATTATTATTCTACAGTAGAACTGTGTACACTGTTTTAGGGGTTGGTAGTGTGTATGTATACACCGATGAAGGCATTACATTAAACTATTTGTTAATTTACCTTTTACCATAGTTTGGAATTAGAATTTAGTTACTAATACAGTACCGGTGCAATTACAGTGTAAAAATGTCACTCAAATAGTGTTACCGATGAACAAATACGTCTGGATTATTAAAGTAATTTACTCCAAATTATTATTACCTCCATTTTTTTTTTCAAAAAGGAAGAATTGCAATTGGTATTTTTTTTTTTTGGAAGAAGAAAATGTGCCATTGATTATTTGGAGTAGTAGCTAGCCCATACTTTAATACACAGTAATCATTGTATTTATCTTGCTCTTATTGTATTATTACCTGTACTGTAACACTTGAAATGTATTTGCTTACGATTGTAAGTCGCCCTGGATAAGGGCGTCTGCTAAGAAATAAATAATAATAATAATAATAATTAAAGTTAATTTAAGACTTGTATAAAAAGTTAATCAACACAAACACGCTCTTTTTACCCGTGTTTGCTGCCCAACAATGGTCGACTCAGGAGAATGGTCATTAACAGCTAACATCATTTTTATGTTTCAGTAACCTTCTCTCCAAGTACAGCTGGTACACCAGAGTATAAACATATAATACTGTTGGCTTACGAAACAGCCTTGCTTCAGTGAGATGTGAGGTAACGTGTTGTGGCAGATTCATACCGATAATCAGATAGTTAACACACTGTCATATTGAGTGTCTGTCATCAGCTGAATTCTGTTCATCCTTAATAAGACTCAGTGTGCAGCAAAAGTTAACAGTCTGATTCACCTTCTTCACATCTTATACTAACCTCATAGCACAGGTCTGATACCGATTCAGTGACCGCAGCTAGTGTGACATGACAGGCCTGGCATCATTCAGACCTGCCACCGCATAGCTCTGCTATAAGATATCGCTCTCACTTAAGTGATAGTTTCTGTGTTGAATCACGTTCCAGGGATGCCATTTGGACTGAGTAATTTTGAAGCGGCATCAGTAAAGCTTGGAAGTACTAAAAGCATTCCACTTGAAAATGGTTATTCAGGTGACCCGCAAGTAAAATGGATATGGAGTTGGTCTTTGAGACAAACTTATCTGAATTGTATTATCTCCAAAACACCTTGTGTCTCTAATCCTGTGAAAGGTTAGCGCTCATCAATCCGAGAGGATGGAGGTGGGAGTTGATGTCAGTGGCTGACGATATCCGAGTGCAGGAGTTTGGCTGGAGCACAAAGAGCCATTAGTCTGTACTGTGAAAAGATGAGCAATTGGGTAAACAGACACCGGGGATACATTTGCACGCTTCTGGAGGCTGTTCTCCAAACAATGCCATTTTACAAATTACTTTAGTGAGACATTAGCAAGTCTCAAATGGATAATGTTTTTCAACAAAGGCAGCTTTGAATGACATTTTGACTTATTTAATAAGCTACCACTTTTCACTTTAACATATCTTAAGAAGAATGGGTAAATGGGGGAGGGGGTGGGGAGTTGATGGTGTAAATACCAAGGGTGGGGCACATCATGTTGCTTTGTTTAAAGAAATGTATTAATAATAATAATAATAATAATAATAATGAGCCAGGAAGGTGCTGTTAAAATTCTTAATTTTACATGCATGTCCACAATAGAAAGTTATACAGTAAATAAAACTAGCATTTTCTAGCTGAGAGCCCTGTAGTATGGTGGAGAACCTAATTGCCCTTGTTTTGATTGCAAATAGAAACAAAGTCCTAATGATTGTGTTGTTTTTTACACAGGGATTTGCACTGTGTAATGGGCTGCTCTCCTACTGAGCATACCAGATTAAATGATGTCCTTCTATCTGGTTATCTCTTCGTATTTCCAGCAGACCAGGATGACATTTTGACTCCTAGCATATTGAAGTATCGACAAAGGCTAGCAAACTACAGTAAATGAATATTATAGCAGCTCTGTCAAAATGATGAGCATGACTAAAGTCGACCTCTGTGAACTTTGTTTCCCAATAATATGCTCTGAAACCTATTCACAAGAGTACTGGCTGATTATGTTTGTTTTGTTGTTCAATTATTTAGAGCTATCCATGGGATTCCGTAGAAAATGACTTCTTATCAGATAAGAACACAACTCTTTTATAGAAATATTGATCATAAAACTCCTGTCCGATTCAGTAGAACATACTGTACATGACTCACAGTCGGGATTAAATGTGAGGGCGATAATTTTAAAGCAATTGAAAGGGCGTAAAAACTGCATCACCACATTGCTTGCTAAGTACTTTGCTTGAAATATAGAAGGACACCAACTGACAGCCAGTTTAGAATTACAGCGCCTTACAGTCATAAACACTTGTGTAGAAGTAAATAACAAGACACCAAGTGTCTGCATGACTAGACAGTGACACAGCTGACCTGAAATAAATCTGCAAAGTCCCCATTTACCAGTTACAGAATGAAATTTTAATACCATATGTGAATCAGAGTATGACTTTCTTAGCTTGCCATCCAAAAATACTTTTTAAATTAAAATATTCCGGTGTCAGTCCATAGTTTTGTTTAAAGGAAATAGCTTTTTTTTTTTTAAAGTGGTATTTACGTCTTTATTTAAAACAAAATGGTAATTACATTTTTGTTGTATTACTTACTTAATTATTTATTTGTATTCTGTCACATGAAAACTTTTCTCATGTAAAAAGTCTTCTAGTTATGCATGCAAGTCAGGATGCCTTTAGAGAAAGGTAGTATGTTTGTTTTTATTTGGGCTCGTAGAGCCCAGGCTAAAAGCAAGTTTCACAAGCCAATACAACTTCACAGTGTGTGTGGCGTAGTATTTTTGTTATTGATACTGTACAGTAAAACCTGTAAAATCTGGTGTTACTTGGGACTGGAACATTGTGCTGGATTAGACAGTGTGCTAGACAGTGTGCTGAATTACAGAGTTACTGTATACAAAAAATAATCTAATGCTGTACGTAACAAAGGTAAAAGGACAAAACAGTTTTAACGCTTAAAAAAATAAACCTTCTTATTGTACATACACAGTATAGTAAACACAATAATGTCTCAACAAAATCTATACCTGTCATTAGCACAAACCTGTTTAAACCATTCCCATAGAAAGATGTTCATTTATTCGTACTGTACCTGCATGCAAGGTTCAGGCGCTTTCTGGCAGCTTTCACGTTTTCTCTGTGTTGCTTTTACTTAGGCATCTTTTCAGAATGTCTGAAATGGTTTGCCTTGAGATGTTACATTTTTCACTTGGCTTTTGTTTTTTATACTAGTTTTAAACTTAGAAAAGAAAATGACCTGGTACAGGATTGCACAGTCATTTGCATTGATTTTAGGCAGAAGAGATTTGAAAATCATGCCAGATTCCAGAATAGACGGGTTATGGATTGTAGAGGGTATCACACCATCCATTTCGACAGGGATTTGGTCAGGACCAAAAAAATCATGTCAAATTGTACAGAATGCCGGTTTGTAGAGGTGCTAGATTAAACAGGTTTTACTGCAATGAATTGTTCAAACAACTTTTCAAAAGTGAACATTACCAAATATTTTCAAGAATCTGTCATTCAAATATTTTATAAGCGTTTAGTAGATTTAATAAAATGTTAACTCTATCGTATTTTCCCCCCTCGCCACTGCTTTTACAAAGCCTTGTGTGTGAAGGAAAGGTTTTTGTTTTCATCAGCATCTCATATTCTTATTTAAACTATAACTTGCTGTTTTCTTTTTCCCCCAAAATCCTGTTTTTCAGAATTCTTCCGGGAGCTCCTGGAAAACACCAAGAAGTCCTTAAATGACATGTTTGTGCGTACGTACGGCCACTTGTACATGCAGAACTCAGAGGTGTTTCAGGACCTGTTTGCAGAGCTCAAGAGGTACTACACAGGTGGGAACGTTAACTTGGAGGAGATGCTGAACGATTTCTGGGCTCGACTGCTTGAACGGATGTTTCAGCTGGTGAACACACAGTACCACTTTACAGAGGACTACTTGGAATGCATTAGCAAATACACAGACCAGCTAAAGCCTTTCGGAGATGTGCCAAGAAAACTCAAGGTTCAGGTTACCAGAGCATTCATTGCTGCTCGCACCTTTGTCCAGGGTCTCACTGTTGGCAGGGAGGTGGCCAACAGAGTGTCCAAGGTAAGGAGAAATAAAGCCCCTTAAAAGTCTTTTTTATGCAAAGTCTTACTCAAGGAAACAAACCCTTTTCCTTGAACACACTTTTTAAAGTCAGCAGATAAACAAAATGTTTTTACAATGAATACACACCTGCATTTGCACATTTATGTTTCATAAAGCACAATGCTTTTGATGACCTTATTACATATTATTTTGAATTAGCGGTCACATGTATGTGGTAGCTCGCTTGATTCTTAACTTATTGCTGTGAAACATACCAGCTTGTGACACAGCTTCAGTGTTCAAATATCCAGTTTAATAATGAAATCTTGATTACCCTTCAAAAACACAAAACAGATTAATTTGATTAAATTTGCAAACAAAAATCAGGGCCTGTGGCAACTTCTGACCTTGTTGAAACTATTACTACTACTACTAATAATAATAATAATCGTTTTTGTTGTTGTTGTTAATAAGGTGATCTTTTCAGCTCCACCTTCAAACATGAGTCTACAAACCTCCACAACCCCATAGTTAATGCATGGATATCTTTCCATTTACATGATAATATCATCATAAGTTACAGCCCCTTTACTTGTGAGCCATATAGCTCCTTTGCACTTGGATTGACTGCAGCCCTGGACATTAGTAACACTAGGGTTTATACTGTTGCGTCTGATTGGAACTGTAAAACACACTATGGTGCTACTGTAGTAATAATACAGCAATCGTATAAGAGTGTTCTGACCAAAAGTCTCGATTGAAGACATTGAGAAAAACGTATTGTCAAGAGGTTTGTCATTGAATTCTACAAGTTTTTTTTAGTATTATGACATATGTATGCTATTGCAACACAACAGTCTGCGTCTTTCTTGAGCAGCTTAAGCAAATTGCCACCCAATTTGACATTGATGGATAATCTTTTTACCCCTGCCAACACACAGCTTTGATTTCCTCTAAGAACCATGAGCTACTTGCCCAGAGCATAAAGACATACACATTTATAAACGTTATTGAAACAAAAGAAAAACATTTTTCACAGCAGAATTAATATTTTTTGCTTGCCACCTCCAGCTGTGTACTGACCTTTAACTGTTTATTGTGGTGGCACTGTAGCCACAACATGTTATTTCTTTAATCCTGTTGATATAGAAATGGGTGTTATAATAATTATTATAATTAATTACTCCATTTAGGATAAGTACTGTAGACCTTGAAAGCCTGTGATTCCAATGGCAGGTAATGACTATATTTATGTCAGCAGCACCAAGTTAAGAAGGGATCGGGTAGTTATGAAGGCTTACGAGGAGTGCATCTTAACAGCCTAGTTCAAGGCATTGGCCGTTTAAATATTCATTTAAAGTGGTCCCAGTGGAAATGGGAATAGGTTTGATTAGCTGAGAGGATTTCATTTCCTGGATGTAAACATTGAGGACTGTTATTGCTGTTACTTATTCAAAGACTATTATTCTTAAGCATATGTAATTCCTCTGAACATAAATACTGAAAAATTAGCATGTAGGTGTAGCTGTTAGTCGTTTTAATTCACCCTGTCTCTTGTTTTGATCTAAATTGCTTTTACAGACATTTTTTCTCAGTATTATTAATTTAGTAGCTTACTTAAACCTTGTTTGCCATTTTATTATTTTGAAACTGATGCTTTTTGTTAACATAACCTAAATATATGAGGATGTATTTAGGTTATGCTTGTATAAAGAGTAACATTTAAGTCAGGGAACAGAAATGTTAGTGAGGGGGGCTCCCGAGTGGCGCATCCGGTAAAGGCGCTCCGTGTGGAGTGCAGAATGCGCCCTATAGCCTGGAGGTCGCTGGTTCGAGTCCAGGCTATTCCACTGCCGACCGTGGGCGGGAGCTCCCAGGGGGCGGCGCACAATTGGCAGCTTTCTGCCCGGGGGGGGCGGGGCTTAACACAGCCAGGCTGTCCTCGGCTCACCGTGCACCAGTGACCCCTGTAGACTGGCCGGCCACCTGCAGGCTTGCCTGTAAGCTGCCCAGAGCTGCGTTGTCCTCCGACCCTGTAGCTCTGGGCTGGCTGCAAGGCGGGCCTGCAGAGTTAAAAAAGAAAAAAGCTCAACTGACAGCACACGCTCCGGAGTACAGCGTTTGTTTGTCTTCGCCGCTTCCGAGTCAGCACAGGGGTGGTAGCGGTGAGCTGAGCTTAAAATACAATTGGATATGTTAAATTGAAAGATCTGAAGCCTGTATGTTTAAAGCCATGGCTTGTCTAATCTGTCAGACCAGACTTGATTTTCTTGTTATGTGGATATTGAACATGTGTAAAAGCAACACAATTAGATTATCAAAGCTATTTTATTCTAAAATGTCTAAAGCACTTTTTCTTCAGTCTAATAACGTCTAATAATAATATATAAATATTCTGAAGATTTGTGAATTGTAGTTGGAGTTTATTTTTTACCTAACAGTAAAAATTGTGCTAATGACAATTTTCACTAAAGTCCATGGTCCAGATTCTTTTATTTCTGCTAAGAAATAAAAGAATCTGGACCATGGACTTTAGTGTGGACCCAAGTAGCTTCTAGATAGTAAAGATTCACAATTTATGGATTCAAATAAGGATCAGGGACCTTTTCATGGCATTGCAGTTGTGTGCCTTGTACAGTGAGTAATGGAGATAGTGCAGACACTCTGACTATTAAAGGTGAATTCAACCCTATCATTGTTCTTATTTGCCTTCACTTCTGATGAGATTTTTGCATTATGATCTAGTGATAAAGGTATTGCTATGATATATTATGACTCATGTCTGTGAGCAGGGCCAGCTCAAGGATTTTTGCCGCCCTCCCTTCTCACTCATTTTTATATATATATATATATATATATATATATATATATATATATATATATATATATATATATATATATATATATATATATATATATATATATATATATATATATATATATATATATATATATATATATATATATTAAAACAAAAGAAAGTCTGTTTAGGCTACGAGGTGAGTGGGGGAGGGTCCAGGGCACACATGGTGGGTTTGTGGCCCTGGAGGAGGGAGGAGAGGTCAGAGTCTGGGAGGGGAGAGAAGGAGGAGAAGGAGGGTGAGTTAGTAGGGGAACAGAGGGTGTTTGGGTTGGAGAGGGAGGGGTGGGGGCGGCAGAGGGAGAAGGATAGGGGGGAGGTGAGAGAGAGCAGTGGAGGAAAGGACAGAGGGAGAGTGAGAGCAGAGGTTATGGTGGGAGGTGACAGTGGGGGTAGGTGGAGTAGGGAGAGAGGGGAGAGACAGAGAAAAAGAGATGAAATAGTGATCAGAGAGGTCCAGAGGGTTGACAGAAAGGTTGGAGGGGCAGCAGGCCCTGGAGAAGGTGGTCCAGTTGACGACCAGCTTTGTGGGTATGAGGGGATGGAGAGAGAGAGAAGTTGAAGGAGTGAAGGAGAGGAAGGAAACCGGCAGAATGGGTGGGGTTGGAGAGATGGATATTGAAATCACCTAACAGGACAGTTGGGGTAGACAGAGAGGGGAGGGAGGAGATGAGATAGTCGACTTCATCGAGAAAGTGAGCGAGAGGTCCAGGGGGATGGTGTACAGTACAATTAGCAGGAGTTGACAGGAAGAGGTTAGTTGGACAGTGTGAAATTCAAATGTTTTAACAGAGAGTGAGGAGAGGTCAGAGGGGACAGAAAAGAGTAAGGAGGGAGAGAGGAGAAGACCAGTCCCACCTCTCCATCCAGTGAGACGAGGAGTATGGGACAGGATGTGGAGAGAGGACAGGGCAGCAGGAGTTACAGTGTTATCAGGAGAGAGCCAGTTTTCAATGAGAGCAAGGAAATCGAGAGAGAGGTGGGAGGCAAAGGTAGAGATGAAATCAGCTTTGTTAGCAGAAGAGTGACAGTTCCAGAGGGCACCAGAGAGAGTGCGGGAGGGGAGAGAGTGGTAGGGGGAGAGGCAGAGGGATGAGGTTAGAGGGGTTAGGGGAGCATCAGCAGAGAGAGGACAGAGGACAGGAGTGAGAGGACAGAATATCAGGGATGTGAGAGACAGTCATAGCAGAGAGCTGCTAGGTTAGGATTTTCTCCAACAGCCTCTCCTTGCACCCTCACTTTGCAAGGGAACTGGTTAACAGCTGCTAAACTGTGCTAAGACAATACTTAAGCAATACAATAGTTTCAATGCACTTCAATGGGATCACATAACTACAAAAGCTGTGTGGAAAACAATCAAATTGCAAATCAACCTATATTCAATGTAACCACACCCACCTGGTAGTAATTACAACAGTGGATCACCCAGTTAAAACACCTTAATAGTGTTACTTAAATATAGCTAATTAAAGAGTTGGAATGAGGCCTCTAGTATCAACTGGGAGAGATTTGGAAAAGGACCTCGCTCTACCTGTCCTCGCTCAGACTGCCACAGCTCAGACTGCCCTTGGACTTGTGGCCCTTAGACTGCCACAGCTCTGACTGCCCTTGGACTTGTGGCACTTAGACTGCCACAGCTCAGACTGCCCTTGGATTTGTGGCCCTTAGACTGGCTTGCGCTTAGAATGGCTGGAGTTCTAAGACACTGATTGTCAATTTCTACTACCCTCTAGGCCTGGAGCTGTATACTTAACACTAAATTTGCATCAACCTCACAATTCAACACGCCCCAACACAGTTTGGATAACTTAATTACTTTTTAAAATTTTTAATTTAAGTGTAGGCTGGTTACCTAAGCAAGCAACAATTATAACATAAGAAACTACAATCCACTTACCTATTTCAACGCTGATTCAAACAGCAATGTGAATTCCAGCCAGGGGAAGAAGCAAAACTAAATAATTGCAGGGTTATAGCTCACAATATATGTGCAGGACACCACAGAACTGACACACACGCCCCCTAGTTAGAGGACAATAGAAAGCTAATCGCTGTTTACTTTACACTAAATTTGCATACGGTTCCATATGGTTCCATAACATCAGCAATAAGTTTTGCAGAACAAGAAAAAGTGATCTAAGATGTTGAACATTTTATGACAAGAAATATGAAGTATAAAATGTAATTATTTACTGTTTTTGCCGCCCCTTCAATTTGTCAGCTCTAGGTGGCCATTGTTCTGCCTATATGGTTATGCCAGTAAAATAAACACACAAAAAACAGATGCTCCTATATTTTGTTTAAATACATCCATCTGAGAACTAGAAAGACAGACAAATAAAAAGACAATTCTGACAAAAATGTCACAATATTTGGAAATTCTTATGTTTGTATCCATCTGTGCTCCTATCTTAAGTTAATAGTCTCCAAAGTCTATAAATGAATGTGATCTCTCAGAAGGAACAATTATTTAATAGCTAATTCTGGAGACTCTGCTGCTGATTTTGGCATAAACTTGGGCTTGGCTTTTCATGTTGATCCCCACAGAATTTGAAAAAGCTTGTCTCAACCACACCTACTAAATATATTCGTGCTGATGTGACTGTTTTAAATTAAAATCCAAATACATGGCATAATTTTCAACTAAAAACTGGTTTCTTATCATCACAATCAACACATACCTGAATGTTTTTGCACTTGTTTAAGGATAGTTCCATCCATCTGATCCCTGGAGAGTTACAGGCTGTGTACTGAAGAGATTCTTTAACCCAACCCCATTGCATTAACATGTGAGCTGAACTTCCAGATGTTCCTCTCATTTGGCTTGAACAATTGAATCGCCCTTTTATTGTCCCGTTGCCGTCGTTAGTTTCTTGTAAATGTGCTTCAACAAGGATTGAATTCATTCAGTATATAGATGAAAGTTCATGGAGCAATGCAGTTATTCCACAAATGAAGATAGCCTAATAATAACCCATAATCCTCACATGTGAAGCAACCAGAGCACACCATGAGTGTTTATTCATTTATTGATTTATTCTTCATTATACAGGATTATACGCATTCGCAACCCATACAGTATACATGTTGTGTACTGTAGCTCGCTGGCCCAGCTCAGCCAGATTGCTGTTTTAATCATATACAGTATAAAATTGTGCTTTGGTAAGAAAAGTGTATCACAGTAGTATTTCTGTTTTTAAGATGATTACTCTACACGCTAGTGTGGGTTTCTTTTCAAGTGAAATATAATCCGCCTAGATTACAGATAACATTGTAAAAGACCTTTGTCTCACACCTGAAACCCTAAAATAAATGTATTATCCAAGATTCGACACAGTGCCCATGCAGCAAAGAAAAAAAGCTCAGCAGTGAATTATCCCCATCAGAAAAAAAAACAAAACAAAAAAAAACATAGGTATAATAAGCTTGGGCACTGAGGGAAGCAGGAAGTGTCAGGATGCAGGCAGTCTTCCTCTGGTACTTGAATTACACTTTAATATTTAAAGTAGATTCAGCACATCCATTTCGGTACTTTGTTACTTTTATCAGGAGAGGGAGCTTTGCTGACTCAAATATGTTTCATTAAAAAGCACCATTTGCCTGAGATTCAGACCTTGTGTATTTCATTTGAAATATTGATTTTGGACTCTCTGTGATCCTGTCTGCCCAGTGACAACAGTTCAAAATATATCAGAAAACCTTGCAAAACTACTTTAAATAAACAAACAGACGTGACACACTGCAGGCATGGAGGGAAGGTAATGTATGTTCAATTGTGACCCATACTTCTTATGTTAACACAATATACTGCTATTTAAAAAAAAAATTCTATCTGGTTCTTGCTGGCTGTGCTTCTCAGTGTGGCTGTAGAGTAAAAGCTAGCGCTGGCCTACTGTATACACTGACAGTTACTATCAGATTTAAAGTTTGCCATTTAGAAAACCCAAGGGTTGTACCAAACAGCTGTTACTGGTTTTGCTTAGTAACAGGGTTATGTTCTGCTACATATAATTTTATGGCAATTGTCAGTAACAGGAAGAAACAGATGGCTGGTCTTGTAGTAAGGTATGAGTTAAAGGCATACATACATATGCATTTATGATATTGACTGTAGGTAGGTTTTCAAGTAAAATGGTGCGATGTTCACTCTATGGTGCTGTTACAAGTGTATTGTCAAGTAATATTCATTAATCACCTACCCACATGCTTCTGGTCATTTCAGGGCAGATTTTCAAAACATTAAAAAGAAAATTAACATATTTCTCACTGTTTCTTTAACTTTTTTAATTAATGTATTGTCTCATCTATAACAATCATCCTTAATCTGTTTTAATGTATTTAAAATGTATGCATGTGCTGTATGTGTGTACAGTTACATTATGTGTTTATGAATTTAAGTGACCTAACAGTAGATTTTCCTATAATCAGTTAAACTAGGCCAAGGGATGGTAACCTGTGCCCCCCCCCCCAAACATAGTGTTAACATGGTGTTAATTATACTTTTAGTTAGAACTGCATTAAGATAATTCAACATAAAAAGGCAGCCTTGTAGTAAGAGGGTAATGTGGTCCTTAGGTTAGTTCAGGGTGCTTATCCATAAACAAGGCTAAAAAACTCAGTAGGGGCTGAGTTCTCCCCTTGACCTGGTGAGAAATCACTGTCATACAAGTGATCTTGACAAACGGTAGTGCACAAGGATCTATCTAAGCAGAGAACTCTAATACAGCAAAATTACAGAACTCAGCTCTCTGGGGGTTAGACACATTCTCTGGCAAAGGTGTTTCATTTCACTGTGAAAAATAATAAGAGAGCAGAGAACATTCATTTCTTCTTTGGGCTGTCTAGGTGACAAGTATTGTCAGAAATATAAAATCACAGTATTTTAAAAGTGTATTATTGCCGTGGCGGTAATGTAGTAAACTTTATTAAACAAGGGTTTAAGATATAAAAAACAAAATGTATACAGCTATGGCCAACAAGTTTTGCATCACCTAGAATTTTTGGATTGAGACATAATTAAAAAAAAAAAAAAAAAAAAAACTATATGAACATGTGACAGGGATGGCTGTGTGGTGAAATCAGGCCAGATGCAGGAAGAAAACAAAGAATCAAGTACTGCAGGGCAAAGGTGCTGCAGCGCTGTTTATTTAAACAAAAAGATAAAATATTTTAACAAAAAAAACTCTTTGCTCACAGAGCAAAAATAAAACAAATCACAAACAACAAAAATAACAATCCTAGGTCAGGCTGGGCAGTCACTGTTCCTAGAATGGTTGTTTTTACTTTTAATTTCCTTTCTCCTCTCGATGCCCTGTACTCTCCTCTGTACTCCCACACAAATTGCAGAGAGCTGCAGGCTTTTATGCAGGTGACCATCTTCTACGCAAGGTTTTTAATTACTATTGGCAGAGGACGAGCTGTCGACCTTGCCTCTGCCAGAACACAAAATAAAAATAAAAAAACAAACGCACGGCTATGCTGTCATTTAAAAATACATAAATACATATAAATTAATAATAATAATAATAATAATAATAATAATAATAATAATAATAATAATAATAATATAACCAAACAAATACAAAATAATAAATTGCCCAGGGACGGAGTGGTAGCCTGTTCTAAAAATAAACAAATAATCATGTACAGGGCTCCTCGCCCTGTTACAGAACATAATTTAGATCTTTTATTTAACATCATGTAAACAAAGAAACTACAAAATGGTATCGCAAAAGTCTACCGGAAACCATAATAGCAGTACTGTATTTCATGTTAGATTTCAAAATGTCAAATTGTTTAATTTTTTTTTTTCGATTAGTACTGTACAGGTATATGGAAAACTACAAAGCGGTATGTAATTCAATATGTTAACGTAACATTATTCAGCAGGTTTCATTCAACTTTATAGGGTATAGGGTGATGCAACACTTTTGGCCATTGCTGTACACACACACACATATATATATATAGACGTCTTGGAGTTCATTTGGTAAAAGATGCCGTAGAGAGGGGATTTGACAATGTTCTTAGCTATATTTTACCATCTTAATATTGGAGGTTAAACTATATGTTATAAGTTATAATTCACACTGTAAATATTACAACAAAAAATATTTTACATTTAAAAACAAAAAGTGTATGCCCGTAAAAGTGTTTCTTCACAGGATAGTCTTATGAAAATGAGAACACAGGAATTAGGAGTGAGGAGGTAGGAGGTTTTAAATGTGTTGTTAACCACTATGATGCAGGGCTTGTATGATCAAAGTGTCTAGAACTTATTCAGGGGTGAACAACCTGATCTTACCTGAGGGCCACATAAAAACCTTCTTCTTATTCTTGCAACTAGGGAAGTGTTGACAAGATGCACAACAAAGCAAAAGTAAAAAAAAAAGTGACTTTTGTGGAGTTTACTTGGCAGTTGATTTTGACTAAAGTTGGTGTTCCTATAGCCACTCAGAACTAGAAATAAAATCGTTTCTGTGGCTAATCTTTTGAGAAGTATAATTCCTGAGGTTGACCCATTCTTTTTACACTATGTTTTTTTAGTTCAGAAGATAATGCGGTTAGTTTAACTGTCATCTTGAATGTAGTGTCAGAGATTATTACTTTCCTGGGAGCAATTTGGGATGATTACATTTCAGACAGAGAGAGCATCCTGTAGCTGAAAAGCATTTTACAGGAGAAAATTCTGCAATTTATATAAAGATGGTCTAAAGGAAAAAGTAGCCACTTTTTCTATGATCCAAAAAAGGCTATTATCATGTTGAGACTTGCAAACTTATTAAAACCATTGTATAATTCTAAAAGCATCCAGTGAATATATATATATATATATATATATATATATATATATATATATATATATATATATATATATACAGTATATATAGTGAACCAGGCTTACTCTCCGCCGTTTGCCCCTTTCAATGATACCCAGACACAGAGACTTGAGATGACGTTCTATTTTTAATAAACAAAATGAAAACAAAAACCTAACTCTGTTTTTGGAGTGCTGACTACACACGTCAGGAACCTGTCTATCACCGGACAGCTAATCTGTTTACCGGCTACAAAACAAAACAGAACACACCGTATTTAACAAGTCACAAAAAGGCTTCATGCAATAAATTTTTCTCATACGGTTGAGCACTCATTCAGTCGGGCTTCTTCACACAGCAGCAGCCTCGAGCAGACTGGCTGCTTTCTTTAAATACCCTGCACCTGGCTCTAATTTACAATAATAGCCAGGTGCAGGTGATAAAAAAACTAATAAATCATAATTCAACAATAATCAAAATAAGCAAACATTTCTGGCTCCCTGCCTTGTTACAATATATATATATATATATATATATATATATATATATATATATATATATATATATATATATATTCACACACTGTGGTTTTACATTTAAAGAGCAACATTCTGTTTGGGAATGTCCTTTCATAAAACAATAAAAAAAGCGTTTGGCTGCTTCACAAACCATATGAATAAATTAAACCATCCCAATGCATGACTAAAATACATTGGAAGAAAATTAGTCCAGTTCACATCTTCTTTCAAAATGTGAGATCTGTGGGTTATGGTAATAACCATCTCCCTTAAAAATATACATGTACTAAAATAGACTAAATGCATGTGATACATAATTTATCCTACATGATACTTTATAGCTAAAAGTTGATATAGAGAGCTCTCAAAAACAGTAATACACCATTATACAGCAGGTAAAAAAATTAAAACTACCAGAAATCATTCATTGTAAATTTGGAGTACAGCATTACTAACGCCATAAAGTAGTTAAATATTCAAGAGAATGATAAAAACAGCAGTAAACCATACCATATTAAATTAAAACAACTACCTAAATTATTAATCATAAATTTAACATAAATGTAAATGTTCGTTCTTTAGAAGAGGCTGCTAAAATTAATGAATTATGGTTAAGAAAATCTAATTAGCATGTTTAGGGCCCAATTCAAAATATACCTGGGTCTAAACAGTGGATAATCTAAATATCCTCTGTATTAGATCATGAATATAGGGCCATTTATCAAGGATATGACATCATCATCATACAGTGGTCATAAGTCTCTTTGGTGTTAATGATATTAGGTTACATGCTTTTTGCTACGAAGTCCATGGGACTTTCACATCTTCCTACCAAAACGGATATCCTAGTTTAAATACAGACCTTTAATATAATTGTATTGCTTTCCATAAAGCCTGCTGTGAGTCAGTGCAAAACAGAATACCAGGCTCCAGTCCATTACAAGCTTCTAAACCAAATGTAATATAGTCTAAAATAATACACGTAGGATCAAAAAAAATCCTTGATGTACAACATAAACTAAAAGAATAAATTAGAGCTACATAAATATCTCATGCTATCACAACAGAAATAATAGTGATGGTATGGTCACTTTATTAGAAATATTAGTTAACTAAGAAATTGACCTCGCCTCTTACACTTGGTTATGCAGTGAGACAAATTTATCATCAAACTTCAAACTATGCATCCTTTCAATGTACAGTAATACATGCCAAAACATTTAAACATTGAAGGGAGATATAAACAATATAGAAACCTAAAAACAGCACACATCGTAATATAGTTTTCAATGAGAGTAAGCATACTGTAGATCACATAGCTCTATGACTACAGTAAGCACTCAGTATGCCTATATGATATGCAAAGCTTTGTATGCACCTGATACATTTGACACACTAGGTGGTTAAGGATTAGTATTGTGGTAAATCTTGGCACTTAATACATTGCAGTTAGATCCCCACCATATTAATAGCAACATCTACAGTATTGAGGAGACCTGTATTTTGGTAAGAATTGCCATGTTTGTAACCCATTTCTAAAAATATAGTTTGGTATAATATTGGAATGTATTCACAAAGAGTTAACTACAGAAAAACAGCTTCATGCGTGCCCCTTATTATTAGCCAAGGGCCCTGTGGCGGTGGTTAATGGTTGTTGTTTCCATTTTCACTGGAAAAACCAAACAAACCAGTTCCATGTTCCAGTAGAGGGAGAGTAGAGGATCAAAACAAGGGGTCTCTTGTCTTTCTAACCCAAACAGAGGCTGAGATCTCAGCAATTAAAATGTAAGGTCTCATTAATGTAAGTCTCATTAATTAAAAACGTTGTTTAATGAGAAGCTTTGGGATCAGAGTCCTTTGTGTTTTCTCAGAAGAAGCATTTTTACAATGCATTAAAACAAAACAAAAAAGATAATGTCAGCTTCAGTAAGTTCCACAGCTGATGTAACCGTCAGTTATTAAAACACAATAACAGTAAACACAGTGTACCAATGGCTTCTTTTCATAGGAGAGTTGCTTACAGCACACAGAACCTCCAGTTCTCTTAAAGAAATAATCCCATCTTCTTCTGATTAAAGTGTCTTTTATTTTTAGTTCACAGACAAGAAATCCACCCAGCTGCCTTACAGTACAGACTGGCTGTCTGTTGTTCTTTATAATCATTAGAACATAACAACAAATAAACCGTTTAACAGATACAGACTTGTGTTTGCTTAGTAGTTCCCAAAAAGATTATTATTATTATTATTATTATTATTATTATTATTATTATTATTATTATTATTATTATTATTTATTTCTTAGCAGACGCCCTTATCCAGGGTGACTTACAATTGTTACAAAATATCACAGTACAAAGTATCACATTGAAAAATATCAAATTACAGAATATCACCTTACAAAGTATCATATTACAGATAAGAGCAGTAAAAGTACAATAAAATCAGTAGTTAAAAAGATCAAATTCAAATAAGAGCAAAATAAAGAATACAGTAAATAATTACATTTAAGAGCGAGTTCGACTACGAGCAGTTAACTTACAAGTAAATATACAAGTAAAGTCCAGTAAGAGCACGTAGTAAGTACAATAAATGGATGAGAATGATTTCAAATAACAGCAATTACAAAAAACATGAATATGGATACCTATAAGAGTAAAATAAAATACAAAATACAGGAAGTAGTTCTAATTAAGAGCAGTAGTAGGATATGGCAAGGTATGGAACAGTTCAGTGCAAGTACAAGCTGATGCAAGTACTGGTACAATTGGATGCCATATAGTCCAGGATAGTCGAGAGTTGTGAGGTTTACAGATGCTGTTTGAACATGTGTGTCTTGAGGAGGCGCCGGAAGGTGCACTTATAAGATAGTCCACTTATTCCAGGTTTATGCATTGAGGATTGATTTACTGGCCCATTCTCATACAATAAATGTATAGGACAGGACATCTGGCTACTTGTGATCTCTAGAGTACTCCAGAGGTGCAAGTAAGATATCATCTCATGCATGCAAACATTCATAAATAATTCCCTAACCAGATACATTTCAGTAAGGCCATACTCTTGTTTTCAGTCAAGGGACAAGAGATACCAAAACAATCCATCAGTCAATCAATTGTTGTTCAGAGTTTTTAATTAAAAACATTCTGGTGGATGAACGGTGAATTGTCATTTCTTTTCTAAGCACTGAAATACATTATTGATTGCAATAGAAATAGAATATTCTGAGGGGGTGTGACAGAAAGTTGTTGGTAAATCTCCCTCCCGACTTGTGAGGGCACTAAGTAACGGGAACAGAGTACTCTGGACTACTTGGCCTGACACTTCGTTCCGAGGGTTAAAGTCGGTCGGTCACGTAGAAAAGAGACGAGCTTCGGTACACTAACTCATTGACCCGGAAGGGTAATGATGTGGCAGCTGCAGATCATAAAAAGCAGCTGCAATCGTTTACCAAGGGGTCATGAGTGACGGTTTAAATAGGGGTCGAAGCAATGTTATCTGTTCCTTCGTTTTGGTTTATGAAAAGTGACCTGGAAGGACCTGTGTTTCGTGTATCCGTATCGTGAGTGTTTGTTTGTTCTGTCTATTTGTTGTTTGCTATCACTAGACAGCTAACACGTTCCGGAGCTGTCACCAGAGGCCAGCACAAACCCGGAACAGCACTACACTTGTATCACCAATAATTGTATTTGCACCACTAGCACTAATTCACGCACTAACAGACTTTTGTATGTGTTTTGTGTTTTGTGTGGGTGTATAATAAAAACGGGACTATTATTTTGGGACAAATCCGGGGATTACAAATTAAGTAATACACGCTGCTGTATACTTAACATCATTTATTGTTTACTGTTTTTTTCGCCGCCAGGCACTGGACACAAAAATATCATTAAACAACCTTTGCACCTGGATTATAATCGTGTGTCTGTTCATTGATCACCTGCACCTGTACACTATTAACCACTTTGCCACAGGGGGCCAGCCAGAAGTGGACATGTTCCCATAGAAATTGGGTGGGGCCAAAAAGACAGTTGTGTTGGAAATGTGATTCAAAACAGGATTTTACTTGTTTTATTTTTTTTATTTTTGGTCCTGTCAAATTTTTGACGTGTCTCTGCAAAATCCTGCACATACTTTATTTTTATTTTTAAAAATCATGTTACAGGAAGAAAGGTTATTTGTTCTTTTACTTTTCCCCATGATTTATTTTCTCATAAGTCCTGTAAATTATTTTTATTTAATGTTCTAACTATTTCAATTTCTTAAAGGTTATCCTTGAGTTTGTGTGTTTTTTTATTTTTATTGTTTCTATTCCTGCACCCTTACTGGCTGTATATCTCTGTATGAATCAGATGGTTTTAAATCAATATAAACTGAAGGCACAAACCATATAGAGTACAATACCTTTGCATTAACTGGGAAAGTAAATAGATTGACAGTGAGTTGATGTGACAGCCTCACTTTAGGTATTGTGTATGTTGTCTGTCTCTTTGATTTATTTGCCGCTATAAATTACAAAGGACAATGACTTTGCCAGAACTAAGATGGCAGGATTTGGTGTAATTCATTCTGTATTGTATTAACCCTCATAAACTTGCTTGGTTTACATTACTTTCACTGCTTGGAATCTAAATGAAAACAGAATGGATGTTCTCTACCATAAACATTTAACGTTCCTGCTCTACTAAAAAGGTGAGAAGTTTTTACCAATATTTTGTACAATTAATAATGTAATAGAGAAAATCAGTTTGAATCTGTACATTTTAATGATCACCATGGCAGCACATCTTAATTCTATTGTTTGTTATATGTAGGGGAGGAGCTAGGCACCAACAACCTATCATCTGCTGTCATCAATTAAATCTACCTTATTTAAACATTAGTCACCTCTACCTAGCTGTCTTGTGTTTTTCGTTTTGGCATAAACCTAAGCGATTTCAAGACCCATCAACTTTTGTATACCTCAACAATGGAGTACTTACAGCAGTTGTCATCAGTTCAGAGGATTCCCAGGATTTTCTGTCATTACCAGATCATTCTTCTCCAGCTTCAATCCAGGGCCCATCCAGTCTCCGTTTTTCTCCCCTTCTGGCATTTCAGTTACATCTGATCAGGCTCCCGATCAGGTTCCAGTTCAAATATTGCCTACCGTTCCTGCCACCCAAACATCGAATCTGCGCCGATCCAGCGACTTGGCCTCAGGGCGCCCTCGGATCGATTGTTTTGGAAGGACTGGCCCATGAATAAATTGATAAAACCCTCCTTAAAAGCGGTAATGCGATTCCGGCAGGGAGTGATAGAGAGTCTCTTTTCATTCTCTATTGCAATTCAGTATCAGCAGAACCAGTTTTCCTCGAAAAAACATAATCAGCAGCGCCCAGCCATTCAGCATCCTAAAACAGACAGCAGGCAGTCTATTCGGATCTAACCACCCCCACAACTAGCACCGCTAATCAGCAGCCAGCCATTGAAATCCAACATTCGCAAATATTTAAAGAGATAAAATCATTTATGCAGCCATTTTCCGATACTCTATCTTGGTCAGTTCTCAACTATCGGATCTAAATAAAAGGGTGTCTATTATGGAACAGGAAAACAATCTTCAGCGCTGTCATTAATTCCAGCATCAAACACTGCAGCGCCGCCTACAGCTTCTTCTGGTCCAGCCCCAATTTCAGCCAGCGAAGCAGATCCTCCACAATTCAACCTCGCTACTGCATCTACATACGGATCCTCCTCTCCAACTGCAGCTAGGCGTCACACTATATCTCCACGAATCAGGCGTAACATTCTCGAAGGTAAGGACATTAATCTTGTTTCTCTATTGATGGCGACTTGAATTCTTGGATCATAGAGTAGTGGATTGTGGAGATTTGGCAGTAACTCTAAAATCCAGAGATCCCAGACTGATTAAAAATCTTACATTAGGGAATTTGTCCTTGCGTTCTCCATATTCAGAGATGTGCTATGCTCGGTATATCCTAACCGCAGAGCTGAATTGGACTCCTACGAATACTATATCGTGGAGCTGTCTGTCGAATCTGGGGGACTATGTTTTTGAGTATCATAAATCATTCTCTGCAAAAGCAGCAGCGATATTGGCAGCAGATAATCACATCATCAATTGGGCTAAACCGGACACAGATCTATTTAATAGAATTTTTGGTGGTCTGAGAGCTAGCATGTGGGATCTGCGCTTCAACAGCTCACACAACATCCCTCTGCCCTAAAGCCGCAATTGCATCAACTTCTAAAGCACCCAGTTTAGCGCTAATTCATACAGATCTTCAGTACCTAATCCTATACATTCTTCAGCTCCCTCGATCAGTCTACAAGGAAAGACAAATACGAGCAGTATTAGATTTTCAGGAGGAAGACAAATCTGCAACAATTTCAATACTGGCTTCTGTTCGAATAGGCAATGCAATTTTATCCACATGTGCAGCAATTGCGGAGGCGCTCACTCTAATTCAATCTGCCCTTTAAAGCATAAGTGACTTTCCCGTTGCTCACAGTCTTTACTCCTATAAACATCCGGCGTTATCAAGTAAATTACAGAATCATCCCGACAGTAACTTAATTAATTACCTGATAGGCGGATTAAAAATGGTTTTCAACGGTCTTACTCAAATTCCTTCTTCCTCGTTCAAAAGCAAAAATCTTTATTCAGCGACTCAAGATCCACAATCAGTGCAGTCTCTCATCGAGAAAGAAATTAAAAAGGATTTATAGTCGGTCCATTTCTAGCTCCTCCTTTTCCAATATATAGAATTAATCCTATCGGCATTGCCACGAGGAAAATGTCAGGAAAAAGCGTCTCATTATTGATTTATCAGCACCACGGGGTCAAGCACCAGCAGCATTAACTCATTAATTCCCCAAGATCAATTTTCCCTGCATTACATCACTATTGCAGATGCAATACATTCAATTAAATTAGCAGGTCGTGGTTCCTGGTTAGCAAAAGCAGATATATCAGGCGCATTTAAAGTAATGCCAATCCATCCTTCTCTCCGTCACCTGTTTGGTATATGCTGGGAAGGAAAGTTTTATTTTGCCACCCAATTGACTTTCGGCTGCCGCAGTAGCCCGAAGATATTTGATACCCTGTCGGAAGCATTATGCTGGATTCTTCTTAATGTCTATCATGTCCCATTCTTGCTCCACTTGCTGGACGATTTTTAGTAATTTCTCCTCCTTCAGATGCACCAGCAGAAGCGATTTCCAATCTTAAAAGCTTATTTTCTGAAGTTGGCGTTCCGCTTTCAGAAGAGAAATCAATCGGTCCCCTTCATTCTTTGGAATTCCTTGGAATCATTCTAGATACAGAAAAGTTTGAAGCCAGCCTGCCTGAGTCTAAACTTAACCATATTCGTTATCTCATTCAGGAATTTCAGATCAGTAAAACAATTAAAAAGCGAGCACTGCTTTCATTGCTGGGTTACTTTAACCGCAATCGTTATCATTCCACAGGGGAGGGCGTTTATATCTCGACTGCTAGCGCTGGCATCAACAGCAAAAATCTGAACTCCTATATAAATATCTCTTCAGAAGCTAGGAAAGACATTAAAATGTGGTCTGCGCTTATTCAGCACTGGAGCGGTCTCTCTATGTTTTATGATGATTTCATGTCAGCTCCACACGATATGGCTTTATTTACTGATGCCTCATCTCTGGGATTCGGAGGTCTATTTAACAATCAATGGTTTTGCAGTACATGGCCTGAGGAAATCGAGAACATATCTCCTCATCTAAAATCCACAGCTCTGCTAGAGATATACCCAATAGTAGCAGCTGCCCAGCTATGGGGTCATCTCTGGTCTAAGAAATCAATACTATTTTACTGTGATAATTCAACCACAGTGCATATTATAAATAAAGGTCGTTCCTCTTCCCTCTTATCATGCAATTGCTGCGTCGGCTAGTATGGATTTCAGTCTCTAATAATTTCTTAATACAAGCTCGCCACCTACCGGGCATTTTTAATAATGCAGCTGATGCTCTTTCTCGTTTACAGATTTCCAAATTCCACAGTTTACTGCCTACAGCTCTGCAATATCCAGCAGCAACGCCACAGTTCAATCAGCTGATTTTCAACTAAATCCAACTATTAATAAACTTCTTATTTCAGCTCAAGATTACATGGCATCAGCACTTGCCCCATCTACCAGATCCTCATACTCTACAGGTTGGGCATGTTATGTAACTTTCTGTTTACAAAGCAGGATTAATCCTACTCCATTCAACCAGGACTGGATCATGGCGTTCATAGTGCATGCAAAGGACTCTCTACATCTGGCACCAGCTACAATCAGACTATATTTGTCAGGAATTCAGCATCAATTTCACTTGATGTCCATCAATTCCCCAACTCTATTATCAATTCCAGAGGTTCGTCTCCTTTTACGAGGAATTTCCAAGTGCTCTCCGGCTCCTTCTTCTGCTTTCGCCTGCCTATTTCAATAGACATTCTCAGTAACTTGATTTCAATTCTCCGCCATGGCTGTTTTTCTCCATTTGATGATTTAACTATGGAAGTCATATGTCTATCTGCATTTTTGGGTTTTGAGATGTTCTGAATATACAGTTCCTTCCATTGCCAGCTTTCCTACCCTCGGTATCCGCTGCAGTGACCTCAAGCTCATCCCAGATTCTCATTTCATCTTATTTCTTAGCATTTCAAAAACAGATCAACTGCGGCAAGGACAATGTATTCAGCTTTCTAAGATCAACTCTCCTCTGTGTCCCTTCACTTCCATGTTGAAGTACATTGCAGAGCATAAGGCCATTTCATCCTCCGACCCTTTGTTTATCAATTCAAGCGGTCCATTGTATCAAGGCATTGGTTTTCAACACACCTTTCCACCGTGGTGTCCAGAGCAGGTCTTCCTTCGCAATTCTACACTCCTCATTCATTTAGAATAGGGGCAGCTACTTCAGCTGCAAAAGCCAACATTAACCAGCATTTAATTAAAAATATGGGGCTGGACTTCATCAGCAGTTGAAACTTATATTAGTTCTTCATCATCTGAAATATCCTCCGCACATCAGTCCATTGCTAGTATGTCGGAGTGGGGACGACCTTTCTGCCTGGGCCTCCAAAGATTTCCCCTAAGAAATTAAATTAAAAGAAGGGGTTTTTCTTTCCACTGTGCAGAGGGTCTTCACATAGTCATTAGGGTACAGTCTACTAACCCCTTTGTCACGTTAAGTGTTTGTTTTCTTTCGTCTAAATGTTTTCTCTTTTCTCTTTTCTTATGCATTGGCGGTTCTCTCTTTTTCTTCTTCACGTTGCGTCAGCGAGGAGCGAGGGTCCATCTTTTGGGGGTTAGTGATTCCACTTTCTCCAACCCTTTGTTAAGCTCCGCTTCATTTACCTCATAGAGGAGGGTTCTCCATGAGTCAGAGGGACCCCGGCCAAACCCTTCCATCTGCATGTATGTTTCTTTTGGGATTCTTCTTTTGGGATTCTTCTTTCAGGTCTGATGCCTCTATCGAGGGTCCCCAAGCGGTGGCATCCCTCATGTTGTCGGGTCTCCTCAAAGGCGGTGGCCCCTCTCCTGTTTGTCGGGTCTCCTCAGCCACGGAACCCCCTTCTATTATGTTGGGCTTGAAGAGCGGAACACCACGCATTACATGTTTTAACAGATACTAACTTTATGTTTTCTTTCGGTTCGCGAGCCTCTTAGTATGTCGGGTAACCTCGGAGGCGGTGCCCCTCTCGTATGTCGGGTCACCTCAAAGGCGGTGGCCCCCCTCCTGTTTATCGTGTCTATCGATCAAGTAAATGTTGGGCCTTGAAGAGGCGGAGCCCTCTCTCCTTGTGTATATGTTCACTAACTCTGTCAATAAACACTACCAGGTGGCATAGCTCCGCCCGTGAATGTACAATTTATTTTAGAAAAAATCACTACTGTGGTGAGTCAAACATGAAGGCCTTTTTCTTAGTGAAGTGTACTTAATTGATAAGCTTGTCCTGGGATTCTTATAATATTAGGTCTCTTGAATTTAAAAAGCAAGTGTCTAAAATGCTCATTTGAGCTATGTGCTGCCATACTACAGGGTAATAAATGTTCTCTGCTCCAGTGAAATGCCTTCTTCTCACTCCTGGGGGCAGAGATGAGTGACGGAACTTGTTTGTAAGCCTGGAGGCCTGCAGGTAGATTAACAGAGCAATGACTGGAAAAATCGGAAGGATGTTTCTCACAAGCACAGCTTTCCAAAGAATGCAGGTTTTGTTTGTTCGGGTTTTTTAACACTGACTCACCTACATTGATAGCAATCTTAAAGGGATATTTGCATACATTTCTTCACTCTCCTTCCTTCTGCAAAACTGCTGAGCGTTAACGAGAAACAGAGCCAAAATATGTTTATGAAATGAAGTTGTTGAGACATGTTTAGATCATTCTTGATAAAAGTTCTGATATTCTGCTCATATCTTTTCTTCATTTGTATTTTTCTAACTACTGAATAAACAAAAATAATTGTATTTTTTCAAATAGTCTTGTTTCTTGTTTATCTGTTCTATAAGCACAATCAAGTATTCTAAATCAGGGCTCTTCAACTCGTTTTTAGGGGCCAGATTGGAAAAAAGTCAGGAGTAGCCAGACCAGAAGTATTTTATTCCTGCACATTTATAAGCAATATAATACATATTCTATAATGTAATGTTAATACGCTGAACAAGACTACAAATGTTACAATATGAATATTACTTTAATAATGGAACAATATGAACATTTCTTGAAGTATCCTAAAAACATTTTAAATGTATGTGACATATTAATAGTATAACTGTTATACTATAAAATATACTATTGCATACTATAATATACAGTCTGAAGAAGCGAGAACTGTGCAACAATGTGGTTGTAAGTAAGGTAATGATGTGACTGACAAAAAGAGTAAAAATGTCTGCAAAACTTTCATCACACAATATGTGAGTGTGCCACTTTGGCAAAGTGGTAAGTGGTACACATGAAGGTCCAGGGTGATGCAGTGCAGTAATGAAACACACAGAGTTATAATCCAGTTCGGAAATTGTTTTTATTTATATCCAGTCTGGTGACCAGATAATGAATCATTATAACATTGCAGTCCTAAATTATAAACATAAATATCTGTCACAACATACTAACACGATCACACAGTCCTGGGTGCGTGCAGTGGTGCTCGTGGTGGGTGATACAAGTTTATTTTGTGACAGTTGGTGAATATGTAGCAATTCCCATGCTACATAATGTGGGTGTAAGTCTCACCCACCTGTCCCTTTAATTAGGGTCAGTAGCCTGGCCAGGTTAAAACTTCATTTCCCATAGTTCCTTGCAACCACCCTCTGTTCATCCTCTCTCCCCATTGGCTCATTCAGATTTTCACCCTCCAATCTCAGAGCTCCTTGTAAGCCAATCACTTGTATTAAAGCTGGCTAATCAGGCCTGAGGGGACTCCCTTTCTCAGAGGAATCCATTAAACTACAGCATTTTCTCTACTTAAATTTCAGTGAATCCATTACCATCCTTAGATAATTCCAGTGCATCCGTTCATTTTCTTTTGTTGCTGCGCTTTGTCTAAACTGGTCTTTTTGTTTTCACTGTTACTTGTTTAAGTTTAGCTGTTTTTCTAGGTCTGTTTAGTGTTTGTTGTTTTATGTGTGACAGCCTCCATTTTTCCTGATCCTCCTGATTTTTGCCAAACAACTGTTCACCATTCAACTCAACACTACTGGACAGTCTCAACAATTTCAACGTACTCAATGTTTTCAACCTTCTACAATCACCATCATTTCGGGACACTTTGCTGGACTGCCTTATTTGTGGGTGAGATCATTTCTTTTTGTTTGGATTTTTTCTACTTTAATTTGATACTTTGTTTCCTGTATTTTTCTGTTACTTTGTTATTTTGTTACTTTGTATGGATTTCAATTACCCTGCTATTACTGGACTTGTTGGGCCTACCTGTCATTCTCCCACCATTGCCACAGAGACTGTTAAATGTAATTGTTTCCACAAGACACTGTTTTCATCTGTATCTATTTATTTATCTTTTGTCTATCTGTGTGGGTTGTGTTTGTGAGTGTGGGTTTATTGGAGACCCTCCGGACACCATTCATTTCTACTTTGTGAAACTGTTTAGCCTTCTGTTTGTCCCTACATACTTATCTGTACCATCTTATTTCTTATCTGTTACCTGCAATTATTTGAATTCCTGTCTTATCATTATTCATTTAATTCAGTTGTTCATTTTTCATTTGTTGACATTATTGTTCAGAATAATAAACTGGTTGTTCGTGAAATTGACACCTCTGGCGTCCCTGCTTTTGCTGTCCGTCACTCTTGCTGACTTATTTAACTATAGGAATAGGGCCAGTAGTATCTCCTTAGGGAGGACAGTGCACACTGCTTCTCATGTTGTGCAGAGTGATCGTTACAGAATTGGTGGCCCGTACGGGGACCCTTTGTGTCATTAAATTCAAATCTAAATTCATCAGTTTAAATTGTTGGGAACTTAATGTCAGAAATGGAAGATCAGACCTTGACTTCGCTAAACTTCTCTGAGATTGGAGATAGACCCCATGTGACTATCAGAGAGCCTATCACAGAGAGAACTACCCGCCTTAGTGATCTGTACATTACCCAAGAAGGGGCAGAGCTTTCTGGAGGCGATGATGATGAAGGGAACCTTACTGACAGTGTTGCGATAGGGCAATTGACTGAGCACTGTTCCCATCTCACTGACCGTGTTGAGCAACTGGAAACACAGCTGTCTGAGTTACAGGAGAGCAGCATTAATCGTGAACAGGTCCTGCGAGGTTACATCGAAGGACGCCGCAGATATGGAGAATCGAAGGCAAGAGGCCCTTGACGAAATGGATCTGGAAGTGGTGAAGTGCCTGAAACGCCGCGATGTGCTGTGGGGAGAAGAGCTGAAGAAACTCTTCAAAAGACCAGCACCCCTCGTCTGCCACTTTCTTTGCCGTCTCTCTCCTCTAGAAAGCAGTCTGCACCACAACAATTCTCCTTTGACGGTGGGTCTGCTGATTACCATGGCTCCAGAACTGAAGGAAGTCTTTCCCAAGCAAAGCTGCCCATTAAAATCAACTTCCCAGAGTTTGGCGGGGAGGCCAGCAGCGATGCCATTGACTTCCTGGACAAATGTGATGAATTCCTAGCGCTTCGTCCCATGACACCCTATGAGATCATGGCAACCATGTCCAGTGTGCTGAAAGGCTCAGCAAAGAGCTGGTGGTTTGCAGAGCGCAAGGGAATCCACTCCTGGGAACAGTTCAAGACTGCCTTCCGTCAAGCCTTTCTGCCGTCTGACTTCCAGACCGAAGTGGAAGACCGACTCGCTCCAGAGTCCAGCTGCCTGACGAGCGAATCCTTGACTTTGCCTATGACTATCGTGCCCTATGTCTGCGCTGGAAGCCAGACTTGGAGGAGTCTGAAGTGGTTCAACGGATTCTCAACAGCTGTAATCCCAAACTGGCAAGCTGTCTAAGGGGAACGGTGAAGACAGTGAAAGAACTGGTGCGCATCGGGACCCAGGTGGAGAAAGACAACGCTGCCCAGCGGGAATACTGGGTCAAGGCAAACTCCAGCAAAGCCGTTCAGGACAAGAGGAGCCATAAAGGAGCTACGAAGAAGCCGGCAGAGGTCAGCATGGTGAGAAGCCAGGAGAAGAATATAGCTCCTGCTGCAAGCCTGACTCTGCTGATCGTGGATGTGGGCGTTCGAGGGCTCCAAGGGCCTGCAGTCCTGGACACTGGGAGCACCTTCACTCTGATGAGAGAGAGTCTCTGGAGGAAGATCGCTCATCCAGGGGAAGAGCTGGAGTCTGCACAGGACCAGTATTTCATGCTGGCGGACGGACAGTCACACCAGGCCAAAGGTCAAGTTCGCCTCACTTACCTTCTCCACGGGGAGATCTGGTTTCTAGGCACATATATCCTACAGGATCATCATCTAACATTTCCCCTAGTTCTAGGCTTGGATTTCCTGGAGAAAACTCATACCCAGATTGACATTGTCAATAGGCAGTATGGTGTCAAACATCAGAAGGATTTCTCCTACCATCCTTTTTGCCACGGTATGAGGGGAAGCTTCCTGGGACAGGTCCTTATCGAGTGTCAGCCTCTACTTCCATACATCTTGCCAGCCACCTACCACCTCTGATCCAAAACCATGCCAACCGGCGAAGGTGACCATGACCATCACTTCAGCTGAACCATCTCCTGTTGAGCAACAACTCCAGAACCTCCAGCAAAAGTGGTCATCGGTCTGCACTGATCAGTTGGGAATGACAACAGTCACCCGTCACTCCATCTCCACAGAGGACGAAGTTCCTGTCCGGGGTCGACTGTATAGAGCATCTCCACTGAAAAAGGCTTTAATCAAGGAACACGTCCAAGACATGCTTCTGGACGGAGTTATCGAGCCATCTACCTCCCCATGGTCCTCTCCAGTGGTGCTCACAGAGAAGAAAGACGGAGGATACAGGTTCTGTGTGGACTACAGGAAGCTGAATGCCAAGACCATCTTTGATGCATATCCCATGCCCCTCATTCATGACATCCTGGAGTCCCTGAGTGGTGCCACGGTATTCAGCTCCCTTGATCTACGCTCGGGTTACTGGCAAGTGGCGATGGACTCAGGAAGTAGAGCGAAGACTGCATTTTCCACACCCTTTGGTTTCTATCAGTTTAAAGTAATGCCATTTGGGTTAAAAATGCTGCAGCCACTTTTCAACGGCTGATGGAGAGAGTGTTAGGAGACCTCCGAGGGAAGATCTGTTTCGTCTACATAGATGACATCATTGTCTATTCACCAAACTCAGCGCAGCATCTTCAAGACCTCGAAGCTGTCTTCCACAAACTTCATCTGGCCCGTCTTACTCTCAATCTCAAAAATGCCACTTCTTTAAACACACTCTCCATTTCCTTGGTCATGTGGTTTCAGGTGAGGGTGTAGCTGCTGATCCCCACAAGCTCCAAGCCATCCAGGAATATCCCATTCCTACCAACTTGAAGGAGGTTCAACGGTTCCTAGGTTTGGCAGGGTGGTACCACAAGTACATCCCCAGGTTTGCGGATATTGCTGCCCCACTTAACAACTTGAAAAGAAAGATGTCCCCTGGAAATGGACAGGAGAGTGCCAGAAGAGTTTCAAACTCCTCCAAGAAGCTTTGATCAGTCCTCCAGTCCTTGCTCACCCAGACATCAACAAGGCGTTCCGAGTCTTCACTGATGCCAGCGATGTAGGACTAGGAGCAGTTCTGACCCAGCTAGAAGGAGAGGATGAGAAAGTAATAGCCTACGCCTCCAAATTACTGAACTCTGCCGAAAAAACTACTCCACATCTGAAAAGGAGTGTCTCGCTGTCGTGTGGGCAGTAGAAAAATGGCGGCATTATCTGGAGGGATGGAGTTTGAGGTTGTCACTGACCACGCTGCACTCTCCTGGGCATTCAATAACCCAAAACCTCTTCCAGACTGACCCGCTGGACTCTTCGCCTACAACAATTCACTTTTACCGTTATTTACAGGAAAGGTAGTCTGAATCTTGTGCCTGATGCACTCTCCAGAGCTCCACTTGTACCACCTTCAACTCCTTCTGCATCAGTGTGTGCTAGCAATGCCCCTGCGAGTAGCATGGATCTTCCCACCACCATGGACCAGATTGCGGCCGCTCGGTCCAAAGACCCAGCTATCGCTGATATCATCAATGACATTGCTTCCAATACTGCCAATGATAACCGCATCTCCTTCATCCAACAGCAGGGACTTGTGTATCGCCGGTGCCCATTCCTAAACAAGGATTCCGATACCAGCTGGTTATTCGGAACAGCTGACGGATTCCTTCCTCCACCACTACCATGACAACCCTTTGGGAGGTCACCTGGGCAGGATGAAGACCTTGTTGCGCATGTTGGAGGTTGCATGGTGGCCCTCCATCCGTAAAGATACATGGCGCCACATAAAGGAGTGTCAAACCTGCCAGAAGTACAAACCGTCCAACACCAAACCTGCAGGTCAACTCCAGTCCACTACTGTGAAGGAGCCTGGAGAGATGCTGGGTCTGGACCTAATGGGACCTTTCCCAAGAAGTAAAAAGGTAATACTTACATCCTGGTCATTGTTGATTACTTCACAAAGTGGGTTGAGCTGTTTCCATTGCGGGACAGTAAGACCACCAAGATTGTGAACATTTTGGCGCAGGAAATATTCACTCGATGGGGAACACCGCAACACATTCTTTCAGACCGTGGACCTCAGTTCACGAGCCAGCTACTCGCAGAGGTGTGCAAGACCTGGGGAGTCGTACAAAAACTCACCACCAGCTACCACCCACAGACCAACCTGACAGAGCACGTGAACCGCACCTTAAAGACCATGGTTGCATCTTTCGTCGGGAAAAACCATCAGCTGTGGGATCAGTGGCTACCTGAGTTTCGTTTCGCCCTCAACACCGCCAAACATGAAACCACTGGCTTCTCTCCTGCAGTACTAGCGCTCGGAAGGACCATCAGAGGCCCATTGGACCGATTAATCGCTGTTGCTCCTGCTCCATCCACCGATCCCTACCAACTGCTAGATCGCCAGCAGCAGATTGCCGAAGAGGTGAGGGATCACGTTGCCAAAGCTCAGAAACGGCAAGCTCGGAATTACAATGCCCGGAGAGCACACTGTCAGTATGAAGAAGGTGAGTTAGTCTGGATAAGATCTCACCCCTTATCTGATGCCTCCGGAAAGTTTTCCAGTCAAAACTTGCCCCTAAATGGTTTGGGCCAGCTCTTGTCACCAAGAGACTTGGACCCAACAACTACAAAGTCAAGTGGGGAGCCAGATTATTTCAAAGAGGATACCGTCAATATTGTTAATTTAAAAGCGCTACTATGGCGTTCGTCCCTTGCACCTCCAGTGTGGGGGAATATGTAGCAATTCCCATGCTACATAA